>CM070740.1:13068602-13416102 GCA_036346245.1 Bonia amplexicaulis
GTCCACAATTTACTACCTCCAATCCTCCATATGTACCACCATATACATCTCAGTACTGCAATCCTCACTTATACCCAGGAAATGGACACCTCATGGCCATGACTATCCTTGGGGCTATGCTTGGCCAAGGGCACCAGAAGTTTGAGGAGATGATGACTTTGGTTAAGAGAAATAATCCTATGTTGAAAGAGGAATATTTCATATCAGGCCTGAAGAGTTACATCAAAATATACACCTCTGAAATCCTTAGCCCCCAAGACATTAGTAGAAGCTTATGCACATGCAAGGAACTATGAAAATATCTCCAGCTATAAGAAGACCGAGAGTTTGTTACCAAGCAGCAATATCAAAATGAGCCATCAAGGAAAATAACCAGTTAAAGGAAATTCTGGTGTTGTGAAAAAAAGGGAGTGAGAAATCCACTGCAGCCAGTACTAATAAATGGAATGGAGGTAAATGTTTTAAGTGTCATAAACCTTGGGTGCCAGGACACAACAATGTTTACAAATTCAATAAACAGATTCACTTTATTGCTATTGAAGATGATGTGGGGAGTCCTGAGCATAAATTAGGAGATCAACTAGAGTTAAATCCTCCGTGAAGCAACGTGGTACAATCATTCTAATTCTAGAGGGCAAAAAATTTAAGCTCTCTTTTAATTTGGGCCTTCACTGAAGCTTATCTGATTCGTGGATCGATGGCAAGCGAACTTTTTGAGTAAATAGCAAGTTTAGCTCTACATTTACGAATTTTCAACTCAAAACAACTTATATGAGATTTCAGCTGCGTGCATTGTAACATTTTTTTGACTTTCCTGACATTTTTATTTGAACTATTGCAACGTATTGAGTAATTCTTCCTCCGCCTTTAAACTTTGACCGCTAATATATATAAAGTTTTTAGATTTGTCAGACTGAAATGATGTTAATAGATGTATCATTAAAAATATGTTGACATCATTATATTTGTAATAAATATTACCAACATATAATTTCAAAAAGCGATGATCAAATACGTGTATTAGATATCATGTCAATGTCCAAAACGATAAATAGATAAGAATGGATGGACTAGTAACTGGTGAGTGTAATGCTGCATTGCCGCAACATGTTGCAGTAACGTACACAAATGAAATACGAGGAAATTACAGTATAGACCCCTGCAACATATAAGAAATTACAATGGATGGACTAGTAACTAGTGTGTCTAACCGGTGTTGCATCCATATCGTAGGGCTAAAGTCCACCGTTCGCGTGCCTTCAAACTACACATTACATGAGTTTATTTGTTGATTTTTGGGGTTTGAATTTGTGATATGTGAGTTCTGAGCCTTAAGAATAACTGTGCTATAACCAATTGCAAAAAAAAAAAAGATGAGCAAAATTAACAAAGGATTAATTGTTGCACCTCTGTACGCAAATAACGCAATGCCATGTGAAATTAAACCCAACATATTGCCAATTGAAAGTTTTTTTTTTTTGCATTAGGTCTATCCATATGATCACAAACAAATTCTTTGCTCCTCAAGAACTGAATGTTAAAGCGGATCTACACCTTGCACTAAGCAACGTGTTTTACACTCACCCCGGGCCCTCGCTTTTCGTCAATCTTGATCCGCTTACACCCCAACAGCATCGCGCTCGCCGTTGTCGTAGTTGCCGCCGGCCGCGACGGCGGTGGGGTCCCCGTGTCCGCTGCCGAACGCGCGGGCGTGGTCGTTGAGGGAGCGCTTGTGCCTGAAGTCTGCGCCGCAGGCGCAGCGCCAGAGGCGGCCGCAGTTCTTCTCGTGGGTGCGCCAGTCGCCGCGGACGGCGAAGCGCTTGGCGCAGCGGCGGCAGGCGAAGGGGCGCGCGCCGTGGCGGCGGCGGTAGTGCGTCTGCAGCGTGCGGAAGTCCTTGAGCGGGCGGGCGCGCGGGTGGTCGATGTGGTTGCGGCACCCCGCCGTGCAGCAGTAGCACGGCAGCCGCAGCATCGCCGTCGGCTGCGCCCCCCGCAGCGACGCCGTGCCCCGCCGGTACTGCGACCCGTGCCCCCACATGTGCATCTGCACGTATAGCAACATGCATGCATTGCAAGGCATGCAGCCGTCTCATCGACAGTTTCATCTTTACTTGTCGCATGCATTGCATTGCATGGCAACAAGCACATGCAATTAATATATACCGGAACGAGTGAGCGAGCGAGAGAGAACCTGAAGGTTGTTGTATCTGCTGAAGGTTTTGTGGCAGACGGAGCAGGCGAACTGGGTGGCGCCGGCGAGGATCTGCGCCGGCGTCGGGATCCAGTACTGCCCCCCGGCCTTCCGCACGCTCCCTACCTCCGCATCCATGGCGACCACACTGCTGCTGCTGCTACCTACATCTCCTCCTCTTCTCTGGCCTCTTCTTTCTAGCAGCAGTACTCCCGCAGCATCTGCATCACCGCCGGTAGCAGTAGCACTACAACCAGTTGTTTCGGTCCTCGTCGCCGCGGCAGCCGCAGCATCAAGGTGGATTTGTAGGCCTATGTGCAGGGATACCGTGATCTCTTCTTCTCGTTTGTTGCTGTAACAAGCAGTACTGCAGGTGTGGGTGATGTGCATTTGATGGCCTTGCTGCTGGTTGCTGCAAGCAGCCGCAGCCGCCATGTGTCGATGAGGTGAAGGGGTGAGGCTGAGGAGGGGGAGGGCCTCCTTCATGGGAGGGGAGGAGGGAGCAGGGCGCTGATTTCTTCCCAAGAAATTGGGGCAAGGGTCTCCCATGGGAAGATGGATCAAGGTGGTTTTGGGAGGGGTGGAGCTCGAAAGGAGGGAGAGGTGTGGACTGGGAAAGGGAGGATTGGACATACGTACCAGTGAGAGAGTGTGATCGTGTGTGAACAAAAGAAAGGCTATTGGATTTGGATTTGGATGGATGGGTGTGTGTGTGGATGCTACTGGTGTGTGTCCCTCTTGTGAATAGTAATGGAGATAATCTTGGTGCTTAGAAACGCAAATTTATCCCTCACGGAAGTATAGGATGATTCTGCATCAGTAATGTCTATAATATTAATTAACCTGTCAAGTAAGATTAATGTTGAGATGAAGAGGACAATAAAGAAGAGAGGAAAGCAGTGTCTTATGCAAGATACTATCTAGACACAAAATCGGCCAACACACAATAAACAATAAAAACTTGCATTGGGAGGAGATTAGTGTCTATCTATAATAATTGATGCATTGAAAAAAGATTACAGATTTATTATTTGGATCTATAATAATTGATGCATTGGAAAAAGATTACAGATTTATTATTTGGATCCATCATTGCTATAAGCGTGCATTCTACATCAGTAATGTTCATAACATTAATTAGCTTACCAAGTAAGATTGATGATGAGATGAAGAAGGCAATAAAGAAGAGAGAGAGGGAAACGGTATCTCATGCAAGAGATTATTTCGACACAAAATCCAACACACAATAAACAATAAAAACTTGCATTGAAAGGATATTAGTGTCTATCTACAATAATTGATGCATTGGAAGAAGATTATGGATTTATTGTTTAGGTACACCACTAGAGTTGTAGTGTTTATTATAGTGTTCACATGACGTGAAATTTGTAGATATTATTGTGTAATGTTTACTACAGGAATGCCCGAATTAACCATCGGCTACAACAATCAACAAGACCACACACTAAACATGGACTGCTGTTTGCCACTAGTGCTACTAACTCTTTTTCTTTTATAAAATTATTTTTATGGTCTTTAAGATATGATCTTAACTATATTTTATATTAGTATAAATAAATAACATTATAATATTATAGAAGTACTTTTATGACATATCTAGTGATATAGTTTTCATGTCTAACGACCTAGATAGTTTTAAATATATATATTAATGATCAAATATAGAAATTTCGACTGCAAAGATTCTAAAGCATCATTTTAAAACAAAGGTAGTGGAAAGACATAAATACTGTGGTTTCTATCTGTTTTTCCCTTCGGTGTACTTTTTAGGATAGTGAAATTAAGTACCTATAC
Organism: Bonia amplexicaulis; assembly: GCA_036346245.1. Taxonomy (NCBI): domain Eukaryota; kingdom Viridiplantae; phylum Streptophyta; class Magnoliopsida; order Poales; family Poaceae; genus Bonia; species Bonia amplexicaulis. Next base: position 13,072,609 of record CM070740.1, read on the forward strand.
TTTTGTGGTGTCTAAGATTTCTAGTTCTACATTTGTTTGCATAGAAATCGGGTGGCGGCCATCTGCTTAACTCGAGCGTTATGTATAACCTAATTATTCTAAAAAATTAGTGAAAATAAGGCTATATATACCAAAAAAACCATGTAATTATCCAACCTGCTGGTTTTGTAACTTCCTAAACCTATAGTACAATACACACAGCCACATCAAACAAATAAATGGCCCTAAATTACAAGCCAACACATGGTAACTCTACAAGACTACAAGGCATGCAGTAGCAACCACAGCATGCATGGACCAACCAAATTAACTGGCCACAGCTTGATTGAAATCTCTTGCCTCGAAACCAAATGCCAAATAGTAGCGGCTACTATAGCATTTTGTGCTGCATCCTCATGATCAGCTTATGCATGGGGGCAGCCCAAGGTTTTCAAAACCGGTTTCAATATTTTATGAGGTCCGATAAAACCGATAGCACCAATAATCGAAAGATTTCATAAGACTTTGGCCGAAAATTTAAAATCAGAATTTAAGTTAAAGAATCAGCTGAAAATCGCCGATTATCGGTTGAATTCAAATTGGCACAAAATTAGTTGCAAATTGGCTTCAATTTAAATTCAACTAAAATTATTTGACCAGTTCTTATTTTAACTAGTGGATACCGGTAAAACCGATATCACCGGCCCATCATGAGGACCCGGGGCAGCCTAGCTAGCTACTATAGCTACTGCTGTCAGCTAGCATGATCAGTGTAGGGGTCATTGCAAGTTTTGCAACTCCCAGCCGACAAACATGCATGCAGGGTTCAAGCCTGGAAGGTATAAGTGAAGGAGAAGAACAGTGAGAGGCATAAATGAGAATAGTAGTACAGTACTGGTACAGAGAAGAGGGACATGAGAGAGAGAGAGAGATGAAGCATTGATGGGCTTGATTGGGACTGTTCATCTCGATCAGCCCCCGGTGTGTACTGTTACTCGATACTACTCATGATCATGGTGCCATCTATCTTTCGTTCCAATCGAAATTCTAGATAAAATTTCCCCATATGAAGGTTTGGAAACGTGAGAATTCTGTACTTTAGAGGAAATAGTATAAATCCTCCGAATTCAATTCATGCAAAACGGACACCTAGGTTAAGTTGCTTGATCTAGACAACAAATGGCTCAGGTCAACCAAATCCATTCTGATTCGATTAGGGTTTAATCATTCGGATGAAATTTCATCGAAACGACGAAATTCCGTCTCTTTGTTACCCGAAAGCATAATAATTCGCTCAAATTTTGGCCGAATTATCCCATTTAAATTTTGTCTAAATTTTATCTAATTTTTGATTAAATTTCATCAAAAAAATTTTAAAATTTTCGTCTGAATTTTTAAACAAAATGGACGAAATTTCGTCTTTCGTTGCTTTCGGTGACTGCCGAATTTTTTTAAAGCCGAAAGATTAAACCCTGGATCCGATACATTTCAGGCAAGACTCCACATGGGTTGCACTTCTAATAGTTATCAGGAGCTAAATATATAGTGTGATTTTCACTTTTATGAAATAATTCCCATGCAAGTGTTGCTTACGTACAGGGGCGTAGCCACCGGGGGGCTTAGTGAGGCTTGAGCCTCACTTCCTCCGGTGACAACTTTGTACATAGTAAAAATATAAAAATAGAGAGAAATAAAGAGAGAGATTAACAAACCTAAAGAGAAGCTAACTCTCCTTGATGGGAAGGTTAACAACAAGCATGAAATTAAAGAAGATGAGGAGAAGAAGAAGTGAAAATCATAAAATTAAGAAGCGAAATCATAAAATTAAAAAAGAGCTAATCAATCAATCAAAGAAAGAAAGAAAGAAAGTGAAATAATATATGTAAATCATAAAATTAAAGAAGAGGAGGAGGAGGAAGAGTAGTGAAAATCATAAAATTAAAGAAGAGATAATCACTCAAAGAAAAAAAGAAGGAAAAAGTGAAATATATATGAATCTTCTTGAGTCCGGGAATGACGATGGAGAGATCGATGAACCTCTAATTGATCTTCTCCCTCCGCCGTCGCTCCGTGATGATGTGGTCCTGCAAGTGGAGAGCTCGATGAACCTCTAGTTGATATTCTCCCTCCGCCACCGCTCCGTGATGATGTGGTCCTGCACGTGCCCCGAAGGCACCGCCGCCACCGAGCCCCCTATCGTGAAAATAATAAGAACATTGGATAGAGTGTGAAAAAAGATATCACCTTTTGTTTCTATTGTCTCGTGATTTAAATTAGCTTAATTCTGGTATGTTTTATATGATCTAAATTTTCATTGTCATTTATAATTTTCTATTATATTACTAATTTTGATATGTTTATACATAAGTGACTTATCGCTACTCCGCACTCATGGCGCTTTCTATTATCGAGGTATCTACTTTCTATTTCTCTATTTTTTATTGTTTGTCTCCATCCAATTTATAATTTCTATATGAATTTAAAATTTTATAAGAGTAAAAGACTAATTTTGTGTTAACTTAGTTTAGATCTATAAATAGTTCAGTCCACCCTCAATTTTATTCCTGGCTTCGCCACTGCTTACGTACATACGGCCGTTGTAATTTCCCTAGGTAAAGAATTTTTTCCCGAGACAAAATAAAAAATAGATTCACTCCTTTTTTTTTCCCCTCAGAGATGGTCAAATTAGTTTCTAGCTAGCTAGGAACTACCAGAAGTGTTGTGACTTACAGCCCTATTTTTTACGACTTTTAACTTTTACTACAGTACCTAACTTTCAAACAGGGTATTTTCTCAGGACGGAGTCTACAAGTTAATTATAGTACATGTTAAAAGCCCAATATCTGTATCAACCAAAATCGCAAGCAAGTATCCATCACTATAATCTCTGCCGCAAACAACTAAAATTCAAAAATTTCAGCCAAAAACCATAAGCCGCAGCCGTATCAACCAGGCCCCCAGATTGCTTCAAGAAAACGCGTATTGGTGCAACTAATTAAGCAATTCCTGCAGGACCAGCATCTAGCACGGTCGATCTGCATCACATCCTTCTCGTCGCGAGTCTGAACGAACGAAACACATACACAAAAGCTGTAACGTGTGTCCTTGAATTTCTGGAGATGAGTAGAGGATGACAAGGTGCATGCCTGCTTTCTCGCTTCCTATATATCTAGGAGCCTTTGCATGCGCACGCACAAGATACCCACACCGGCCGGTGGCTAGCTAGCTCTTGCCTCTGATGCCAATCTATATATATATATATATATATATATATATATATATATGAAAGGACAGGTATGCTGATGTGGATGAAGAGATCTAGCTGTGCTTTGTATCCTAATAGCCAAAGTGCAACAGTGCCTGGAAAAGCCGGTGTTGGAATACTTGTTTTTGTATCAACCGAGTAGACAGCGCGTAGCAGCTTTAATTTAACGTCTTTTTCCTTTTTCTTTTCTTTGAACCATCTGGCTAGCTAGGCAGCAGGTAATGTAGTGCCATCATTGATCTTTAGTTTTTTGGTTGAAAAATGAAAGGATCTTTAGCCTCTCTCTCTCGTTTTCTTTGACCAGCTAGTTAGGGCCTGTTTGGTAACGACTGCGACTTATGATTTTTAGCTGAAATTTTTGAATTTTGGTTATTTACGGTACAGATTACGGAGAGAGATACTCACTTGCGATTTTAGATGGTACAGATGTTGGGTTTTTAACGTGTATATCGTGTAACTTGTAAACCTCGTTTTGAGAAAATACTCTGTTTGAAAGTTAGGTACTGTAGTAAAAGCCAAAAGCCGCCAACTTTAGAGGAAAAAAACAGGACCGTAATGTAACATATATATTATGTGACACTGACCAGCATGTGCTGCTCTTGATCATGAAGGTCTCATGGAGTGCGAAGCTTAACAACATGACCGCTAATTCAGTGGTGTTCTTCTTTACATCTTTGCAGCATGTAAATGTTCTTTACATGTAGCATATGACCGTAGCTGTAATTTCAACCGAAACCGAAAAGCAATAGACTTGGGTTCATTTCAGGATCAGGATTTGCGGTGCATGGATGTGGACAAGTAATGGCAGGGCTTAATTGGCGCCACTCCATATATATGCATATATGGTGGTTCTCTTAGGATACTACAGTGACTTCCAATGAAGTCTGACGCTGAATGGCAGAGGATTACCATGAACAAACAGCAGAAGCATCCTTGCTGTCCTCAGATGTCTCCAAGGGAGATAAATCTGCAAGAAACCTCATGATCGCGAATGCGAAAATCATCGGTCGTCGATCGGGCCGCTGCACCAGTGGGGATAAACAGGCTGGCCTCTCCCTTCCATCATGTGGCCGATCACACACTGTTAATTGGTGGCTGCATCTGGCTTGTCAGCTTCTATCTGCATATGATCTCATGCATGATCCCCAGGAAATGGTCTCCTGGGTATTGATTAGCTTGGCCAACCTGTTCAAACAACCCCCTGCAGGATGGCTACCTGCAGCCTGCAGGCAATGCATTGCAGCATGACTTGTTTGATTGGAGCCAAATGCTATGGCAGGCACACATCAAGAAACTAGCTAGTTTAGGGCACTCATCTCTGATCCAGTGTGCAGGAAGACAGCTGGGTTGCTGCAAGCTTTGGAGAAGGTAACGTGTGACAAAGTGATGTGCTGTTTTTTTTTTTTTTTTTGATCTGGAAGAACTGTTGCTCCATCATGTATGTATTTGCTAGCTGAATGTGAAATACTAGTGTAGTACTAGTAGTCTTTGGAGTTACCCTGCCTGACTATACAGGCACTTATGCTCATCCATCGACATTAACACCAAGAATTCCAATGATATGAAGTAGAGTGGTAACGTGGAAAAACACCAGAGAAAATCTTTGTATGGGAAATCTTGCCTTGTGGATGAAAATTGTCAGCCTAGCTAGCTAGGAGATATTACTGATAATCTTAATAAAGAAAAAGGATATCATCATTTTCTGAGATGAAGGGATACCTGCTTAATGCTTATGCTTCTGTTGGCATGGCCCATGGCGTGGATGGAAGATTCTGAAGTACTCACCAGTCCACTTTTATCGGTAGGCTCTACTTCATCTTGAGGCCTGATGAAAGCCGGTGCATGGTGCAACTTGTCATGACTCATGAGACAGGCCCGTGCGTACGAACATATATAGCATTGGTCCCGGACGCAGAGGGAGGCAGCTTTGGTCGTTGCAAACTTTGTCATGAGAACAGGTGATGATATCTTGAAATACTCGCCTATGCTGTTTAAGCTGAAATTTCTGCCTCCCAAGGGAGGCTCAGATTTCTGAAGCTGAAACCAGCCAGTAGAACTCTGGACTCCAGTACACTACAAATAGTAACAACTGACAAGTGCACTGCTAGGGGGGAAAGTGAACTTGGCACATCGCTGACACCGTCCACAGTTTTGATTTCTTTGACTCAAATTTCACACCACCGACAAAACTCGTTTACAACAGGGAAGGGGGGAAAACTGTATGTTACAATTAGGCAATCTGGGCTAAACAAAATTTGCTTTGCAAAAATGTGTATCGACAGCGCAAAGAAATGGAAGAGGTGGCACTATTTCCTACCAGAGGCAAATGCTCAGCAAATCAAACGGAGGATCACGCAGATGAATATAACAGACGCTCGCACAGGTTAATTTCTGTAGCCAACCCCAAAGTGAAATCGTCTTGCTTGTTTATCATTGAAAGAGTATTCGAGTCGCAAAGGTCCCAGTGGGAGTCCACACGGATGCCAACACCGTACCCACAACCAATTCCTGGCTTCGCACGGGCTCCTGCTGGGTCACCTAAACAAGAAATCACCAGAGATGGTCCAAATGAGAACTGGGCTTAGCAAAAAAAAATTAAAAAATAAACAGAGAGATGCTATCACTGCAAAATCTGGAACTATATCAGACTTGTTCCGGCAGCTGTTAAATTATATTAACTAGAATAAGAGGCAAAAGCAATACATTTCTAGATTCCGAATCTGAAAAACCTGCTTTAGGACCAAAGGCCACAGATGTGGGACTACAAAATGGCTGTGTGGGCAAAATGTGAGTAGAACATAACTTACCAGGAACTTTAGGACCAGAACCAAGATCACTACCATAATCGCCAAAGACCACACCTTCCAGCGGCCCAAACTACATACCAAACAAGTACTGTGAGTAATCAAAATGAGGGTATAAAAGGTTGGTTTTTTATGCATGAGATCATAGAGCAGGAACGATGTGCATCAGAGTAGCACAGCAACAAGTGTTCTTCACTTGGTGTCATTGCAGATAGCAATATTCATATTGACATTTAATTAATTGTTCAAGTAGCATATCTATGCATGGGCACATGGCTAAGAAGTTCCAAACATGCACAGCAATCAGCTAGGTTGCACATTTTCATTAGGCAATTCATCTACGTTCATCATGCATTGGAGATGTTACACTGGTCTGACATGTATAATTCTTCAGATTGACCTGATCCAAGTGTAGGACTATATCTGTCTAAAAGAAAATAATTGATTGGAAGTTATACAACTGAACTATTTGGCATTAGATACAACAAAAAAAATTGCAACTATTTCATATCTTGTGCACTTGTTAGTTTGCTTCACCAAGTTAACTATAGTACTAAATACATCCAATTCAAAAAACAAAACTTCATCTTAAATTGCTACTAATTTCAAATATTACCATTTTTTACTTTCTTCTTTATATATGCATATTCGTGCTGTCAACTAGGTATTTATGGGGAAATGCGTATTATTGTCTGTATTTTACTGTACTGGTTTTTCATGTCAATTTCCTTTTAAAAAAGACAAAGAATTCAATAGTCCAGAAAATAGAGGCAAAACCTACCATGCAATAAGAGACTTCTCCGCTACCAACTGCATATGAACGGCCAGAACCAACAGCACCTTCTTCATATCCTCTTACACTATTTGTCCCACCAATTGCAAATGCTTGGTGAGGCGAAAATTTTCCTTACACATGACCTCCAGAAGCACTAGATCACATGAAAATTAATATAGGAAATGGGTAAATTAACCGAAAAAAAAGAAAGTACAACTTGCTATGCAAAACCTTCAGGTCACACTTGTATTTTTGTTCCATCAATGGCAAGATATGCACTAAAATGTACCTTAGACGAAGCCGAGCAGGACCAATTTCATAGCCCTGCCTCAAACGCACTGTCACTCTGTTGAAACTAAGCCACTCAGGAAGAATAGGAAGACCTTGCTCAATGTTGAAAACGAACTAGAAGCAGTGACAATGGTAGGAGATAAGAGATTATGACAATAAAATTACAAAGCAGCAGAGTGAAGTAGGATAAATGCCAACCATTGTAGAGCTATGATCTCCAGAGTCTGTGTAGACACAAGCTTAGCAAGTAGTGTGTCATCATAAGCATTTCCGCTATATGGTCATCACAGGAACATCAGATTTCAAATAGTAACATAATTCAACAATTGTATTCATGGTGTAGCCAAACACATTTATGGTGCAAAATAAAGGTAAAATGAGACACTGAGGTTTCAGACCTGGCAGCTAATTGGCTGTTATAGAAATCTCTGATGACAGGGCTGCCTTTGTCATCACGAGCACCAGCAAGCTGCATGGAAAGTGTCAGTACTCAGCATAATGCAATTTGGCTTGTTTTTCACAGGATAGGTAAGCAAAGGAAACAACAGATGTTAAAAAAAATTTCAACAATGCTTAATCCACTTGTTTCCTACACTGGTACACAACTGTGCTCATGAACCTTTTTCTGAACTCTATTACCTAAGGTAGTACTAACGTCACATCATCATGTCTATTTTGGGTTGTCTCCAGGACTACAAATAGGGAGAGAGAAAAGGCTACTTGATTAATACGCCATGCAATTCACTTGTTTACCTGGTCAACTATATTCAATGCCAGCCAATTGTAAGGACCCCATGGTCAGGATGGTCCCCACCATGAATAAGCGTTCCAGGAGTCATGATTCTCAACTGATGGAATCATGGAACTGTGAAGATATCTTATGCAGATTTGTGAAGAGGCTAATCTCTGGTGTCTAGCTGGTGCTAGTGGGTTAGCTCACTTAGCGGTCGCTGCTAGATAATTTGGCGGCTTTTGTTTAGCCGGGTCGTTTCTGGTCTTCTCTTTTCTTTTCAGGCGGTTCTTGTGGTGTCTTGGCTCCTTTGGGAGTTTTGGGTGTGTGTGTTTTGGGTGTGTTGTACTCTTCTGAGTTCTTCTTCTTAATGCAATGATACGCAGCTCTCCTGCGTATTCGAGAAAAAAAAATACCTGAACCATGATAGTTCTGGAGGTCCCCTTATTGTCGCTGTCAATCCAAGGGTTAGTGTAGTTTAATCGAAATATGGAATCTATTTGGAACCTCTCTAGTGAGAGATTCAACTTCTTGTTCCTCCCAAAAACATTCTGATGAGAATATGCAAAGCTGTTTGAAAACTCCAGTGAGAAATTTTAGGCATGTGCAATTTCAGTTTATCCAGGCACATCTATGTCAGTAAATCTACGATGAGTAAATTTCACAAAATTGCAACTTTAGTGGTGAAACTATCTGATTGCTGCAGCATTTGTCTTGTGTTTCATAGAGCTGCACCTTTAGCAAGCCACATTATCACCAAACTGCAATTCCGTCTCGAGCTGGTGGTGCTGACACATGGGGCCCACCTGTCATACATGCACGCTGAGGAACAGCAGTTACCAGGTGCCACCCGGGACGCCACGCATGCATGCCACATCAGACAAGTGCCACATCACGCCACTTCTCTTCCTCCTCTGTTTCTCTTCCTCTCCCTCCCTTCCGAGCAGGCCATCGCCTCCTGCGTCCGCCTCGGTGGCCCCAACGCCACAGTGTTGAGGAGTCACCGCCTACGACGTCGGCTGCGTCTGCCTCCACGGCCCTTGAGTGTTGCCATGCCTCGCACCGTTTCCTTCGTCTTCTCCACCTCCTCCTCGCTCGGCACCACGTCGTTGATGGCCTCACTCTTGTCGGCACGTTGTCGCCACGCATTAATCAACATTGGGGTAGCCACATCAAAGGGGGAGATGCAGTTCACACCCGTGCTTGCCGAGCTCGTAGTCCGCATTCTTGGCCAGCCCCACCACGGTGTGCTTCATACCGAGGGTCGCACCGAGAACGGCCGTGCTATCCTCGTCTTCCCCAAATCTGGCGGAGGTGCCGCCCGCTCGATCTCCTACCCCGCCGAGATGCTGAAGGATCTAGACCCTCCATTATATGTTAATGGCGAGTTTTGGTGATTAGTAATAAACAGATTTTTTTGTTGCCATCAATTACCAAAAAGGAGAAGATTGAAAACTCCGTCATTATGTGTTAATGGTAAGTTTTGACAATTGATGACAACCTTTGTGGAACTAATATTTTTATTGAGTTTGTGAAATAGGTTATGTTCCATGATGAGGATGACTTGGAAGGCGTCTTGAGTTGATCGTCAAGTCAAGATTCAAAAAGAAGAGATGATCATCATGAGTTGATGAGCATCAAACCAAGATCCCGATGAGGAGATGATCTTGAGTTGATCATCAAGTCAAGTGAAATCTGTTGGAGGAGGGTCCCCGTGCCACTTCGGACCCACGACCACCTCAGAACGACAGCACCCGTTGGAGGGTCTACCCCCAGCCAAGTGTCTAAGCCAACATTGGTGAGGTTTGCAAGGCCAACCTCGGTATCATCAAGTGCTAGATGGAAATGGTTCTTAAAATCACATACCATGCAAAATGGATCAATAAGGACATAATCGAAATAAACATTTATAAATATCATCAATACTGCTTCTAAAGTAGACAAAACACAAATACAGCAAGGGGACTTTTGAAAATGCTCTGACCTGCCCCCTTCTTGGTGGTAAGTTGCCGGAGTATGGTCTCTGGTTGCATCTTACCAACAGTTGGTTCACCACTAATGACGGAGCGAAATGGACAGAGAAGGAAAAAAGATAAGAAAATCAGAATATTGTATGGCTATAAAACAGTGATCAGTGAAGACAATCTCACTATGTCAAGTTATGGTTTTCATGTTCTTCTATCAAGAAAGCGAATGTTGATATTATTGACCTCAGCTTCAGAAACTTGTAGCCTCAGAATTCCTCCAGAAAGAATCTCAGCATAAGAAACCTGAAGCCACATCAAGGGCCTTTATTGATTTGTCATTAGCAATCAAGATACTTTTTGCAAGTTAAAACTGTAAAAGGCGTTGCTTTTGACATAAACTAATAGGCAACTAAATTTGTGGTAAATTCAACTAACCAATAGGTCGTTAACTACCACACATTCACATTTTCCAACATCATATCTCTAGTTCTGTTAGGACTAAGACCACAAAGAGTCAAAAACATGATTTGAGAATGGAAATTCATAACTTCTATATGTTCTACTTTACATACCAGGAAATACTGAGAACTATGCTGTATGCCCTACCTAATTAATATTGGTGAGAGATATACGATGGCTTGTGCCTAGTGGGTTAGAGAAGTAGGAGAATAAGAACCCAATTACTATGATAGTAAGCATAAGGCCAAGATGTTACAGAGTATGTTATTCAAGACAAATGGGCACTAGACACCTATTATAGGCAAATGCTCTTAAACATATTGCAATACAACACCATATAGCACAAAACAATGAGTATTATGAAACTACGTATAATAGTGGAACATGAATTATATTGATCATTTCCCCGCTTACCAAGCCAGTTAGACCACGCTCCTGATACCATGTGTTAACAGAATTGATCGCTTGATCCAAATGTCTTATATTGATTATTTTCCCTGCATAATGTAACACCAAAAACTCAATTGGGTCTTGACAACAAATTCAACAAGCTAACAAAAGTACATTAAGATTATACGAGGAAATGAGCTTTTCTCTATGAAGAAAGGATGCCAAGAGATTAGGTGATGATAGATTGATCTATTTTACCATGAATTTCTGTGGTGTGGAAAAACGTTATTATTTCAAGATCGAGACTAAACAAACAATAAGACAACAGTGCGATACTACAAAGCAGTTTGCTTTATTTGCTGACCACTTTTGCATTGTCAATGTCTCATAACTATGCTGCATCATTTAATCTAGTGAAATCTTAATACGACCAAAAGCTGGAAAAAATGAAGTGCTAATTCTCAATGCCTTACCATTCTAGACTAATGTTATACTAGGTCAAATATATGGGATACTAATCGTTGTTATGTACTCTACTCTCGGTGATTTTTTTCCCGCATTACTAATAGAAAAATTATATCAATTTACATTGCCTAAAGCTCCTAAGTACTAACATGTAGTAGCAGTTGATGCAACACTGATACAAAGTAAATGAGCCAAATGTAACAGTTTACCCTGACAGGCACGTAGCCTTGCTTAAATTAAACTAATCTACAGCAACATTCCACGACATAACTATAGCAGGCTCTTAAACACGAGAAAAGCTAACATTCCTACCATGGCGATCACGAAATGCCTCCTGCAAGAACCTGGGCGGGCGCCGGGGCAGGAGCGGCGCTCGGGAGCTTGACGCCGGAGGAGACGAAGAGAACGTCTCGATGGGGCCCCATGGCGGCGGCGGAGGTGTGAAATTGGAAGTAGAGTTGGGCTAGGGTTTAGGGTTTTGGTGACGAGGTGAGCGAGGAGGAGGGAGCGAGGGTTTCGTCCGCCATGGGCGATGGGGGCGGAGGCGAGGCAGGGACGGAACGGTGGCGTGAATTTTGGTCAGACGTCAGTACCAAACTTAGCTTCCGAATCACCACAATTCTATTTTTAACCTCCTATATGACCGCGGCACTACGAGAGAACAATATATGTTAATCGTGCGGTCGAGAAGTGCACGACAACGTGATCGTGCGATCTCTGACCGTACAACTATTGTGCGGGCACCGTAACTTGAGTCGTGCAGTCCTCGACCGCACGACTAAGCACTGTAGCAACGAGAAGTGGGGTCAGAGACCACACGGCCACTATAGCGCCATCACATCCCCCACCGAAAATCGCCCGTGCCATCACCTGTCTGTGGCTTTTTTGCATATTGTATGTAATCCGTGCCATCCCTTTTAACTTTTGTTTGCATGTTGCATGCATCACATGCACACGCGTCGCTAACTTGCATGCATTGGCTGTCCCTCACCTGTGTTGTCAGCATTTCAACTCGCTCAGTCACGAGATAAAATGGTTCGGACGGCCAGCGTTTCAGGATTCGCAGCAAAGCGGTTGGAGCTTGGACAGAGCAAGCAAATTCTAGAGCAAGAGAAGGAGTGAAGGGAAGGAAGAAAAGAGTGTAAACACAGAATTTTAAGTTATTTTTGTTTGGGATCAGAAGTTTTTACAATTGCAAAAGATGTAGATCAACTCATGAGCTTCAAGAAAAGATAAATATCGTCCCCTGCGACTATAATTTTATCGTAGTGATTAGCACATAATTAGCGAAAACGTCATTTTATGAAAGTTGTTGCATGTCAATCTTTGATAAAATATTTGTTTGTGCAAAACCTTCCATTTATGAAGCATGGTGTATTATAGTGTACAGAATATATTGTAGTTTATTTTTTGTGAACAAATTTGTTTGTACTGTTGCGGTCATTGCAGGTCGTGTAAGCGTTAAAAAATGTAGTATGTAAGTAAGAGTATTTGTATATGATAACAGAAGTAGCCGGATTAGAAACAAGAAAGTCACAGTTAGTCAGATTAGGAGAAAAAATGACAGCATATGTCGGGTGCTATAAATAAATTGCAACTAAATGTGAATGAGTAGAATAAAATTAAAACACAAAAATTGTGATGTAATTTCTATACAAATTCGAAAGTAAGTTCTGTAAATAATAGAATTAAAAATAAAATTTTAAAAATTAGCATTTGTTTTATATAAGAATTCATAAGTAAAATGGTAGAAAATTAGTAATTGAACTTTTGCATTAATTTCAACAAGAATAATACAAATCAGGAGTGAAAATAAAAGAAAATTTGTAATTTATTTTTCATACATATTCCGAAGTAAGTTCTGTAAATAAGAGAACTGAAAAAATACATCAATTAGTAAATTCATTTATATAGGGATTTGTGAGTAAAATCCGTAAATAAATAAAAATTTAGAATTACAAATAAATGAAAATTACAACTTAAATTTGTAGGTGATAGGAAGAACAACAATTTGTAGGTGATAGGAAGAACAACAAAATTAACATGTAAATCTTACAGTGCGGTAGCGGATATATGTTAGTACGTTTGTTGCATGTTGTATACTAAGAGGGTTGAGTATGCACTTATGTTAGGTACGCTATGGATGACATTCAAGACTTATTCGTATTCTACAAAAGTGGTCTCGTACGCGACGGGCCGTACGGAGCGTACCTGTCAAATTGTACCGGATCATGATCTGGGCACCCAATCTGAACGCCATGAGCATGTCTGAGCTACGGAGGTGCGTGCGTTCCGCATTCGATCGGGACACCGTAAGGAACAAGTTACAGATCGAAACAGTGTATGTCTCAGTGGTAGATGCTACACCCACAGCACTTCCTCCGTCGTCACCATGTCCCACCCCCGGTTGGTGGCCTGAAGGATCTAGACCCATCATTATAAGTTAATAACATGTTTCGGTAATTAATGATAATTGAATTATGGGACTAACATTTTCATTGAGACGAATGGATAGGATATGTCCCACGATGATGGATGACTTAAGAAGTTTCATACAGGTGAATATCCTCGTCTCCTCACCTCGCCGACTCCCGAGTCCCGACTGACTCCACTCGTCGTCTCCAGTCTCCACTCTCCAACCGTCGTCGAGATCCAGCGTCTCCTCGTCCTCGGTGTCGTCTCCTCACCTAGCCGACACCCAACCATCCCGTCTCCTCGTCCAGATCCAGCCATCCCATCCAGATCCAGTCGGTCCGTCCTCCAGATCTAGCCGCCGTCGGTCGCCCCTCCGCCCCCACCCGGCCGCTGCATCTTTCGCAATGGTATGTGGGAACCTTCTGAGCTCAAACAAGGTTTACGAGGCATTCATTTTGTATCTTTGATGAGAAACAACAATGTGCATACAGTACGACTAACAATGTGTTGTAAACTCTGTTGACTGTGTTGTAAACTGCCAACTAAGTATATAGTTTGTGTTCATGTTCAAAGACTTGTACAAAATTGCCAACTATATACTGCCAACTAAGTTTGTGTTCATGTTCAAACTTTTATTTTATACTGCCAACTGTATACTGCATTTATGATTGTAACTCAAACCCACATCTTCACATGCTCCCAGGTATTTTGCCACTCAATTTATTACCTGAAAGGAGCAGTGTCCTGAGCTTGTGTAGCTTCCAGAACTCATCCGGGACATCAAGAAATGAAGGACTACCACTACCACTGAAAAGGAGCAGTTCAAGCTTCTCAAGTTGAGCAAAGAACTCGATTGGGTGCTCACACTACCACTGAAAAAAATGAAGGACAAGTCAAGAACCTCCAGAAGGGGGAAATCGGAGAAATCGATGAGCGGCGTGGCCGACCCCCACACTTGACGATGGAGGAGACTGAAATTTGAATGGACTTCTCCACTGTCACTCGTTCACTGATTTTTCTTTATGCACCATACTAACAAGCTGGGTATCCTGCAATAACTTTGGCATCATATCCTGTAATAATAGAACTATGCTGAGTGTATCAACTTTAGCACTATGTATCCTGTATGTATACCCGTTCGTGGGTAAACGGGTATGCCCGCGGGCGATGGGTATGTGCAAGGTTTTTTACCCGTAGTCCTTCGCGGGTATGCCTGTGGGCGTAAATCAGGGTCGCAGGTACGGGTATGGGCGAGCACTACCCGTACCTGTTGCGCCCGATTGCTATCCTTATGTGTGTGTTATCAAGGTTCAAGAGGATACGCAAGGTAAAGATTTGACTAGATAGGGCTAAAGATGTGTTTCTAATCTTTTTACTAGTCTTGGTGTTTGATTGGAAGATCGGATTGCTAGTATAGGATGTTGTATTATTAAGAGAGGTCGGGACTAGTAGCTTGAACATACCATATGTTGATAGCTCATTTACTTGCTCTAACTCTCTCCACGGCATGATGCTAATATTTTCAAATGTCTTTTGAAAATGGTTGTAGCTCATGCATAAGTTCTTTGTGACATGTGACTTAAAGTTTGCGAATGCATTTTGCAAATTATTGAAGTCGATGTTTTCCCCTCCTTGTGGTATGATTCTAAAAGGTTGACGGATGTGTTCCATGACCTACTGAGAATCTCATACCAATCTTGAGTGCCCAAATATTCAATCTGCAATTTGGTTGTGAAAATTCCTCACAAGAAGATGCACTATTGTGTGCTGTCCAGCAAACCGGTCTGACCAGCATAAGTGAAGCGGTTAGACCGGTCTAGAGGTTTAACAGAGCAACATGGTCGACACAATGTGGTTGAGCCAATGTGATCGACACAACGTGGTTGAAGCAATGTGGTCGAAGACCAATATGGTCAAAACCAGTGAAACGGTCAGACCGGCATTATAATTGCGGTTAGACCGGCACCCGGTCAGACCGGCTCACAAGTTGCGGTCAGACTAGCCCCCGGTATGACCACTTGTTTAGTAGTATATTTTTCCAGAGAGTTGCCTTATTGAAAATCTTAGCTGGTAGTCTAACTGGTACCTTTGCAGTCTGACCGGATCTGGTGGTCAAACCGGTCCTTGTGTGTGCGGTCTGACTGGTAGAGTGTTCTAACGGCTAGTTTTATAGCCGTTAAGAGGACTGCAGTAATATCGTCTATGTGTTGGCGGTAATACCTGGTCTCGAGCTGATTCTTGCCCTCTCTTTGCTCCAACGGTTAGTTTTTAGGTGAAGGTTGGGGGACAATCTCCCCGAATGGGAGGTGAAAGATGTGCATCTCAGGCTGTCATCGGTCCACCAGAGCTGTTAGTAGCGACTGGTCGAACGGGAACCGTTGTGACCGCTCCGAGGCTGCCTGGACCTCCCCGTTGTCGACTGGACCGCGATCCTCGTCGGTGGCCTCCACCATCCGCGCGAGAGGTAGAAGGCTGGTATCGCTCAGCCTGCAAAACACAAAGAAGTCAGTACATAGCGAAAATATCATAAAAAGAAGTGCCACAATTTGCAGACAAACCTGTATCTCCAGCGTGGGTCTAGTCTCTAAGCCCGTCAGGGTGTCCGCGTACGAACCACCCCAACTAGGCCGCCATCCCCACCCTCAGGATGTGACACACGACGGCTCGTCCGTTGCTGCGCATTGACGCATCGGTCGAACGGGCCGAAAAGGCTAGTCCAAACAGTCGGGCGACTTGGCCACGTGTCGCATAACGGTTGGCGACTAGTTCAAGTAATCCAAGTGTGTCTAGTCGTCCAACCGTGGAGCAACAAATGATTATTACCGTAAAAAAAGGTAGGTATGTTACTATAATTCAAAATAAAAAATTAATTGTTTTTAACAAAAATTCAAGACTTGAGACTACAACGGTACAACCCCAAGTCTTAAATATGAACAAATGCAGTCCTCTCAAAAAAACAAGGAAAAACAAATGCAGTAAAATACTTTCATCAAGCAGAAGAGTTTTAGCTAGATCACGTGTGTCATAGACAAAAATGGACGGTACAAGATGGCTTTTATGCTAATGCTCCAACAAGTTTCTAATTGTTGGCTTCTACCTTAAATGCACTATAACGGCTATTAGTGAGAAGTGGAGAAAAAATTAAAAAAATTGGGATAAGAAATAAAAAACACCGTTATATCTTCACGAATGATGCAAAGGAATAAGAGGAAAAAAGAAAAAAAGCTAAAAAATCAAAATTAAGAAACCGACACGTTTCAAAAACTAGAAGCAGAAGTCGTTTGGCCTGGCCTTGCTCATTTGTGATTTTGAATTTTGACTATTTACGGTACAGATTACGAGGTGACAAATACTTATTTGTGATTTTGGCTGATAGAGATGTTGGGCTTTTAACGTGTAGATCGTTTAACTTGTAGATCTCGTCTTGAGAAAATACTCTGTTTAAAAGTTAGGTACTATAGCAAAAGCTAAAAGCCGCCAGTTTCGGAGGAAAAGAACATGCGCTTTATCTTTTTGGGGCTTTTTTGCGTTTTCTTTTTCCTATTTTTTTGCATTATCTGTGATGAACTAACCTGTTTTTTATTTTAAATTTTTTTAAATTGAATTACGTCAAAAAAAAGTCACCAGCATTTACAATATAAAATAAGTTAGATACAATACAAAATAGTGTAAAATAAATTATAAATCACCAAAACCCAAATGAGCAGGAAGTAGGACTCTTCATGGTCGTACTAATTTAGTGGGGTGAGGGAGAAGGCAAGTAGGGAGAGGGCTAGCGACGGTATACCGTTCGCTAGTTTTTCTTTTTGCGATATCCCCACGTGGGGAAACTATGTTGGGGGGCCTTGTCCTGCTGCTTTGTTGATTGAGCCTCTGCCCCCATAAAGCCTTCGACTTTTCTTTCTCTCTCTGAAGGTGAAGGAAAGCGAATAATTTAGTGGAATCTGACAAGGAAATGCGCCCCCTAGCGCTTGGAAGTAGTTTAACAGGAATGGTTTCTCGTTTAATTAAGCTGATCGAGAAGTTTTGGTTCAGAAATGTAATGCAGGAAGCCGAGGGATGCAAGCGCCGCTGGTGCGAAATGATCCTTTAATAATTTGTACACCACTGCTTACGGGACTCGATGCAATTGAGGTTTATTTCGTAAATGTTACCTGATAGATACCAAACAAGTGAACGTGTAAGAGCCTATAATTCCTATGAAATTCTGTTGTTTCAAAGTACAAGTATATTCGAGTTAAGTAGAGTAACCAATCAACACGGTACCTAACACCAACAACAACTTTTCGGGTACCCTACTCATTTCGATTTGAATTTCTGGCTTTCAGTTTATTTTTTTACTATTTATAGATTTCATCCTTTTCTAAACTTTTGGCTTTTTTTAGCTTTTTTGTCGGTTCTTTTTTTTTCTCGTATTCGTTTACGTTGTCCGTGATGACATAATATTTTTTTTTCTAATTTCATTTTTTTTAAATTTTAATTACGTCAAATAAGTCAACTTCAGTTATAGTGTAATTTTAGTTAGATACAGTGCAATTTCAGCCATAAGTCACTATTTTTCAGCCCAACCGAGCGAGACGACTTCTTTGAATGCAGGAATCGAGAAACATAGAAATACAAAAAACGAAGGAATTAAATTTCACGACTCTGTTAAACTCTGCATGAATTAGAAACACATGAATATGTAACAAATGTTATCTGGTTAGACCATTGGAAAAACGATGAAGGTATGATTGTCATGGACTTAAAGGAAAATTTCAAAGAGATATTTCAAAGGAACTCTGGTGGCCTTTTTTTTTAACCAAAAAAGCCTATATAGGATCTTTTTCATAGGAGTAGATTCCTTTAAATTTTCTTTGAGAATTGTGCATTTTCACGCTGCAGCAGAGAGCAGGAGGGGTATCTGGTGGTGATCGGTTCGGCTGAAATTTTCACACTATAGTTGAGAGAGGTTTATTTAACATAATTAAATTTAAAAAATTGAAAAATATAGAAAATATGTTAGCCCATCACAGACAACACAAATGAATATGAGAAAAAAAATAACCGACAAAAAAGCTTAAAAAAATCAAAAATTCAGAAAAAGACGAAATTATAAATAGTACAAAAATAAGCTTAAGCCATGTTGAACACCACTCTATCTACTGCTATCTCCTTTGAGGCGGCGTTGGGAAGCGAGCCGCTTTAGGGCGCACGTCTGCAGCGCAAGCGACAAAATCACTTCTGGCTAGAGTGGCTGGCTCTCAGTCTCCACACCAGCACCCCTTCCACGGGAGCTGCCTGGCATCTCTTCGCATGGCGTCGCATCGCGGGCAAGAAAAGCGGTCTGGCCTGTGCGCCCACCGTCCGCCCCACACGCACTACGTTTGAGCCGTGGATTTGCAGGTTTAGGCCCCATCTAGGGTGGTGTTTTAACTAGGCTATGATTTACGCTTATAATCGTAGCTTTTGTGTGTGTTTTTTTAAATTACACTGTAGCAGCCGTTAATTTTTTCGAAAAGAAATGAAAAAATATGAACAAGGTGAAAAAGAAAAGGAAAAAAAATCCAAAATTAGAAACCGATGCGTTTTAAGTGGCTTCTGACTTAAATAAGTCGAAAGGCCAAAAAACGTCAGAAGCTTAAACCGTTTAGAGCGGAGCCTAAAACGCGAATTTTTTCTCGATTCCTGAGGGTGTAAAATTTCTGCACTCAAAAGAAGATATGTACTTTTTGGCTTCGGCTTATGACTTTTTGCTACGGCTTACGACTTTTAGCTTATTCGTGAGAGGGAGAGTACGGAGTAACAGCGTTTGGTTTCGGCCGATATAAATAAAGTCGCTACGGTGAATATTACAGTCAACTTATAGATCCCATCTAAAAGGATATTTCGTTTGAAATGTAGTTAGAAAAATTGAAAAATAGTTTTTAGAAACTGTAAAGAAGAGGTCGAAGCTATTCTGGAATTTGATTGCACTGCGGTTGTTGATGCCCTCTTGTCACGGTATTTTCGGTCTCTTTGCACGACAGGCGAAACGTCAAGCTCTAACTTGTGGAGTAATGCATTGCAGGTTACGAGTAATAATCAACAAAGTTCTCGGGGAAAAAGGTGCCTTAAAAAAGCTACCCGTGGACCTGGGTCTACGGATGTGATCGCCTCGTCTACATGGCTTCTCTCGTGATAACTAGGACGCTCATTGCTGAAGCGGCGTGGCGAGCTCGTCTGGCAACTCTGATCTAATAATTTCAAGATTTCAACGTGGCGCGCGGTGAATGGTCATGCCACTGGTATTAGCCTAGGGTTAGCATGCGTTTCCCCCAAATAAAACGACGTAGCCAAACACATTCTTAGGGCATCGTGCCAAACAGTTTATGGCTTCTAAAGCTAAAAGCTGTTTAGGACGTATTGGATTTTTAATGTGGTTTCCTTTCTCTCTCTCTTTTCTTCTTCTTCTTCTTTTTCTTTACATTACCTATAGAGATATGAAATTATTTTTATTTTTATTTATTTTTTAATAGAATAACTTAGAAAAAGCTAACAATCTCCTCAACGTTATTTGCCAAAAGTAAAAGTCACAACACTTTTAACGCTCAAAAACTATATATTATATCAGAAGATGAATTAGGGATGGCAATGATGTAGGGGATCGTGTGGGAAGCCTCCACGGCCCTGCCCCGCCCCACTAAGCTTCCTTGGGGAGATGGCCCCCAGTCCCCGCGGGGATTAAAAAAACTAAATTTATTTTTTAAAAAATAATAGTTAGACTTTATTTATTAATTTATAATTACTTAAGCATAGTTTTTAAAAATATAGCTTAAAATATATATTTTAACATATAAATTTAAATTTTAGTCTAAATATACAAGACAATAATACAATCTTTTATATTAAAAATTAAAATATATTATCAAAATATTTATTTTTATTTTTACTAGGTCCCCGTGGGACCCGTAGGGAGAGGATAACCCTCATCCCCACCTCGCTACCATAGCGGGCCCCCGCCCCGTTCCCCACGCGGGGGGAGATCATTCCCCGCCCTACCCCATGGGATATTCCCCGCGGGGCCCCGCCTCCACGGAGGGAATTACCATCCCTAAGATGAATGTGTTTTCTAATAGACTTTACCCAAACTGAATTGGACTTATAAAGCGTACGCTGCGTGAACTTAGCCTATAAGTACTACCCCTTCGGCATTGTGTTTCCTGCACCACAGCTAAAACACCACCTCGCTATTATGGAGAAGCAATAGGAGGAGATCACCCGACTAGCAAGGGTTGCAGCAGCCTGGGATGAACAAGCGGCCCGTACCAGGAGGCCAACTCCCACAAATGAAGCCCCCCGTACCTCCAACCTCAGCCCATATCTGAACGTTCCCACCGAGCGTTCGCTGTAGGACCCACCTACAGGGGAGACACTACCTCTCTGTTGGTGCAGGGACACATGCAAATTCTTCAAGTCCAAGGACTGACTGAGTTTGGGCATGCGTTACTAGGTTTACAGTAACTACGCCTAGGACTATTCCGACTGACGGTAGGACATAGCCCGTTACCGGTAGCCGGTAAGGACGGGTTACAATGTATTCTTCTACCAGTTCTCTTGTATGGTACACAATAACAAGATTTTCCCCTCTTTCTGCAGTCTCCGGATCCGCTATGTGTGTACCATAAATTGATCGATCAGGACATCCACCCGTACAACCAATGATAGCTAGACTGCGAGGAGTGGGATGCACAGATGTCATGTGAGAGGATGGAGGAGCGACGACGCGCTGAAGATCGAAGCGAGCATATCCGGCTGGAGACGAAATCTCACCTAGAGGCGCGCAGGCGTAGGGAGCGCGGGGGCTCACGAGGAGGAGCATAAGATAAAGCGCGAAGTAGCGGCTAGGGCCAGCGCGGCCGGTGAGGATTACAATGCCGACCTCGCGAGGAATGGCAAATGGCCACGGTCAACACAGTAGTTCGATCCTCTTCATCTATATGTGTATCATCCTTGGTTCCTTAACTTGCATGCCATGTAACCTCCTTGTCAGATCAATTGTTGTTTTTTATCGTTATGTCGTTTATCCAAAATTCTCTTCCGTGTATGAATTCCCTGTTGCATCGCAATATCACTTGCCTTCGTACTTACGAATCATTGCCACCTCAATTGTACCCACAAAATTCTTCCGAAATTTTTCGCACTACAACAATATACGACGATCACAAAATGTTATTTTGAGTCTAATAGATTTCGTACTCTTGAAAATCTACCAAAATCACAATATGACCAACCTATCTTGTCTGCCTTTTTATTTCCAAAAAGAAACATGCAAACAAAACCTGCATGACTTGTCGACGTGTCGCCCACCAGTTGAACGAAAGTATATTACTATAATTTCGAATAAAAATAAGATTATTTTAAAAAATTATGTTATAGCGCTCCACCCGCGCGGGACTCGGGCACGCCAGCATCAGTCGAGCAAATTTTATAATGCATGAAATTCTAAAAAAAAATAGACAATTAGGAGGACTGTGCCGGAAGGCTGCACATAAAAATTCGTAATTTATGAAGCTCGTTTGCTATATGTAATAACTCCTACAAATATCATAATCGTATGAAGTTTTGAGCAACATTCAGAGCGAAAAAAATGTCAAAAATTTTATACAATGATGTACATTGTGTTGGAAGGTTACACATAAAATTTTGTACTTTTTTATCTTATTTGCTATATTTAAAAATTTGAACAAGCAGTACATACAAAATACTAATTCAGGTTGATAATTAAGTTGGCTAATTAGCCGGCTTAATTATCTGTCGTCCGGTGGTAGGGCGACAGTGAGGGAGGCGCACGGTGGCCGGGCGGTAGGCCCCTGCCGCACGGCATTGGTCACATGTCAGCTCCACGATGCTGCCGTTCGATGATCGTGCTGTAGAAGTGATATTTCCACCATTCTCGTGTGCATATTGATATTTTTATAAATATGGTTCAAAGCGTGCTTAATATACCAAAAACTCATGCTTTACTGTTATGCTAGTATACTTGTACAAGAAAGTGTTCGGCAGGGGTGTATGTGCAAAAAGCGATAATCAAGGGAGTGAAAACCGAAAAAGGATAGAAAGAAAGGGAGGGCGCGGAGAAAGCGAGCGCGCATCGGGCGCCACTAAACCAAAAACCAAATCAAAACTCAAAAAAGCGAACGAAACAGACAAAAAGGCCGCAAAAAGCACGGCATTCCCATCCAAATTTCCACCAAATCCGAAAATTTATAAACAAACGTGACCCGACCTCGCCTCCTCCTCCGGCGGCCTGCTTCACGCCTCCTCTCCCCTCGCCTCCGCGTCTTCTAGACCCTTCCATTAACCCCTTCCCTTCCTCCTCCTCAATTTCTAGAAGCGCGCGCGAGCGCACTGCGGAGAGACAAAACGCTAGAGCCCATCGCCGCCGCAGCGATCGCCGGACCGAGGTAACTGCCACTGATCCCGCCGCCGCCGGCTCGTTTGCCGCAATCGCTTCGCGGTTTCGAGCTTCGGTGTTGACGTCTTGATTGAATTGAAGCTTTTTTTGTTTGTTTGTTTGTTTGCCTCCTGGGTTTTGATTCCGCTCGTGGCGTTGGAGTTGATGTGCGGAGTTGCCGCGCTCGTCGGACTTTTTTTTTTCTTCTCCTTATTAAATTTGGTGGAGTGTGCCAAGCTGCTTAGTCGCTTGTTTTTCTAATGGCGGAAACGCTTGTAGTCGTACACATGCTTGTGCTGTTGTGCGCGCGTCCGCTGTGGTTGCTTCAAGGAATAACTGAGGATTCGCCTATGTACCAGGATTTGTGGCTCCATGTCTCGCTGATATACGGATCTTAGGCTACATGTTGACGAGACATGAGCCATAAATCCTCAAGTGCATATCTTTTGCGATGGCAAATCCTTGAATTCCCGTTGTTTGAGGCTTGAAACTTAAAGAATGCGTTTGAGCGCATCTTACTGAGTGGAGCAACACTAGTGCATGATTTAGAGGGTAAAAGAAGTGTGCTAGTGATCCAAGCTGCACTGCAGTTGCAACGCAGGTGCTACCATCACTCCGTTCGATGAGCAGTAATGGCGTCCCATTGATAGTTTCTTATATCTGACATGTGTACTTGACCCCCATGATGTTCTGTCCTTGTCGTGGTCACTTCTGGACACAGGGATGGAGCAGAATGGAGAGAGCCATCTCAAAGAACCGCTTCTCCAGGCGGCGGATGGGGGCTCCGGTGCTTCTCCTGCCGGGGAGTCTCCGCGGAAGGAGACGAAGACGAGGAAGGTCGTGCTCAGTGTCCGGGGCATCTCGTGCGCTTCCTGTGCCGTGTCGATTGAGACGGTGGTGGCAGGCTTGAAGGGGGTTGAGAGCATCCAGGTCTCGCCGCTTCGGGGCCAGGCTGTTGTCCAGTACAGGCCCGAGGAAACCGATGTAAGATTTTCTTGAGCTGACGGTGTTGTACTCTTTCCTGCACTTTAACCATTGAGTAGTATGGAAATATTTGGATGGTTGTCATAAATGGGGGAAAATGGGATGTTAAACGCATACGGCTGGCATCTCGTGTTCTGTCTTTAGTTCAAGTTATTATGGATCAGTTTTGCTATCTGAATAGTAGCATATATGCACATGTACTTAATGTATGCAGCATGGAGATTTTGAGTTTCAGGAGATGATTTCTGTCCTATAAATCCTGATGTAGGTGAGAGGTCAAATTGATCTCAGCTTTGAAGATTAAGGTCCACACCTGAGTACTACCAACTATTTTAACTACTTTCTGCTGGTGTGGGCCAATCTCTTGGTAATGACTGTTAAATCATAGGACAGTCGAATATTCTTATACAGTTGTGTTCATAAATGAATTGCTGAGGAACCATGTGATCTTGACAATGAGTATACCTTATCGAATTTGTCTTCTACATGCCCGGGGTATTCTTAGACAGCTGTGTTCATAAATGAACTAGCAGGGTGACCGTGCATCTACGAGGTTAGATTTGTTTCAAAGTTTTTAGTATCAAATGATATAGCTTAAATGTTTGATAATATATTTATGTATTTTATAGATTATTTAGAATTTTAAGACATCATAAATATTGTAAATGATAATAGAAGTTTGAAAGAAAATATAACTTGAAAAATATAATTGAAGTGTAAGCTTGATGGAAGAAAATCATTGAGTATACTAAATTATTGAGGTTCTTAAGAACATAAGCACTCTTTATTTTTCATGGATCATGTAGCTCTATGTCCCTATTCTTCCTTCAATAATTACTCTTTTCAAAATATATATGTATATACATGTACCTCTATTTAATCTCAAAGCAATACGCTGATTATATGTGTGGCAAATTATCTTATTAGTTTACATGTTATTACAGTATATGATTCACACATACACCGATGCACCATAAGTGATCTAACTTGAACTTATAATCCCTCACACACTTGCTACCCTACGAACCGTGTGTCTTTTATCACTTTCGACACTATAATTTTTCTATTTCAACCTTCAACAGCACGTCCAATTTTTGATCGATCTCTCTTAGTTGTTACCCATTCTAATATAATCTCCTCACTGCTACCAATTCCAATACAATACTCCACCACATAATTATCTTTTATTTTTCTCCAATTGTTGCTTAATGTTGATCGTTGCAACATCAAACATGCATAAACGTGCAATCGTCGTTGATCCCTAGCAAGGACACCTATCAAGCTCTCTCGGGTGACCCTAAGTCTATTCCCTATAGTTGCGTCATCTCTGCTTCTGTACATTTGTGCTTCTATTTGTACAGATACAAGCATGTATCTACACATGCATAATGTTGTACGTGTTCAATGTCTTTTTTTTCTTATGTCAACCACTCCTCTTCTTCGACATTGGTCACCTCAATGTTATAGCCTCCTTACTGACCGTGGTGACTTCACATCTTCACTGATGCTAGCATGTATGCTTTAGTCGCTATCTAACGATGTAAGTATCTTCCCGCCATCGTCGGTGACACTGTCCTCCTCACCAGTCGTTATAGCTCAATTTTAATGCAAAGCTTCATCTACTCTTTTCCAAAACTTTCCCATCATCGAGTTTATTTAGATATTGACTTCTTCAACAATGTTGATGCTAACCACTCATTGTCATGGCCTTTGGCTCCTTTGACTCTGGCATTTTTCTTCAACAACTTTGGTAAGTAACCCAACATTGTCCTTATTAAACGACTAAGGTGGGCAGTATGACATTATCCTCATATCCCCCATCATCGCCTCGGTCCTTCACTTTCTAGTGGGTTAATGTGTTCTTGTTAGACAAATCGATATCATTGTACTCTTTCGTGGTATACTCTGATACTATTCATTCTATGCTTGTTATAATTTTTATATTTATTGAAACTTTCATTTGTTTTATATTAGAGGTCGTATACAAATCAAATTGCTAATTTTATTTAATTTATTTTGAATTTTTGTTATTTAAGGATTTTACTTTTTCAATTGTATGGAAATCAAATTGAAGTTTTCTTTTGTTTTTTTACTCTGAATTTCAATTATTTTTGTAAATTTGTATACAAATCCAATTGCTAATTTTTTGTTTTTATTAAGAATTATAATTATTTACGGATTTTAGTTTGGATTTCGTATCGAAATCAAATTGCTAGTTTTATTACTTTTTCTTCTTAATTTCAATTACTTTTGGAATATTTGTTTAATTTTTATTCTGAATTATATTTATTTACGGATTTTACTTAGTAATTTGTATGGAAACCAAATTGCTAATTTTATTAAATTTATTCTGAATTTTAGTAATTTAACGATTTCACTTCGAAATTGTGTGGAAATTAAATTACAATTTTTTTTATCTTTTTGAAATTTCATTTTTGTTGGAACTCATATGCAAATCGAATTGCCAATTTTTGTTTAATTTTTATTCCTATTTACAGTTATTTGGAGATTTTACTTTGAATTCATATCGAAAGCAAATTACTAATTTTATTTTATTTTTATTCCGAATTTCAGCTATTTTTTGTTGGAATTCATATACAAACCCAATTACTAAATATTGTTTAATTTTTATTTCAAATTATTTTATTTAGGATTTTTACTTAGGAATTCGTATGAAAATCAAATTACTAATTTTATTTATTTTTATTCCAAATTTAAGTTATTGTTTGGATTGTACTTGACATGAACTATTTCTTTTAATCTAGACTGTTATAATCTGGACACACCACGATCAGCGGTGTGGATCTTTTTCTTTTTCCTCCGATTAATGAATCAAAAAGACAAGAACATAATAGTTTGGCGGCCTATAAAATGATAATCAAGGCAAAATCCAAAAAGAAAAACGAAGCCGAGAGCGCGCATCGGGCGCCACTACGAGCGAGGGAATCAACAAATCAAACACAAACTCAACCAAAAAAAGCAAACGAAACAGACAGCAAAGGCCGCAAAACCACGGCATTCCAAATCTCCACCAAATCCGATGTAAGTATAAACAAACGCGACCCGGCCTCGTCCTCGGGCGCCTGCTCCGCCTCCTCCTCGTTATAGCTCAATTCGTCTAATGCAAAGCCTTCGCATCTACTAGACCTCTTCCATTAACCCACTTTCCCATCATCGCCCAATTATCTTAGATATTGACTTCGGGCGAACGCGCAATGTTGATGACAAAATAACCACTCATTGTCATGGCCTTTGGCCTGACGGCGATTTTCGCACGACACTTTGGTAACAGCCACCCAACATTGCCGCTTCGCGGTTAATCGAGCTAAGTGGGAATTTCTATGGCTCCTTTTGCTTTTGCTTTAATAATATAATAGATTGCTAAGGAACCATATGATCTCTTTTCTACTACCTAACTGAATATTTTTAACTAGCAATTTGATTTGAAGTAGTAAATTTATATCTGTAAGCACACACTTTCAGTTCATTAAACTTCATATGCTTCAAATCACTCATGAAGTAATGACAAAAAATGTTACACCTCAGGCGTTATCTCCCATATTTTCTCACTTAAGATTTTTATTCTCCCAGGCAAGAACCATAAAAGAAGCTAT
Source organism: Bonia amplexicaulis (assembly GCA_036346245.1). Taxonomy (NCBI): domain Eukaryota; kingdom Viridiplantae; phylum Streptophyta; class Magnoliopsida; order Poales; family Poaceae; genus Bonia; species Bonia amplexicaulis. The sequence continues at coordinate 13,100,162 of CM070740.1, forward strand.
CGAGGGCCTCAGATTTGAGGTCGATGAAGTCCAAGAACAAGAAATTGCTGTATGCAGACTCCGGATAAAAGGAATGGCATGTACAAGCTGTTCTGAAGCTGTTGAACGGGCACTTCAGATGGTACCTGGAGTGAGAAAAGCTGCAGTGGGACTTGCCCTCGAGGAAGCCAAGGTCCACTTTGATCCAAATATCACCAGCCGTGATCTTATAATTGAGGCTATTGAAGATGCTGGATTTGGGGCTGATCTGATTGGTTCTGGGGACGATGCGGACAAAGTGCACCTAAAACTTGAGGGTGTGAGTCCTCCAGAAGACACCAAACTCATTCAGTCAGTACTGGAATCTGTCGAAGGGGTGAATAGTGTTGAATGGGACACAGTAGGACAAACAATTAAAGTTGCATATGACCCTGATCTCACCGGTCCGCGATTACTTATTCAGCGCATTCAGGATGCTGCACAGCCCCCTAAATGCTTTAATGCCAGCTTGTACTCACCACCAAAGCAAAGAGAAGCAGAACGCCGGCATGAAATTATGAATTACAGGAACCAGTTTCTTTGGAGTTGCCTCTTTTCGGTTCCCGTACTCCTGTTCTCCATGGTTTTGCCAATGCTTTCTCCTTTTGGGGATTGGTTGTTCCAAAGAATCCGCAACAACATGACGATAGGTACGCTACTGCGGTGGTTGCTGTGTTCTCCAGTTCAGTTCATTATTGGTTGGAGGTACAATCTCAACTCGCCAACAACTTCTACTTGGTGTTTGTGTTTCCTTTTTTTTCTATCTGAACTGAACTGTTATGTTTCTTATAGAGTATAATTTTATTATGAAACATTAACCTCTTTTGTTTCGAAAATGTTGTTATATAATATGTTGGAGTATCATATTGTTTGGGAACGACAGAAATACTGCAAAGGTTGATGAACTAAGATTGCTTTACAATGCCTCCTGTGCACACTTGTGCTACAAACCTGTGTCTTGTGTAATTCACTATGTTTTGTTTTACTTGTCAGATTTTATGTTGGATCTTATCATGCATTGAAACGAGGTTACTCTAACATGGACGTGCTGGTCGCTTTGGGAACAAATGCTGCCTACTTCTATTCCGTGTATGTAGTTTTGAAGGCACTAACATCAGACTCGTTTGAAGGACAAGATTTTTTTGAAACTAGTGCTATGTTGATATCTTTTATATTACTGGGTAAATATCTGGAGGTGGTGGCAAAGGGGAAGACATCAGATGCTTTGTCAAAGTTGACGGAATTCGCACCAGAAACTGCTTTTCTTCTCACTTTCGACAAGGATGAAAATGTCATTTCAGAAACAGAGATCAGCACCCAGTTACTTCAAAGAAACGATGTCATTAAGATTGTCCCTGGTGCAAAAGTCCCTGTTGATGGTGTTGTCGTCAAAGGCCAAAGCCATGTTAATGAAAGTATGATAACTGGGGAAGCAAGGCCCATTGCAAAGAATCCAGGAGACAAGGTTGGTGTTTTTAGATTCTGATTATATTTATTTGGTTTCTTTATCATATACTGTTCTGATGCTTGAATTGGCTCTGTTTTTTTAACAGGTTATAGGTGGTACTGTGAACGATAATGGTTGCATAATTGTTAAGGCCACTCATGTTGGGTCGGAAACGGCTCTGTCACAGATAGTTCAGCTAGTTGAAGCTGCTCAACTTGCAAGAGCTCCAGTGCAGAAACTGGCAGACAACATTTCACAGTTTTTTGTTCCAACTGTAAGTTACCTGTTGTTTTCTCCTATAAATTTCCTTCCTGTTATGCTATCTCTGCACCAGCGTTTACAAACTAGAACCTGGTCAGATCCTACCTGCCCAAGCGGTTCATAATTGGTTACCATAGCAATTTCTCGGAATTAAATTTATGTACATGATAAATATGAGTAGGCAGCCTAGACTCGGCCAGCATTCAGCTAAAACCACCCTGGCTTCTATTGTCCACCCATTCTATTTGGTAAACTGGTCAAGATCAAAATTACATAGTCAATTTGGTAAAGTAGCTGGTTTAACCATGCTCCTTACTGACCCGACCAGTTTTCCAGCAGTAAACACTAGGTTCGTTGTGGGAAATCGTACCTTGCTTGATAGTTGCAAATGGTCCGATGTGTGCTTGCTGTGAGGCTGTCTCTTTAGCGAAGAAACCTTTTTCACCTCATATTGTTCCTTCTCATTTCAAGGTTGTGGTGGCTGCATTTCTTACATGGCTTGGCTGGTTCATACCTGGGCAATTTCACCTCTACCCCCGGCAATGGATTCCAAAGGCAATGGATAGCTTTGAGCTTGCTCTGCAGTTTGGAATATCTGTTCTAGTTGTTGCATGCCCGTGTGCTCTGGGACTGGCTACGCCAACTGCTGTTATGGTTGCCACTGGAAAAGGTGCTTCCCAAGGTGTTCTTATTAAGGGTGGCAATGCACTTGAGAAAGCTCACAAGGTAATCATGAGATTTTTTTTGTGTATAATGAACATGCCAGTGTAAGAAGTAATTTTTTTGCCATTTCAAATTAACTCTAACATGGTAGATTGGCATACTGAACTATTCCTTTTTTTTTTATTTCTCTATTTGCAGGTTAAAGCTATCATATTTGATAAAACTGGAACCCTGACCGTCGGTAAACCTTCTGTCGTTCAAACAAAGATCTTCTCCAAGATACCACTTCTAGAACTGTGTGATTTGGCTGCTGGCGCTGAGGTTGGTTTGTTAACCACAATATGTCTTTCCACATGGATGTTGGTGAATTAGCAAGATGTATTCCTAGTTATTCTAATGTTACCAACCTTGGCTTCTTTTTGGGGTGTCTATCTCTATTCCCTTTGTACCTTTGTCAGGCAAACAGTGAGCATCCTCTATCAAAGGCTATTGTTGAGTACACAAAGAAGCTCAGAGAACAATATGGACCTCACAGTGATCACATGATGGAACCAAAGGACTTTGAGGTGCATCCAGGGGCAGGGGTCAGTGCCAACGTGGAAGGAAAGCTGGTTTTGGTTGGGAACAAAAGGCTCATGCAAGAATTTGAAGTTCCAATGAGCTCTGAAGTGGAGGTATATATGTTTGAAACGGAAGAGCTTGCTAGGACCTGTGTGCTTGTTGCTATCGAAAGGATTATCTGCGGAGCCCTTGCATTGTCGGATCCTCTGAAGCCTGAGGCAGGCCGTGTCATTTCATACCTTAGCTCAATGGGCATCTCGAGTATCATGGTGACGGGCGACAATTGGGCTACAGCGAAATCCATAGCAAAGGAAGTCGGGATCAGCACTGTATTTGCTGAGATTGATCCAGTTGGAAAAGCCGAAAAGATCAAGGAGTTGCAGGTACAATCTTTTCTCATTTCCGCAGGGATCAGACAAGATGTTACTGTTTGTATAGAGTTTTTTTTATCAGTTTTTATTTTTAACCAGAAGACCGGTAAGTCCGGTTTAGCCGTTTTCGGTTTTTTCGAAGAAATTCGGTACGAAAAATTCAAATAAAATTTGAAATTTAAATTATACCGGCTGGTTATCGGCGATAACCGGCCGAAAACCAGTTGAAAATTTTGGCCGAAAATATTTAGACAAATTTTGGCAAAAATTCCTTCTGAATTTGAAAAAATTTATGCAAAACGAATTTTTCAAAGCTAGTTTGGATTTCTACCAGGATCAATCACCGGTAAACCCGAAAATACCGGTTGCCGGCGGGTTTTTGGCCGAAAAAAAACTAATTGTATTCCCGCTTACATCATTTGTTCACAGATGCAAGGGTTGACTGTGGCGATGGTCGGCGATGGGATAAACGACTCGCCAGCCCTGGCCGCGGCAGACGTAGGCATGGCGATCGGCGCTGGCACGGACGTCGCCATCGAGGCCGCCGACATCGTCCTGATGAAGAGCAGCCTGGAGGACGTGGTCACCGCCATCGACCTCTCGCGGAAGACCCTCTCACGGATCCGGCTGAACTACTTCTGGGCCCTGGGTTACAACGTCCTGGGCATGCCGATCGCGGCCGGCGTCCTGTTCCCGTTCACGGGCATCCGGCTGCCCCCCTGGCTCGCCGGGGCCTGCATGGCGGCCTCGTCGGTTAGCGTCGTCTGCTCATCGCTGCTGCTCCAGCTCTACAAGAAGCCATTGCGCCCGAGGCCAGGACCCAGGGATGGGTCGTCGAATCTGGTGTGAAAGAGGCCTCAACTCTACAAGAAGCCAAAAGCTATTGATTATTGCAAACGCCTTGTTTGCAGTGGCCCTCCTGACTCCTGAGTGATTCGTGTACAGAAGTAGTGTCTCGTAATGTTTCCCCCCCTTCTCTTTTGGGACGGTGCCTTTTCTGACCGATGATTATTATTTAATAATTCAGGAGGCTTAAATGTTCGTTATTCACTGATGGATACATGTGATGATGTGAACTGAAGCTATGTTTAAACAGACATCAAATCTGTAGTATTTTCTGGTAGCCACCGATGTTGTTAGTCGTTGATGTAAGTAAAAACTATATTCAGACAGGGATGGACTAGTTGAACTAATCACCAGCAAAACCAATACAATATGCTCTCTATTTTTGTTAATAGATTAACGGTTTTGCTATTGCCAATGCGACTGAAATTTTTTTATCTCTCAGTCACTTAAAATTGCACTCTCAATCAACTAAAATTGCAGTCCTCCTAAAAAAACAACTGCAATTTTAGTTGATTGAGAGTGTAACTTTAGTTACACTCTCAATCAACTAAAATTGCAGCCCCCTCCAAAAAAAACAACTGCAATTTTAGTTGATTGAGAGTGCAACTTCAAGTGACTGAGAGATAAAAAAATTTCAGTCGTCTTGGCAATAGTCACTCCCATAGATTAATTAAACGGGATCGCTGATTCTTAGGCAATTGAAATTGCACTAGGACTCAGTCGATTTTCTCACCTACTTATCGGTGTGGAGATTCGTGCTTGGAAGGTCTTCTTCTCCTCCCTAGATCGATCACAAGATGAATGAACCTGTGGCTAGAATCGGTCGGAACGCAACGGAGCTAAAAGTAGAAAGAATTAGCAGCAGCGGACGGCGGCACCACTCGTCGGGCGCGCCATGCATGCGTTTCCCGCCTTAACATAGCAACCCACCCTCCCGTCTCCGCCGTATATAAGCCTCACCCGCCTCGTCCGAGCAGCCACCACCTCAACGTCGACCAAGGAAGAAAACGAAATGGCCGCAGGAAACAACCGCAATGCCCTGATCGTGGCGTGCGTCGCGGCGGCGCTGCTGCTCGGCGCGGCGAACGCGACGTCGCAAGCTTCGACGGCGGCGCCGTCGACCCCGGCGGGGCCCCTGGACATCACGAAGCTGGGGGCGCGCGGCGACGGCAAGAGCGACAGCACCAAGGCGATCATGCAGGCGTGGAAGAACGCGTGCGCGGCGACGGGGACGCAGAAGATCGTGATCCCCGAGGGCGACTACCTCACCGGCGCGCTGCAGCTGGAGGGGCCCTGCACCAGCTCCATCATCATCCGCCTCGACGGCAACCTCCTCGGCACGGGTGACCTCGGCGCCTACAAGAAGAACTGGATCGAGATCCTGCGCGTCAACAACTTCGCCATCAACGGCCACGGCAAGATCGACGGCCAGGGCTCCCAAGTCTGGAAGAACAACCAGTGCCACAAGTCCTACAGCTGCAAGATCCTACCCAACGTGCGTCCGTACAGTAACATCCTCCTCCTCCTCCATTGATTTGCATTGTCGATCTTGATGATCGACGCGCGACGCATGAATCGATCGACCTCCATTGGCGGATGGATTTGCAGAGCCTGGTGCTGGACTACGTGACGAACGCGACGATCCGGGGGGTGACGCTGCTCAACAGCAAGTTCTTCCACTTGAACATCTTCCAGTGCAAGAACGTGCTGGTGGAGAAGGTGAACATCACGGCCCCGGGGAACAGCCCCAACACGGACGGCATCCACATCGGCGACTCCACCAACGTCACCATCAAGGACACCACCATCGGCACCGGCGACGACTGCATCTCCATCGGCCCCGGCAGCAAGACCATCAAGGTGCACGGCGTGCGCTGCGGCCCCGGCCACGGCATCAGCGTCGGCAGCCTCGGCCGGTACAAGGACGAGAAGGACGTCGAGGACGTCACCGTCACCAACTGCACCCTCAAGGGCACTACCAACGGCCTCCGCATCAAGTCCTACGAGGACTCCACGTCGGCGCTCAAGGCCTGCAAGTTCGTCTACGACGGCGTCATCATGGACAACGTCTCCTACCCCATCATCATCGACCAGAAGTACTGCCCCAACAACATTTGCACCAAGTCCGGCAAATCCAAGGTCACCGTCTCCGACGTCGTCTTCAAGAACATCAGGGGCACGTCCGCCACGCCCGAGGCCGTCACGCTCAACTGCGCCAACAACTTGCCCTGCCAGGGCGTGCAGCTGATCAACGTCGACGTCAAGTACGCCGGCGCCGGCAACACTACCATGGCCGTCTGCCACAACGCCCACGGCAAGACCAGCGGTGTCGCCAAGGCGCTCGCCTGCATCTAGATCAAACGGGATTATTCCGGATTCTCTCGTTTCGTTTCGTTTCTCTCTGTACCATCCGTTCATTCGTTCCTTTCCCCCCTCTTCTTCTTCCCTGTTATTTGTTTGGTTTGGACTCGACACTGGGATTAATTGATTGATGTACGCACGAGACAATATATATAAATTTTTTTTTCGAACACCTGACAAAATATAAATTAGTTCGCTTTTGCTTCTAATTAATTCGAGTGTGTGTGTGTGTGTATATGTTTTGATTTAATTTGCCCATGCATGTATGTTCTTATCAGGTAGATGTATCTACCACTCACCAGAATCATTTTGCAGTCTATACAGCATGAGATGTTTTTTGGTGAGGCGATCGACTTAACAATTAACAATTAATACTTTAAACTAATTTCGGCTGCAGAGAAGTTGGTCATCACTGCAGCAGCAACTGCACGTGTTTTGGACCGTCTGATCCCACGATCGATGGTACATACCGAGAGATTGACAAATAAACGAAAAAACAGCGCGATTAAGAAGAAGAAATGAGAAGATCTGAATTCTCGGACCTTGTCCATAGATGCTTGGATCAGCACGTGGAATTCATGCAAAAATTTCTGTACCACGATTTGCACACCACATAATCCTCGTGGCAGAGGATTATGCTCCATTGATCACGGCACTATCAAAACAATATGACTTCAAATAATATTTATTGTCGCGGGAGAACAATATTCCCCTCTTCTAAAGTTCAGGGAAACACATGCCTTATTATATACCATCACTAAGCCTTTAAAGATACAATGCGTTCGAGATTATTCACACTGAAGAGTTCAAGACATGTGGATCGTCCTCCATCTTGGCTCATGGAAGCTCATGGAAGTGATGGCAGAATCTTCCCAGTGCAGGTTCCGAATCCAACGCTGTAGTCTTCACCCTGCAAACCAGTAGATGGCGTCAAGATATAGCATAGCATCTTCAACGAGAGCTAGATTTGATGAAAAGATGAGTTTACCGTACCTTGCAACAAGCTGTCAAGATGACTTCATCCCCATCTTCAAGGAACTTGCGGGTTGAATTTCCAACTGATATCTCCTTCAGCCCGTTCCATGTTAGCTCCAGCAAACATCCCAACGAGTCTGGTTCCTGAAAGAAGGCCATATGTTAAAAATATAAATATAGACTAGAATTTCCAAATTGGCATGTTTACAATGATATTTGTAATTGTTACTCCATACAGGTCCACTGAGTGTGCCAGTTGCAAACATATCCCCTGGTCTTAGATTACATCCATTAACAGTGTGGTGCGCTAGTTGCTGCGTCAAAGTCCAATACCTGTAGAAATTGTTTACATGAATGTGCACAGGTTACACACTGAGGTAAAAAAGGAATTTCATAACTTAAAAAACAGGTGGTAGTGCATTACACCAAAACACTACCAAATGCAATGAGAATCGGTATCAAAACCAAGGGAAACCATATGAATATATTTCCATAACTACTCAAGAACAAGAGAGTGAATATATGCAAGCCATAAATGAAATGATTCATTCAATTAAAAAGTAAAACGGCGACTGCTACTGAAAAGGCGTATAATCAGGGTTCTTACAAATGCTTGAAATTACTCTTTGCGATAATTGATGGATCACTTTGCTCTTTGGGCTTAATCCAAACCTTGCACAGAAAAGAAAATGCAATAATCAGATTGATTTTAATAAAAAAATACTAAGAGAAAAAAGACAAAGCAACAACGGTGACAGAATCCTACTTCAAGAGGAATGTCGTAGTTTATGTGATTCTTTTCAGCTAAGTAAGGCAAAGGCTCAGGTTCCTGTAACATAAAGCAAATTAGTTCTCCGCAGAACAATACAATGCTGATTAGCAAAAGAAACAATACTGATAACTATATAAAGACAAACTAACTGCTTACCTGCTTAGGAGCCTCACAAGCAAAAGGCTTTAGGGCATCCAGAGTCACAATCCAAGGTGATACTGTTGTACCTAGACAGATTAAAATTGACAAAATGGAAAGGAAACCTGTTATATAGGGGGAAAAAGTATAGTTCCTCACAATGCATTGCAGAAATTATAGCAGATGTCACTTAGCACTTCTACAAAATACGAAACTCAAAATTGATGTCACTTAGCACTTCTACAGGCCACAATTGAAATACGAAACTCAAAATTGAAAATTACAGAAGCATCCTTGAATTGATTATGAACATTTCTCAAAAATAAGCAAGATATGTGCAGGACTTTTAACTTTTCTACAAAGCATGGTTTAAAGCTTATGTTAAAAAAAAACATTCTATGAATGGTATCAGGTATCCTACTGAAGCTTTTCCCAAGGAAAGGTCCAAGAGGTATAGTCTCCCAGGCTTGGATATCTCTGGCTGTAATATTATACAAAAGTCAGTACAGCCACAGTATGCAACTAATATAACACAAATAAAATTAAAAAAGATACCTACCACTCCAATCATTCATAACCACTAGGCCAAATATATGTTCTTCAGCATCATTAATATCAATAGGTTTGCCCAATTCATTCCCTGGTCCAACAATGGCTGCCTGAAAGCAACAAGTATTATGACATAGTGAATCAAGGAAAATCATCACTTAAAAAAACACAATTTATCTGTAAATAATTAAATATACTCATAAATATGATAATTCTATATCAGTGACAACTGACAACCACTTAACTGCTCAATTAGCAAAGATGTGTCAAGTTAGTATGTCAATAATAGCTACAAGAATATCAAGCACTACAGGCTGAGAGGTTTGTAGGAAGCTAACCATCTCAAGTTCAAAATCAAGCTTCTGAGAAGGACCGTAATAAGGTCGAGAGTTTCCTGTAGGATGGCCTTGCCCTCTGAAAAAACATTAAAATATAATATTATAAACATATCAAGTGACAGTAAGAAGTCATAAATGTACTACACACATATACAATCAAATTACATTTTTTCATAGCATGCGGTAAAAAATTTGAATGCAGAAAAAAGTGTACAACAGGGAGAATTATGACAAAACGAGGAGGATGGGAGCACTAAATTAGCAAAATAGACACTTCAGAAGGTATATGAAACTGGAAGTAGCTGATGCTCACAACTTAATTTAAGCATTATATTTAGATAATGATAAAACTTTCTCAGGACATTCAAATAAACATTTGATTAACTATTGAAATTTTTGGGATGTGTACCTGGGTCGAATAATGTCCGTTCCAGATATGATTATTGATGATGCCCGTCCATGATAACCTATTGGAAGATGAAACCTGAGTGAAGCGAACAAACAGGTTAGTGATATAACTGATACCACATCTATGTAGTATTGAAACAAAAGTGAAGTAAACAACAGCAGAAGAACATGCAACAAAACTTCAAGAAAATTTATCTATTTGTAATCCATGAAAATTGAGCACCAGTAACAGCTCATGCTATAGACAATCTTATAAGCCAAAGAGCAAAGAGCAACCATATGATCATGACAAGAATCTTTGCAGTCGCCAGGACCCATACTGAATTCATTACTCATGCAGTATAAAAGCACAGTTCACATGCAATCTATACCTAAGCTCAACTGATTGACATACTTAATCATAACATTGATTTTTTGACACAAGAGATGGTCAAAGAAATACATTACCAATTTGGATTGACTGGAGTCTGTGGTCCACGAAAGATGAACCCGCAATTCCTTGCATGGTGCACAGAACAAAAGAAGTCCGTGTAGTCTCCTACCGTGATTGGTAGAAGCATCTCTACATCACTCTACATGATCAAAACAGGACATTAAAAATTTCCTCAATAATCCTTTTGTTTTTCCCAGAAAATAAGAAAGATAGATGTATCAAGCTCACCATTGGCACAAGGCATTTCTTCCTCAAAGCCTCATTGTCACGCAATACTGGCTCATCAGCTGAAAAGCATTAAGGAAAGAAAAATTAAGTAGAAATTTCCTTCCAGATCTTTACAATTTCCTTTTCTACAATTAACTGTTCCATCGGAAATCAGATGATTATAATCAACAAACAACCAATTTTTTTTGACATAATCCTACCGATTATTGGAACTTACTTGGTACTTGTTTGCATCATGATACATTAGAGCAGCATAATATTAACAACAGCATAAGCATTACGAGTAGCATTACTAGGCAGCGTCAAAATTCGTCACAGACGCCGTGCATATCAATATATCATCGAGCATTATTAACAGAGTAGAAGCGTCGGCTGGAGATTTGAAGCGAGCAAAGAAAAGAAAAGAAAACCTGAGAGGATCCTCTGGAGCGTGGCGCGCGCCTCCTTCCACGCCGGCCGCCCCATCCCCAAGAACATGTTGAGCGTTTCCTGCGCGCACAGCAATTAATTAGCCACACCATCAAATCGCTCACCTCACTCACCAACACCAAACACCCTCCCTACCAGCTACTACTGCCGCAATTGCCCAAATCTTTAATCTTTTTGCCAAGCTCAATTAACTAAGCTCACTCTAAACTCTCAATGCCTCATCATCAGATCAACCGTAATCTCAGGGCAGCGAGGTAGGTGGGTGGGTAGGTACCTGGCGGAAGCAGGGGGAGTCGGAGAGGACGGGCCCGTCAAAGAGGCCGGCGTCGGAGACGGCGGCGAGGTCGAGCGCGAAGTCCCCGATGGCCACCGCCGGGCGCGGCGGCGACTCCGGCGAGCCCCTCCGCCGGATGACCCCGAAGGGGAGGTTCTGGATGGGGAAGTGCGAGTCCCGGGCCACCTCCACGAACGACCGCAGCGGCTGCTTCCCCTCCGCCGCCATTGCTGCCGACTCCCCCTCCTCTCTCTTCTTGTATCTCTCCGCAGGATGCAGTAAATACTCCAATAGCGCAGAGCAGAAGGGGAGGGGTAGGGGTAGGGGTAGGGGTGGGGTGGAAACAGCCGAGCTGAGCCGAGCTGACTCGAGTCAAGCTTGCCCAAGCTCGTTTCAACAGGCGGCTCGGCTTGTTTGGAGAACGAGCTAGGAAAGCGATTTGGCTCGACTTGAAGAAAGGCTCGAGCCAGTTCGCGAGCCTTCACGAGCCAGGAGCAGGCAGGTCGTTGTGGGACTTCCTCACCGGTGCCGGCATCTCCATCTGCACCTCACCCGTACCGAACACGTCGGAGCTCGCGGAGGTGAGAGCTCACGACGCCGGTGAGGCGGTGAGCCCATTGGACGCGACTCCACTTCCTCACCTCGACGGCGTCGCAGACCTGCGGTCCGGCCGATGAAGGGTGGCGCCGACCGCGGCGGTGAGGGGAGGAGACGAAGACGGAGCGGAGGCGTGGAGGCTGGCCGAGGAGGCGGTGGGACCGGTGGTGAGCTCTGCATGGCCACGGCTGGGACGATGGCGCCGGTGGGGACGATGGCGACGTTGTCAAATCCCCGATTTAGGAATCGATCAAAGAGAGACAATAGTAGGAATCTGGAGAAAATCACAAAAGGGGAAGAAAGTCATCTCGAGCTCTGCCGACGGAGCAAGGTCAAGCCTCGCTCCTCAGATCCTACCCGGCCGCCGGCGTCGCTGCGTCGTCATCGTCCCCATCGCCGTGCTCGGGGGCTGGCCACCACCACGCCGACGTCGAGGCGGCGGACGAGGCCACTGTCACCGCCTCCCTGAGGCTCGGCCGGGCGTGTGCGACCTCCCACGCCACTCGCTTTGTCGCTCCTCGAGCGGTGCCCCCGCCGTCGCAGCAGCAGAGGAGAGGCGGGGAGGAGCTCGGGACGGGCGCCCGAGTGGGCACCGCCGCTCATCGGTGCCCTCCGCCGCCTTCCATGCGGGCGAGACCGAGAATCGGGAGGCGGCGCCCGCAAGACTAAGCGGCAGGTGGGAGACGGAGAACAAACGAGCCAAAATAGCTCGCGAGGCGGACTAGGGTGGGAGGCGGTGGACGGGGGAGAACAACCGAGGCAAAATAGCTCATGAGCCGCCCACAGTAGCTCGAGTTCGGCTCGAATTTTTTATGAGCTATGAAGAAGGCTCGACTCGGCTCAAATTTTCACGAGCTCGAGCCGAGCCGGCTCGGCTCGTGACGAGCTCAAGCCGAGCCACGAGCTTCAAGCTATTTTTCCACCCCTAGGAAGGGGTCCGTATAAATACATGACGGAGCCAGCCGTACCGGCATGGGCTACATGTATGTGTTTGCTACCCATACGATTTGATTTGATAGCTGTATACTTTCGGTTTTCTTTGCAACATTGACAGCCGGGTAGAACACGCTGATTTTCATATTGATTTTCGTTTCTAGCTTTTATCTGAAGTAGCCAAAATTTAAAATAGATATCTAGTTTTTTTTAAACGGCTTTCTTGTTTGTCTTATTCTTATCTTATATACGTATCTCCCTATTACTTGAATAATTCTTTTAAAAATCACTTATTTCAATTAATATTATCTATTTTTAGTTAAAAGCTATTAACTACGGTCAAAAGATATAGTCTAGGCTGGTGTCTATCGCAGCGTGCTAGCAACTAGCGTTGGAATTCTTATAGAAAGTAGCTATACTCTATCCATTAGTAGATACAGTAGAGGATACGTGCAGAATGGAATTGCTCAAAGGTTCGCTTTCGAGAGACCACCGTCTACAAGGCGTGATATTGCTACCCGTCAGCTGTCGTATTCCTTGCTTACGCTCTGCAGTTCGAGGAGCTGCTGAATTGAGCTAAAATAAGTTAATTTATAATTGAAATTATACTATAACTGATTAAAATTATACTATAATTAATGATAACTTATTTGATATAATTAAATTTAAAAATAGAAAAAATAAGTTAGCTTATCACATATAATTTAAACGAATACAGAAAAAAATCAGTAAAAAAGCTAAAAAAAGCTCAAAGGCTAGAAAGTACCCTCTTCGGTTGAAGCTCGATTGTTAGCAGGAAAAGCTGGGGTGGGTTTTCCGCGGCGTGTCGAGTGCCGGCACCGTTGAAGCAGCGGTGTTTGGTTTTGGTAGTAGTTAGCACGTGAGAGCGACGGCCAAACCTCCTCTCGTCTCTCATGCTCGCCGCACGGCGCACGACGTCGCAACTGTTATGAATATTGTGTGTATTGATATGAGACTCAAATGGTCATATATATATAGGAGAGTACAAGAGATATGCCATATAGAGATAAGGTATATATAGAATAGAATCCAAACTCTATCTCTGTTATGAATATTGTGTGTGTATTGATATGAGACCCAAAGGGTCATATATATAGGAGAGTACAAGAGATATGCCATATAGAGATAAGGCATATATGGAATAGAATCCAAACTCTATCTCCTAATACAACACTATCTCTATCTCCTTAACACCCCCCTCAAATGCAAGGCGTATGCAATAGCATTGCATTTGAAAAAGGAGTTAACATTAAAACAAGATAAATCCGAAATCCGAGTCTTGATGATGTCGTCGTTGCGTGCAGCCTTGGAATAAACTGTCAAATCAAGCCGAAGAGGAATAGATAGAAGCATGACGACGCAGATCGAAACCCGAGACGGCGAGTCGGCGCAGAGCACAAGAAGCGCAACGGAGGCGCAGTGCAGAAGAAGCGCGGCGGCGTTACAAGCTCGTCAAAGAATAGAGCGGCGGCTGCTGTCATGCAAAGTAAAATTCCTACACTTCTATGACTGGCAATAAATTTGTGGACTCGCACGGCTTGGACGAACTAGAAATTAGAGACTACGGATTTGGATGGATGCAACGGAAGACTCACTGAAACGAACGGCGTAACGGCAGTGGAGTCGAGCACGGCGGAGCCATGCGGGGAAGCGCGGCTGCAGGCCGACACAGAAGACGATGGGGAGGCCGACGTGCGGCGCAGAAGAGGAGGTCAACGTGCGGCGCAGCAGGAGGAGGCCGGATCGGCGACTAGGGAGGCCGGCGGAGCGATAGAGGCCTCGGGAGGCCATGAGGAGACCGGTATCGCGTTGGTGATGAGTCCGACCCCCCTCGCCGTGAATCACGTCGGCTACCACTCCATGCATGCACGTACGTCCTGATGCTCGATCACATGGATATGAGACCCTATGCATAGATACGTGAGGCCCTATGCATGCATGCACGAGCGCGCGCGCGATCGGGTCGCATGTACGCACGCGGTGAGCGACGGACGGAACACGCGGAGCGAGGTCTCGACGGGCAAAGGGAGCGACGCAAGCCGCAGTGCAGCCGCCGATGCGGTCGTCTTGCGTCACCGAGAAGATGGCGGGCCGGCAAGCCGTCGCGAGGATGAGGTCCGCCGTGGCGGTCGAGCTCGGTGATGTCGGCGACCGCGCCGCCGAGGAACTCGCGGAGGCGAGGCGAGCACGAGCGCCGGTGGCGCCCATGATCTCCGTGACGTTCGGCCGGCCGAACCGAAGCGAAGCACGCAGCCGGCTAGCGACGCCGCCTCCCGTCCCGCGATGGAAGCCGGAGGACGGAGATGTACGCAACGCCGTGAGACGGGTCGCGGATGCGCGTCGGCCTCGTAAGCGAGCGAGTTGACGGCGTCCTCCGATGCGCGCGGCGGTCGCCGAGCAAGATGGAGACGTTGCTGGCGCCGAACACCTTGTGCACGTTGGCGAACCTCGACGGCTGGCCGGCGAGATGACCGCCCCCGGGAGAGATCGATTCTCCCGGGGGCAGCGACAGCGGAAGATGAACAGGAGCTAGGTATGGAACCTAGGCTTTGATACCATGTTATGAATATTGTGTGTGTATTGATATGAGACCCAAAGGATCATATATATAGGAGAGTACAAGAGATATGCCATATAGAGATAAAGCATATATAGAATAGAATCCAAACTCTATCTCCTAATACAACGCTATCTCTATCTCCTTAACAGCAACCAACCGGCAACATCCGATCCGAGTGACGAGCGCTCCGCTGATCCACGCTAAAAATTGGGGGCTCTCAAGCATGTCTAGGACGAGCAAATTCCAGGAGATTCATGAATAAACCAATCTAGACAACTTCGTTTAGAGCACTACAATTCGACTAACAGCAAGCGGAATCCCAGTGTGTCGTCTGAAGTGAAGGGCAGGTGTACACGACTGGCCCTGGTGTTATTCGGACCCAACATGTGGTACAAAGAGGGAAAAAAATTTCCCTACAAAACCAAGTACATGGCCATGCAAGATCCAGTGAAATAAAAGCTCACTAGAGTCAACACAATTCTAAGATATGTTTCTTTCAAAAAAAAAAAACTAGGATAAGTTGCAGACACGAATCCACGATGCAGATTTTACGGGTCTCAACGGTCAACGCCAAGAAGTTGCGCCATGCCCCGGAGCTCAAGCAAGCGCAAGAACAAGTGAACAGACTACAAGGGTCAAAGCCTGACACCTCAACTTCTGCTCAATGCGGATGGTGCCTGCCTTCCAAGTTCCAGCGTTTACTCAGAAAATTCTCTGAATATTCTGGTATAGCTCTTCAGGGAAGAAAAAACCACGGTGCTGCTAGGCTACGGCGGGCATGAGAACAGCAGCGATGTGTTGGTTCCACCAAACCCGAAGGAATTCGAGATGGCCGCTCGTATAGGCATCCTCTTTGAGGCAGTCAAGGGCATGAATGCGCCTTCGAACAGCGGGTCTGGCTGCTCCAGGTTGAGGGTAGGTGGCGCGACTCCCTGAAAACGGTAGATGCCGTTATGCACAGGTGAGTTTTCCAAACTGAAACTACTGATCACCGACTGTAGATAACATACATGGTGGACAGCTAACACGCTGAAGATTGCTTCCACTGATCCAGCTGCCCCTAGCAGATGACCAATAGCTCCCTGAAGATACTTGTGTCACTGTCATAATATGGGATACCAAGGGAATGGCCATAATTTAGTTGCACAGAGTGGGACGCTACCTTTGTTGAGGATAATGCAAGACCCCCAGATGCTGCATGGTCACCAAAGACAGATTTGATTGCATTCGCCTCTACAGCATCGCCTAATTGTGGTTCAAGACCAAAGCATCAATTATTTTTATCATAATTCCAGATGGAACGGAATCAGCACTATGAGTTATACCAAAATAAGAACAAACAGAAATCACGTCGATCCAGAATTCCAGTTGTTTTGCCAGGCTGGCTATGAGCACTCACCGATAAGAGTTGATGTTGCATGTGCATTCAAATAATCAATTTGGTTTGCATGAAGCCCTGACTACAAAAAAGAGGAAGAATTCTATCAGAATGTCAAGTAAATAACCGTGATGCAGTTTATAATTCCTTAACACCTAAAAATAGATATGTCAACTGTGTAAAGTGTGCAACATAAAAATTTACAAAGCAGCATGATGTTGCACCTGCTCCAAAGCCCGCTTCATGGCTAAGATAGCACCTCTACCATCGTTTTGTGGCTGAGTTATGTGGTGCGCATCACCTGACAGAAACTGAGGTTCGTAATGCAGTGCATACTAATGACAGAATAAACAAACTTCTTTGTGGAATAGGAGGATACCAGACATTCCATAGCCTCGAACTTCTGCATACATTTTTGCACCCCGATCCATTGCATGATCAAGTGCCTACAGAAGAGTAAATGGTTAACGTGTTAAGTGCAAATAAGATGCACTAGAATAATTTTTCCACTTTCCAGGCTAAAGATCGCATGGACCATAGAAAAGAAAGCAAATATCAGAGCGTGAAGGGATCAACAAATGGATGTACGAGTCAAGCCTGTCCAACACACAGGCCAAAGCCTTTAATAAAGTGCTGTCAATTTTACCAAGAAGTAAATGACTGATTTTAAACAACACTGAACCAGCAACTTCAAAACAGCAAGGTAAAAGACAACTTTTTTCTTCCAAACTCACCTCCAACACCATGACGCCACAGCCTTCACCAATCCTATCGATTATTTTGAAACAATGATAAAAATGGGCACCAGGGAAAAAATAAAAAACAAAAAGGGAAGAAATATAATGTAATACAAGTATGACATACACAAATCCATCTCTACCACAATCAAATGGCCTTGAAGCGGATTGCGGAAGAGAGTTGTATTTTGTAGTCAATGCCCTTAACCTGCAAAACAAATAACATTATAGTGAAATAAAATAAGGTTGGCAGCACTAGTGAGAGGGGGAAAACAAATAAACAAATGCATTAATGAACAAGAAGAAAAAGTTGTGATTATGATAATTATGAACCATGGGTGTTTCGTGGACATAAATGTGGGTTCTATTGCTTCCTACAACCCTCACTCAGCAGTTGCACCATATAACCTCAGTAAAGCATTCAAGGCAACTTATCATTTGCCCAAAGAGAGCTAACAAACGCAGTATTTTGGAAGATAAGCAACACAAAACAAGCGCAAACATACTTGCCTAGAAAATCCAGCTATAGACAAAGCATCAATACTAGACTCTGTTCCACCAGCCACCATCACATCTGCATCTCCAAATTGAATCATCCGTGTTGCATCACCAATAGAGTGAGCGCCTGTCGCACAAGCTGTCACAGCAGCATGGTTCGGACCCTAAGCTCGAAGCATTAACTATCCACATTAACATCCATGCAATAATTGAATTATGGAATGAAAAGCCTTAACTATGGCATGTGACAATAACAAAGTTCACCTGGAAACCATATCTCATGCTGACATGACCTGCTGCCATGTTGATCAAAATCTTGGGGATGAAGTATGGGCTGAGGCGACGTACATGCTGAGTTCAAATAAAAAATAAATTCACATGTCAGTGCTGGTATGACTGGAATATTATCGCTTATATTGCAAGCCATGTATGGAACTGCAGGTAAAAATGTTAGCAAAGAGATAAAATGTAGAAAGTAAGGGCTTGCTTCTGGCCTCAACCAAATATCTAGCACTGTATTTCCTGAATACGTTCTCAATGGATGATGAATTGATAAGTAGAGAGTTCAGCACATGGAAACACAATAGCAGTGAAAAGAAATGATCTAACTACTTCCATGCATCATATGAAATTACCATAGTTGACACTATGACTAACAATACTAAAGAAAAAGAGCAATAAAAATTGAAGCAAGTGGGGATACTAACATTTTCAATGACCATCTGCGATGCATCTAAAATGTCTGAGATGCTTCCAATCCCCCCACCGATTGAGACTCCCTGATACAGATCTAATCAGATCCAGTAACTCAGAAATACAAAGAAAAAGATATTCCAGCAAAGGCAATTGGTACCGTTCTTTCCTTCTTCTCATCTTCTGAAGGCAACCAATTTGCATCTCTTAAAGCCTCATCAGCTGCACATAGAGCATAGGCTATAAATCCAGATATAGATTTATTGTCCTGGAAAGAAGAACATTCAATCAAAAGTTCAAAATGTGAAACGAAGTTTGACCATATGAGACAGTCAGCAGAATCACCATTACATATTTACAATCATTCAATAACATTCCATCAGAACATACTGAGTTCCCAATTGGAGAAGAGAGAAACAGTGGTGGAAGACAGCGAACAGACAATTCCCAACTTTTCTCTACTTTTTTTTTTTGAGCTAGGAGGGGATTTTTCTCTAACTTCTTAAAGCATGCAATGCAAATATCTGATAGACGGTGGCAGTGAAGACGGTGGCACTCTGGATGGCACTGAAGATAAGGATCATTACATAAGTAACACTAACAGAATCGGTTTTTGCACTATACTGATTTGCGACATTGACTACTGGAAAATTTGTCTAGCATCGTAAGATGTAAACATGCACATTTCCCTTGTGCCAACTATATATGAAATCCAAGCTCGAAACAATTATATCCATCATGCAATTTACCAATGCGCATATGGGCCATCACATGTCGTTTGATTGTTCATTGCTACAAATGCGACAATTTGAAATTGTGATGTAAAACTACAGCAAAAATTGAAGTCCTAATTGCAAAACATATTGCCTAAACATGCTCCAATTCAGCTTCCCTGCATTACACAATATTCCAATGCTTGTACACCAATTCAGCACAAAGAGCAATCTATTACACTAATCCATTCTCATAGTAACAAGCTAACAATAAGAAACCAATGAAACTAAGCATCGGATAGTTAGGGCGTAGTGAAGCATCGGTTAGTAACCTTAGCCCACGCCTCCTCGTCGAACTCGGCCTCGCCCTTCCCGCGCGGCACGGCGGCGGCGACCCTGGAGGGGAGCTGCTCCAGCGTCCTCCTGGACGCATCCCCGGGGAGACGGAGGTCCTCGGCCGCGAGCGCGCGCACCGCGCAGCCACCGGCGACGAGGCGGTCCCAGGTGGGCCCGACGCCGCGGCCGAGCGGCGTGACGGCGCCGAGCCCCGTGACGACCACGCGGCGGCCGGCGGCCGGGCGAGGCGGAGGTAGCTCCGCCGCCGAGGAAATGCCCCGGCGGAGGCGGAGGAGGGGGGCGCGACGGAGGCAGCTCATCACGCGGCGCCGTGGTAGTGCTCACACGGCGGACGAGTTAGGAGATTTTCGCCTTTGTGGCCCTCGAAATTGTGTTTTGCAGAACTGCTCCCTTTCGGCCTAATTTGCATGTGTAGTCATTGCACAGTGGATCTGCCCGCTGCAGGGACCTGCCCTTGTGGCCCTCGTGCTCGTACGCGCGTACAAAGTCCATTGTTTTCTTCTGTTTTTTGTTTTTTTTTTGTCGTCACATTGCGTCTTGTCGAGTCACTCGTTATCTGTATTTATTACCTATTTAAATGGAAACACATGGTCGACGATCTCAGAAACCGAAGCGTGCGTAAAAATCAGAGCGCATTCACCTAGAAGCGTGCCAAAGATTCAGAACTATTCGTACATTCCGATCAATTGTTCGTTCACCCGCGGTATTTAATACTTTTATTTATGCAATTTCTATCATTAAGTTCTTAATAATGCACCTACATTATTTGAATTTTTGGGCGGCTGCACGAGGTGCATTAGGCACTGTTGAAGCACTGTAGCAAGTTTTCAGGAAAGATCAATTTAAATCTACACTTTGTATGAATTTTTAAATATAACAAATAAGGTCTAATAATAATATTTTTTTTATGGAGCCTCCCGACACAGTGTACTTGTTTGTGTAATTTTTTCATAGTTTTTACTACTCTGAATTTTCCCAAAAAGTTATTTAATTATATTATTTGTAGGAGTTTTTTAATATAGGAAATGAGGTCCAAATAGTATGAATTTTTTTGAAGGCCCATTACACAATGCGCTTGATTGTGTAGTTGTTTTTATAATTTTGTATGTTCTAAAATTGTCTTAGAAATTAAGGGTTTATGTCTCGAAAATTATGATTTTGGGTTTCTGGTGGCTAGGCACTCCCCCTTTTCCTACGGCATGGTAGAACGTTCACATGTTGCCAAATTTTTTATGACCAATGGTTCGTATGAAGCAAATGTACAATTATTTGAGAAACAGTAGTAGAAATCCATAAAGTACTACGTTCAAATTTTTTCCGGCATGAAAGCAAGCATGAGCAAGTTTATCATATGGCGAAGAATATTTTCACGGGTTAGGAGAAAACGTGCTCATTGGATTTTGTTTTCAACAATGCTACTACAAGGGTACACAGCGACACATGCACTTGGACCATGTAGGAATGCACGCCTTTTGGAGAAAGGAATAGCTTGGCGGGTAGGATGGCGGGCTACTACAAAATGGTCTGGTCTACTACGTTGTTGTGATTATTTGTGACTGTTGATGTGATTCACGTGTTGAAATGCAATGTAGTAGGGTTTTATGATTTCATGTGATTTGGAATGCAGTAAGTTTAGTACGACGTGCGCGTGACACATAGCAAGACCACATGCGCTTCCCAACCACATGAAGTGGGTGGCCCCACCCACGCGTGAAGATTTGGCACGCCCCCGGCTACATTAAGCGGGAATCTTGCTTCTCCGGTCATGTGCATGAAATGACGCCCATGCGCATAAAATGACAATCATTTTTGGCGGTGTGTGGCAAGCTCGGGCCCAAGACGTGACCCAACGTTGCCGTAAGATACCTCCTCGAGCCTACTGCCTCGCGGACATGAAAAATGCATAAACCAAATTGCACGTTAGCCGTGTGCAATTCAATCATCTATGGTGCATGATATAGTCATCCACATTTATCTTCATGAAACAAAAAACACTAACGTCTTTTAGAAGAAACTGTAATAGAAAACCCTCACGTTTTTAGCAAAAAAAAAACGAGTTACTGCTATGCGAAGACATTAAAGTGGTAATAACAACATGCAACCGTCTATTACGGTAGGCATAAATATGCATTACACAAATATAGATCATACAAAGTAGTGCAGGTAATAACATGATTCACAATAACACTCACAACACTACACCTTGAAGATAACGGTCAACACAAGAAAGAAAACAACACACAATATTAAGTTCATCTTCCTCTCCAGTCAGTCAAAACGATACCTCATCTCCACCATTTCCCTACCCCCATCACAGCTTTCTCTTCTGGAACAATACTGTGCCTAGTGCGCATTTCATCTTCCTACACCTAAAATCGGCAACCGCCTGAGCCATCCTACAATTCAATCAACAAAAAAGTTTCCTAACATCTGCAGAACGATTGGAAGCAACCCAAACCAAACTGACTCACCGAGTGAAAGGGGCACTTGTACTAGTGGCGTTTGGGATTCGCGATCGTCCCTGAGGTCTTATGTTTCACAAGCGTGTTGTATTTTATGCAAAACACCGCGGGTGCCGATGAATAGGCGCTAACTTGACTCATCTTGAAGTCTGTGGGTGGAAGAAGTAAGGCTAAGGTAGAGAGAATGGGGGGAGAAATGCATGAGGAGAGGAAGGAGAACAATGCAGAGGAAGTGCGCGTTTGAGGAATGACTCCTTTTTATAGCCTGAATTCTCAACTCCTCTGCCGCTAAACAGCCATTTCTTTTTGCATCCCTAATAGAAGACAGATAATGGTCAGTACGAGTGATTATAGATAGTTGAAGTTATAGTAAACCCAGAGGGGCAGCTTTTGCACGGTGTCCTGACCCGACGGGGCAGCCTTACGCTGTGATGTGACCTAATGAGACTGCTTTATGCACTGATAAAACCAAATAAGATAGCCTTGCACATTGACAAGACCAAATAGGATAGCTTTGTGCAGCAATGTGATGCTACACTCGTCCACGAATCATCTGGCATGTCGTTACATGAATTTACCAAAACTGAATTGGACTTATAAAGCGTACGTTGTGTCGGCTTAGCCTACAAATACTACCCCTTCCACAACGGGTTTTCCTGCACAATGACTATAACACTATATCGCTAGTATGGAGAAGCAATAGGAGGAGATCACCCAACTCACAAGGGCTGCGGCAGCCCAGGACGAGCAAGGAGAGCATGCCAGGAGGCCATCTTCCCGAAATGAAGCCCCTACCTTTAACTCATATCTCAACATTTCTACTGAGCATTTGCTGCAAGACCTGCTCGTGGGGGAGACGCTCACCTCTGCTGATGCAGGGATGAATGCAAGTTCTTCAACTCCAAGCAGCACTTGAGCTTGGGCATGCGTTACTGGAGTTGCGGTAACTACGTTTGGGACTACCTCAACCAGCGTTGGGACATGGGCCACTATCGCCAGCTAGTAAGGACGAGTTACAGTACATTCATCTACCAGTTCTCTTCTATGGAACATACTAACAATCTCTCCTCTCTTTCGGCAGTGTCTAGATCTGCTATGTGTATACCGCAAATGGATCGATCGGGAGATCCACCCGCACAACTAGTGGCGTTTGGACTACAAGGAGTAGGACGCCGAGATGAAACGTGAGAAGAGGGAGGAGCGGCGGCGCAATGAAGATCGAAGCGAGTGTATCCGGTGGGAGACACAAGCTCGTCTGGAGGCATGCAGGCGCATGGAGACCGAGGCTTGTGAGGAGGAGCGCGAGAGAAAGCGTGAACTGGTGGCCAAGGCAGAGCGGCCGACGAGGACTACAACGCTGACCTCGAGAGGAAGGGCAAATGGCCATGGTCCACGCAGTAGACTGGGCCATTCCATAGTAGCCTACCGTTTTACCTGCCAATCTATTCCTTTCTACAAAAGACGTGCATTCGTACATGGTCCGGATGCATGTGTTGCTACGTACCCTTGTAGTAGTATTGTCGAAAACAAAATCAAATGAGCAAGTTTTCTCCTAACATGTGAAAATATTCTTCGCCATATGTTAAACTTGCTCATGATTGCTTCCATGTTGGAAAAATTCGAACGTAGTACTTTATGAACTTCTACTACTGTTTCTCAAATAAATGTACATTTACTTCATACGAACCATTGGCCATAAAAGAATTGGCAACATGTGAATGCGCTACCACGCCACGGGAAAAGGGGGAGTGCCTAGGCACCGGAAACCTAAAATTGTAATTTCTGAGACCTAAACGCTTAATTTCCAAGACAAATTCAGAACATGCAGAATTATAAGAAAACTAAACAATCAAGTACATTGTGTAATGGACCTTCAAAAAAATTCATACTATTGGACCTCATTTTCTATATTAAAAAATTCCTTCAAATAACATAATTAAATAAATTTTTTAGAAAACTTTAGAGCGGTAAAAATTATGAAAAAATTTCACAAGCAAGAACACTATGATGGGAGGCTATACAAAACAAATTATTATTTTGGGACCTCATTTGTCACATTTAAAAATTTCTACAAAGTGTAGATATAAATGGTTTTTCCAAGAAACTTGCTACATCGCTTCAACAGTGCCGCTACAATACATAATCACCTCGTGCACTCCCCGGCCGCATAGGGCCATCTTGTGCACTCCCCAGCTGTACGAGGGGGCCAAACTTCGAATCACGCATGGCGGGGGGCATATCCAACATTCACGCGACGTGGGGGGTTCAAAATGGCCAAAAATTCACATTATTTCATATGCACATTTGTTCGGTTCATACATTAGTTCGTGCGCATGCATGTTACTTTCTTTGTATAGCTGTAATATAATATTTTTGTGCATATTTCACATGCCACTGTAACTGCACATATTTGTTAGAAATGTACGTACACTAGTATATTGCTGCAAAAATGGTCACTGTTGCTATAGAGCCATCGTGCGGTGGCAACTTTTACATGCATATATAACTAGTGTTAATTAATTCGTCATTAGTGAATTTATTTAGGTGTACGGCTTATAAGAATTTTTAAGTATATAAAATGAGCACAAAAATTACAAATTTTTTTGAAGATCCTCCCAAAAGAGTTTACTTGATTGTGTAATTTTTTCAAAATTTTATACATTCTGAATTTTAATCAAAAATTCATTCAATTATACTATTTATAAGAATTTTGGAGAAACATTCAGATTGGATAGAATTATGAAAAAAATATACAATCAAGTACCCTATGTGTGGAGGCTCCACGAAAAATTTTATAAGTTTTTGAGCTTGTTTGCTATATTTAAAAATTCCTATGAGTAGTACACATAAATGAATTCGCTAATTATGAATTTTTCATTTTGTTTGCTATATATAATGCTCTTGTCGTCTCTATGAATATTATTTTGCAGTACCGCAATATATTTTGTTCATGCATATATTAATTGTTTTCTATTTACAGCAATGGCATGTAATCTACCACCCCTATTAAGGAGGCATGGGACACCCAACATCGCTGTCACGGTTGGATCGATGGCGATGGGCCACTAACCCTAGTGACACGGGGACTGAGGGAGACCTGGTCGTTGGATGATCGGTATGTTGGGAGGCTTCATCAGTCTGGGCTAATTGTGTTCACCCACATGTTGAATACGGGGCAGAACCTCCTGATTGACGCCTCTCTTCTTTCCGCCCTGGTTGATCATTGGCGGCCGAAGACCCACACGTTCCACTTGCTGTGGGGGACATGATCGTGACACTGCAGGACGTTTGCATCATCACTGGCCTACCATTGCGAGGCCTTGCAATTGTCCCCCTCCCTCCCGCCGTGATCGCCAGACTAGAAGGCGTGTCTCGGTCATCGCTTCGGGCAGCCTATCCCTAAGAGGTGTCAGGGTGTTCCACACGCCTGGCTGCGACAATACATGCATTGCCCAGATGACGAAATGGAGAAGGTGGTTCACGCCACCTAATTGCATATTTTCTATTTATGTTCGGGTGGGTCATGTTCTCTAGCACGCAGGGGGACATGGTGTACCCTAGTTACATTCAACTTGCGGAGTCCATCGTGGACTCCAACGATGAGGACATGTCGTAGTATAGTTGGGTTTCAATTGTACTGTGCACCATGTATCGTGGCCTGTGCGATGTTTTGCAGCGTCACACAAGAACTGGGCCCATGCTCTTGGGTTGTCACACGCTGTTGCAGCTATGGTTGTGGGAGAACTTTTTAGTCGCGTAGCCGTACTTTTGCTCCCCAGTGCACTCTTACCTGCACATCGAGCATTTCTATAGTGGGGCGGACGACAAGGATCCTGTGGAAGGCCTGACCATGGGATCCTGATGGACTGTGGTAGTGCTGGGGTGGGCTAGGGCGAGAGCACTGTGTTTTAGCCTTGGTTGCAGCCATTGGATATATCTATCGGACGGTGATCGTGCTTCTTCTACGAAATTTTTTGGAAAAATGGGTCTGTGATGCTGGGAGTTCCGTAGTTTTGGATTGCCACTATTTTTAAGGCTAATTAGTTTCATGCCACTAAAATCACAAACTTCTTTGGAAATATCATTATGATAAAGTCAAATATCCGTTGGCAGAGTGAAAAGGACTCTTTTGCCCATCTAAATATATTGAATTTTCAATCAGATGCCATCACAAATATGTATAGAATTTTGGGAAGAAAGAGAAAGAGAAATAAAGAAAGGGTATGGGTGGAGGTGTCAATCGAATCCGATTTATCCGGCATCTGAATTCGGTTGGTAGCGAATGTGGAAAGCGAAAATGCATTTGTATCGTAAAATGAATGTGAATTCGAATAGTATTCGAATTTTCCCCCAAATACGACTCCGATTGTGGCATGTGAAATCAGGTACTAAACAAATACGAATATGGATATTATCCATAATCGAATGCTTTACACACACATATGACGCTATAGCAGGCTAGTAGGTAACCCACCATGCCCAACCTATTTAAACCTAACTTAACCCTAGCTAGGGGTGGAAAACGGTAACAGATAATTCGATTTATCCGATATTCGTATCCGAGAAAATACGAATATGGTAAGCAAAAATTCGTATTCGAAAATATTCGTATTCGTATTCGAGAATATTCGTATCCGTATTTGAGAGTATTCGTATTCATATTCGTATTCGAGAATATTCGTATCCCTATCCGTATTCGAGACTATTCGATTCGTATTCGATCCATTTTTAGAAGCCATGAAAAATTCGTACAAATTTTGTGATTCAGAATTTGAATTGAGGTGGTTTAAAACCGGTAACCGGTCAAAAACCGGTGAAAATCGGCAAAATCGCTAGGAATCCGTTTTATCCGATATTCGTATCCGAGAAAATCAGTATTCGAAAATATCCGTATTCGTATTCGAGAATATTCATATTCGTATTTGAGAATATTCGAATTCGTATTCGTTTTAAAAATATGGATTCGTATTCGTATTTGATACTATTCGACCGTATCCGATCCGTTTCCACCCCTAACCCTAGCTCATCCATTTTATTTTTATATCCGCATTCCTCAGTTCACTTCTCACAGTTGCATCCCCAAGTCCAAGAGCAGCGCCTCGTCCAATCCCACTCGATTTCCACCCCGGTGTCATGGCTGGCTGTGGCAGTCAGCTTCTCTTCCAGCACTAGGCACTGGATCTGGACTCTCCACCAGTCCTCCGCCGCTAGAGAAGGTAAGCTACGAGTCTTCTCTCATCATATTGTTCTTTCTTGTTTTCTGATCTTTGAGATGAGTACTAATCCATACATTTGCCATGTCTAATTGTTTTTTGGTCTGGTTAGTGGTAGGATAGGACTTAAGATAATCCCTTGAGTACAATTTCATTTGGATAGCGCAATTTGAACAAATCAACCATGGTTAGACCTACAACTTCAAGAAAAAAAGAAGCATGCACTTATTATTAGATAGTAGCTATATTCCTACAAACATATTGGATCATATCATTATCTTGTACCTTTTCTAGTTATCTTGTATATTACAATGGCATTTGGAACTAGAAGTGGACTAAGTGTATGTGGTGGGGCCCGTGCCACTGGGTATGTGGATGCCCAATTGTAGGCAATGTTCAAAGTTTTGTTAGTGAGAATGTTATAGAACAGAATGGGGCTGGCACTAGTGGCACTGCATCAACTACAGAAGCTTCACAAAAGAAAAAGGATCCAAAGAACAAAACCTCAAAGATTTGGAAACACTTCACTGAAAGAAAAGTTGAAGAAAAAGTAGGGTAGGAGATCATCATAAAAAAAGTTTGCAGCGTGACACTACGACAAGATTGAGGTTTGTTCTAACAGTAATCAAGGTACGACACATTGTGGAACCATTATCATGCAAAACAATACAAATTGCTGAACCAGACTCTTATTCAATTTAATAATTCTGGAGAGGAAGTTAGTTTAGAGGCTTGGAAATATGATGGAGAAGTCAATGTCTATAAATATCATCTTGCCATTATCATGCATGAATATCCATTCAACTTTTGTGAGCATGAGTACAAAACTGACTTCATTAAATTTTTGTGCCCCACATTTCCAATAAAGACCCTAGTACTACTAGGAAGAATATCATAGATATTTTTAACCAAGAAAAGGAGAAGATTTTTAATCTTCTTTCCTCTCTTAAAAGGCGAGTCTATTGCACAATGGATTTGTGGACTTCTAATCAAAATAAGGAGTATTTGTGTGCCACTTTGTTGATGATGATCGGAGAATCAAAAAATGGATTATGAACTTCATGCATTTGCAAGAAAGACATACATGAGCAAATATGAGTACCACATTTATGAAAAAGATGGCTTCATGGAATATGGAATAGAAATTGTTTGGTTTGACCTTGGACAATGCATCTTCAAATGATGTTTGTGTCAAGACTATTGTATCTACTCTTGATGCAAGTGGCTATATAATTTGTGGTGGTACGTTCTTTCATGTGTGTTGCGTTGCTCATGTGATTAATCTCATAGCAAGTGATGGTGTGAGTCCTATGTCAGGTGCTGTGAATTGCATTTGGTCAACAATTCTATTTGTTAAGAGCTCTCCTCTGCAGTGGGAAGAATTTCAGAGGCGTGTGTCTAACTTGAGATTAGACAAATCAAAGTGCCTTCCTCTATATGTATCCACTAGGTGGAATTCAACCTACTTCATGCTAGAAGGTGCAGTTTACTTTAAGAAAGTTTTTCAAAGACTCGCTCTACTGGATCACCATGATCCTTTGGTGGAAGAATGGGCCAACACAAGTGCACTGTGCCAATGCTTGAAGATGTTTTATGATGCTACTGAACTTCTCTTAGGCTCTAATTATCCAACTACAAACATGTTCTTTACTGAATTTAGTGAAATTACTATCCAGCTTATCGAATGGACTAAAGGCAATGATAAACTCATCACTAAAATGGGAGTAGCTATGAAGGAGAAGTTTAACAGTAGCCACCCCTGCTCCAAGACTTGAGAAGCCATAGTTGAAGCAAGGATCTGTGGATTATTTGGTTTGGACAGCTGAAATGAGTCCCTCTTGAAAGCTCTCTATGTTGTTGCCTGAGGAGGCCGAGTGGTTGGTTGGGCAGAGGGTGCACTGCGCGAGGCACCAGGCAGCGAACGGAAGGAAATGCAATGAAATGATGAAAGCACCTGAGTGATAGATGATGGACTTAAGTCACCGACGAGTTGTTCCATTTGATTCTTCAATGAAGATTTTGCTTGACTGGCTTAAAGATTTCTGTAAATGCTAGAGGACTTGTGGATGACACATCTTGTGCAGCCTCGTCCCTGAGAGCATGGACGGATTTGGAAACTCCTTTTGCTTGCAGCTTTTCCAAGTCTAAATCTATTGCTTGAACCTGCAAAGCTGGGGGTAAACCCTTGCGGGATTTCATTGGGCTAGGCCAAAAGGTTAGATCTAGACTAGCCCCTTGAGCTGGTTTTGTAGATTTGAGCTCGATGACCTTGGAGGATGATGAGTGAAGCAAATTTTTTTGGTGGAGGAATGAGGAAGCATGGGGGAGGAATCTGGACACTGAAGAATGGATTTCACCGAAGGGCTGGTTACTAGGTAAGGGATTTCACTTGGAGCTGGTAGCCTTGTGCTCATACGGTGTGGTGACGAGGAAGACAAACAGGCAGCCGACAGAGGCCGCCACGAAGGTGGCGGCATCCAAGGTAACCAATGACTTCTCACTAAACCTGTAATACCAGTAGAAAAAACAAATAATAAAATCAATCCAAGGGAGAATAAAAGAAACAAAAGGTTTTCTGTCAGAACCCTTCGGCTTTAGAATACCGAATCAATTAGTGCTCATCGAGATACTTGGAATGTCTGGGGCCGATCAATACCTCTTACTTAAGTGGGTCTTACACACTTTTATTTTACCGACTTACCTCACGTAGTAGAAAACTCAAAGGTCCTAGAGTTTTACCCGTAGCACAACCAGCCAAGAGAGTCAAAAGGATAAGACAAAACACAACAAGGTAGGAATGGAGTGAAGATAAGACCAAACAACTAGTGAGTAGCCAAGGAGAACTAGCCGCCCCTCTCCCTTCATAAGCAAATCCAACCCAAGCTTTCACATTCCCATGTTCACCTCATCTCTTCCCGCCAACTGAGAGCCAACCCACAGCATGACAAAGCATCATTTCATCCTTGTATTGCTTAGCTAAAACAAAGCCCAAAGCCCAGCACCACCATATCACTACCCAAGTCCACGACTACACAAAGGTAGAGAGAAGGAGGAAAGACCTGGAGGAGAGGAGATAAGGGTGTAGGGGAAGATGGAGAAGAGATGATGATGACTGTGATAGCATAGGACCATTGACGATCACCTCCAACCGACCAGGCCAAAAAGGGACAGCAAGACGACACCACTGGCAGCAACAAAAGAATGCCGTCCACATTTCTTGCCATATTCATCTCGATAAGCAAGTAGACCCCTATTTCCCCCAACCTTTTTCTCCCTATCCACCATGGCACAACCATAGCAGTATGGCACACACAAACATCACCGTAAGCTTAGGCCCGCCAAGGGAGGTGGCATGAGGAGAAAGGAATCACCCTACCTCGGCCTGCCCGGCCGCAACGTGACGGTGGCGAAGTCCGCGGAAGAACAACCATGCGCCCATAGGAGGCGACATGCTCCTCGACACATGCCGCCCACCAAGTCTCGAAGTGATAGCCAAAGCCACAAAACTTTCCCAGCCATGCGTGATTAGGAATAAGAACAAGATAAAAATTGTGACAAAAAATAAAATGCTTAAGGTAGAGGAAGAGCAGAACGTCTCGGGTAGGAGAAGGAAAAGTGAACCAGTGAGCTAGAGCCAAAGTGGACTAGGAGGGGGTGCGGCGACAGCGGCGGAGAGGAACCGAGGGAAGTCACCCATGGGGACGAGGAGGAGGTCACCAGCAGCCTAGCCGACGGGCCACAACCGAGGCTCTTGAGGCCACCCGAGTCAGAGTCGAGAGAGAGCATTCCAAGGTTGATGCACCATCGAGCCAGCAAATGAGACAGGGGAAACAAAAAGGGAAAATCAGGGAAAATACCGAGGGAGTCACTAGCGGTTAGCTCAAGTCGGAGCGCCCATGGCGCCGACCGAATTAAGGAAACCCTAGCCACAGTCGAGCTGTAGTAGAGCAAGGGGACCAGAGAGGAAGGGGTGGAACCACGCATGGAGGATGCGGTGGAGAGCCCACCGACAACGAGCCAGATGGGTGACATGGGGTGTGCCAACAGGCCCATGGCACCAGAGGCGGCAGCTTTGCTTGAGTGAATACAGAGAGAGAGGATTGAGTGTGCGTGTACGTGTTTGGTGTGTGTGGCCATAAGGGGATAGTGTGTGTATGTGTGAAGGAAGGGGGTGTTTGGTGTTTTGGATCCTGCTCCGGTGTTTGGTGTTGTGGGATTTAGATCCAATGTGGGCAAGGTGTGTTGGTGTTTTGGTGCGTAGGGTAGTGTGTATTAAGTATGGTGTTTGGCGTTTGCGCGTAGGAACGATATCGTTCGTCTATGTGCATGTATTGCTATGGGTATTGAGACTGGATGATGCTTATACAGGTGACAGTTTTGGTTTGGTGCCGTTCATGTATCATCCACAAAGTTAAATAGACAAGTGCATGGTAAAATAGTAGATTGTGATGGATACTTGGTACTTGTTCTTCTATGCCATGTTTTACATCATTTTATGAGATGATATCTATGATTACATGTTAATCATACCCTGATAAGTGATACTTATGATTGAATGTCAACATTAGAAGAATATTGCATCATGCATTGCACTCATACATAGGACCTACCTTGGGTAGGCAATCCACAGGAGTGGAAAGATAAAGATCTACTTCGGTAGGCACTCCACAGGAGTGAAGTTTGAGACCTCGTATGAAAGAGAACGGAATGAGAGTGGTTCATCGACGGGTAAACACTCGCCTATGCCGGTATAAGCTACAGTTACAGACACATTGCATTGTATTGCATGAAAGAAATATGAAACTAATACAGCTACAGATGCATCACATTGTATTTCATGAAAGTAATAGGAAACAATGATACAGTCACATAGATTATGATTTACAGTTCACATATATAGAATTTACTAAATTGTTATGTTGACACCACTATTTTATTGTGTACTTGTTGAGTCTTGGACTCATCCTTATTTATTTGTGGTTTTTAAGTGAACATTGAAGGCAGCATACACAGACGGGAGTAGCACATTTATTCCACGTGCAAACAGTAATTTACATATCATCTTTAGTTGACATATATTTAGACTTTAATGACATGCTATGGTAGTTAGTGTTAAAAGTATGTCTTAATGAAAATATTTAGTCGTGTGTGGCCCATACGTTTCCTTTCGATAGTTGACAAACTTGTACATTTGCTTCAATGATCATCGTTAAGCGTATGTTGCTTATCGTGCCGTGGAGACTTAAATGGAGGAGATGCTGTCGAAGTCTAGGGGGGATGGTTATACATGGTAGTATTATCGAGTAGTAGTAATATTTCGGGCTCATAGGTTGGATCAGGGTGTTATAAAACCGGTATAGGTAAATGTCACTTATAAAGAGAGAATAGTATTATTACATTTATAAGAGTTAACCCCGACGATATTTTGGTTTTTTTGGTGGATCCGCCTCTCGTTACGTCTCCACCGCACATTCAGCATCATCCGAAATCAATGATCAAGATGCTGCATAATGTGTTACCCGTGCAACGAACCCACCTCCACCCAACATTCCTGGACAGAAAGCATCAAGTCTTAGCCTTTTACGTTGTTATTATCATCTCA
Organism: Bonia amplexicaulis; assembly: GCA_036346245.1. NCBI lineage: Eukaryota > Viridiplantae > Streptophyta > Magnoliopsida > Poales > Poaceae > Bonia > Bonia amplexicaulis. The sequence continues at coordinate 13,132,998 of CM070740.1, forward strand.
ACGTTCTCTCAACCCCACAGCCGTCAAGCGGAACAAAATACAAGGCGGGAGAGATTTGGCGCCTCCCGTGCCGGGGAGACGACAGGGACAGAAAGCCGTCTAGTGCCGCCTCCGGCCAGCGCGCGCCGGGACAAAGCTCTCGCTGTCGTGGCGGGGCTGGGGGGCCGCACCGCCGCAGAACCCGCTCGTGGCGGGGGCCGTCGCACCAGTCGCTCCCTCCCTCCCCCGGCCGCCCGCCTCGCGCTTTTAACACAGCCACATGGTGCGGGGTGTGGGTAGTAGGCGGAGATGGGGCATGAGGGGGAGGCCCAGTCGCTGGCGCTCACGCCGACGTGGGTGGTGGCCGCCGTGTGCCTCGTCATCGTCGCTATCTCCCTCGCCGTCGAGCGCCTCCTCCACCGCCTCGGCAAGGCACGGCTTCCAAACCCCTCCCTTACCTTAATTGGTTTTCCTTCCTTTTGCTAATTTCTGCTGCCAATATGTTTCCAATCTGATTTCTGGTTTGCGCCTATTTGTCACGGTCCATTTGCCGAGTTGCTTGCTCCGTTACTTGTAAATGTTCATGCAAAAATCGACAGTCTTGGACAAACTTTTTATATTGTTTTTTCTAGTGAAGCGCTAGTTTTTTTAAAAAAAAAAGATGTTAAGGAAGCTCCTTTGATACCGGATATATTAATATTTTCATGTAAACAATCTAAATACTTTTAGTTGGTATGTTAGTGAACAAAGTTTAAAATATTTGACTGCAAAACGACGTCTACTTAGTAATAGAATAGCCTTCAAGGAATATATTTTTTGGTTGAATTAGCAGTGTTTGGTACTAAGACATGGATTTCTAGAATCCAGACTTTCGTAAGTGTGACTTCAGTTCATCTAATCATGTCTAGGTTCCCGCCGTACCATTTTTGTATCGCTTTACTAATGGGTGGACTTGAGTGACACACTTGGAGGCTTGTAAAGCTAATTTCGAAGATTAGAGATGTAAATGAGACAATTGGTTAACTTTTTTCTGCAATTTACTTTGTAGAAAATAGCGACCGAACCCCTGCAAATGCCCAAAGCATGATAATTGAGCTGTACACTTCTTGGTACGACGGTAGAGTTGTAGGTATATGACTCCACTCACTAGAGTTCAAATCATGGTGCCCATCTTTATACATACGCGAATACGTTTTCAGTAGGAATTTTGTAACGTCTACGTCTTTCTAGGTGTGTGCTAAGGAGACTTACTCGCGTGTGTAGGTGTGTGGTGGTGTATGTATATGTGCGTATTCCTTGTAATCGCAAAAAACCCTTTCGTTTACAGTAATAGCTGGTTGGGTTTTGCCTTTTACTCAAGGTTTTCTTGTACCCATGTGCAGCTGCTGAAATACAATGGACAAGAAGCACTGTTTTCAGCCCTGCAGAGAGTCAAAGAAGGTAGCATTATCCAAGTTCTTAGTTAGATTGCTGCAGAACATTTTATCTGTTGGATAACACGTTTTCGCCTCATTTCTTTTGCACATTATCTCTAGGACAGCCTGAACACACATATATTATCACCACCTGCATATGTGCTAGTTTTTCCCTCATGGAAATCGTAGTACTTCAATGTTGTTAGACATGTAAATAGTCTAAGGTTTAGGGGGTTGTTTACATATTTATCTGTACACTTTGTATTGGCCATTTAGGCCTCTTTGGAATATAAGGCTTCATTCAACATGGCATTAGAGCTGGGCTAGAGCTAGGGCGCTGCTGCCCCCGCCGTCGCCCGCCTGGTCTTCCCACCCTCCTCCCCTTCCCGCTTCTCGCCACCGTCGCCTCGGCTCAAGCCGCCGCCGACGCCGCCACCGGGTCCTTGCTTACCTGCTCCAGGCTCCCCGCCACCGGATCCTGCCTGATCCAGCCTCCCTATCGACGGATCTGGTGCCCTCCTTCCCGCCTGGCACTGCCGCACCTCCCGGTCGTCGCCTCCTGAGCCGCGCCTCTTGGATGCTGCCTCCTGTGCCGAGCCTTCCGCGTCGAGCGTCCCGACTGCGCCTCCAGGTCATGGCCTACCAGGCCATGCCTCCTGACCAGCAAGGCCACACCGCCGCCCGCCTCAGGTCGGCTCGCCTCGGCCTCTTCTCACGTCAGGCCCTGCCGCCTGACGTTGCCGCTTGCTAGCCGCCTCCTCCCGACAATCTACCACCCTAGCTCCGACCCCACCACCCTGGAAGTTGGCCGCCTCTTTCTAGCCACATCCTCCCGGCTAGCCGCCTCCTCTTGGCCGCCTCCTGGTTGCCGCGCCCGAGACACTGCCCTAGGCTCCACTGCCCCGGCCCCAACCCCACCGCCTCGGCCCAAACCAGTGTCGCCTCAGCCAGCTCCTTGCATTAGCCACTCTGGCCTTTTTGGTGTGATATGCTCCAGATGGCTACTGTCGGTGGCTCCTTCGCCATCCCGCTCCCTTCGGTTCGTTTCGACAGGACGAACTTCCGGGAGTGGACTGTTCACCTGAGGATTCTCCTCAATAGTCAACGTCTATGGGGTCATCTCACTGGCGAGCATCCCTGTCCGCCTTGACCGAAGCCGCTTATTCCGCCCGCTCTTCCTGCTAGCGTGGATTAGGCGGCTCAGGAGGAGGCCACTGCTGCACTGGAGGAGGCTCTGGAGGTCTACCAGTTTGAGCTGCACGCCTACGAGTGATGGCAGGAGGCCGAGGCTCGTGCTACCGCCATCCTGGTGGGTAGCATGACCATGGCCATCACCATGGATGTGGCAGAGCTACCGACGACACAGCTTATGTAGGAGCGACTCCGAGCTCACTACCAGTCGATGAGTGACGCTTTGTATCTTTCAGTTGTGCACCAGGCGCACTCTCTTCAGCAGTTTGATGCCACCGTCGATGACTTCTACAGCAGATGTCTGCAGTGTGGCGTCAGCTTGACTCTCTGGGGCTGGACGTCTACTGCACCTGCCCCTCTTGTGTGTGGCTTCGAACTCATTAGGAGACTCACCGTCTCTACAAGTTCCTGACGCGTCCCCGACCTGAGTTCGAGGCGTGCGGGCTCAGCTCTTGACTCGCCACCCGCGCCCGAGCTTAGTGGAGACTCTCATGGCTATGCGTGCTATGGAGGCTCGTCACCGTGGCGCGGTTCAGCTGTAGGCTGTCTTGTCTGCTTCAGCACTTGCCCCTTCACATGTTTCTTCAGCACCGGCCGTGATCTCTCCTCCAGCTCCCAATGCACCAGTACCTCCCAGCGCATTAGTAGCTGCTGCTTCTACTGCGGATCTCCACTGTACCTACTGCCAGCGTGACAACCATAGGTATCACAATTGCTACAAGCGAAGGAGGGACCTGTGTTGTCGGGGTGGACGTCCATGAAGGCTCTAGCGGTTCCTCCCACTCAGAAGCTAGTGCCTCTCACCAGGGCTCCTCTGGTGATGCTGCATAGCAACTCCTCTCACTCCTCTAGCGCCTCGGTGTCGTCTCGTCCTCAGACTTCTCGGGATCAGCTCGTCTGACTCTTACTTCTCAACAGTGTTCCACGCCTCCACCTCTGCCTCCTCGCTTGTTAGGTATTCTATCTCCATGGATCGTGCCTATCGTCACTAGTTGGTCGTGGTGTTCTTGGCTCTGTTTCTGGGAAACGTCTTTACATTGTATGGGTTGCAAACTTGGCAAGCAGCCGCAACTCCTCTATCTCTGTAGTGATTCTATTTCTACTCGTCCTTTTAATCTTGTACACTCTGATGTTGGGGCCCGGCTCCCTTCGTTTCAAAAGGGGTCATCGATATTATGTGATCTTTATTGATGATTATTCTCGCCATACTTGGATCTACTTTATGTCCTCTTGCAGTCAAGCTCTCTCTATTTACCAGATGTTAGCCACCATGGTTCGCACTCAGTTTGATTTGCCTATTCGTGTGTTTCGTGCCGACTCTGCTGGTGAGTATCTTTCTGCTGCTTTACATCGTTTTCTCGCTGAGCAGGGTAGTCTTCCCCGGTACTCTTGCCTTGGTGCTCATACTCAGAACGGTATCTCTGAGCGTAAGCATCGTCACTTACTTGAGACCGCTCGTGCTCTCATGCTTGCCTCCCCTGTTCCTCCTCACTTCTAGGCTGAGGCTGTTTCCACTGCTACTTTTCTTTTCAACATCCAGCCTTCCACACCTCCCTCTCCTCCGGCTACACCTCTTTCACGTCCGCCGGAGTCTACTTCCCGTTCTATTGTTGAGATTCCACCTTTAACTCTACACTACTCTCGTCGTCCTTAACCTACTCCTTCTCCAGTTGAGCCTCGTCTTTGCTGGGTCCTATTCCCAGCTCTTCTTCTCCGTCCCTGCTAGGTCCTGCTCCACCCTCTCCTCCCAGATACGATCTTCGTGATCACCACACTGTCAGGCCGCCTGAGCGCTTCGGTTTTATAGCCGCTGCCTCTTCTGAGCCTGTGACCTACAATGAGACCGCTGCTTACCCTGAGTGGCAGCTCGCGATGTCTGAGAAGATTGCTTCCTTGGAGCGTACTGGCACTTTGGATCTTGTGCCCCTACCTGCGTGTGTCACTCCTATCACATGCAAGTGGGTGTACAAGATCAAGACCCGCTCGGATGGTTCCCTTGAGCGCTACAAGGCTCGTCTTGTAGTGCATGGTTTTCGGCAGGAGCATGTTCATGACTATGATAAGACTTTCGTTCCTGTTGCTCACATGACCACAGTCCGCACTCTACTTGTTGTAGCCTCTGTTCGACAGTGGCTCATCTCTCAGTTATACGTTAAGAATGCCTTTCTCAATGGTGAGCTACGTGAGGAGGTCTACATGCAGCCGCCCTTGGGTATTATGTCCCTGAGGGTACAGTTTGTCGCCTTCGTCGCTCTTTCTATGGGCTCAAACAAGCCCCTCGTACTTGGTTTGACCGCTTCTCTTCTATTGTCACCGCCAAGGTTCCAAAATCCGAAACCGAGGGAAATACGACCGAACGGCCGGTAACGGTAACCGGCTAGTAACCGAAAAAACCGGCCGATAACCGGAAAAAAATGGTCAAATTTCAAGCATCAAAATTTGAATTTGAAACCCAGAATAGGAAAAATCTGATTCATCGCCAGAAACCGGAGAAAAACCGCTAAAAACCGGTTTTTCAAATTTGAAATTGAAAATTCCTAACACATTCATGGCAAAAAGCATGAAGTCAAGCACGAGAGGTGCATGCATCTTTCTAATACATTCCATTAGTGTTAAACAATGTAAACATCATTAGGGAAACTAAGTTTTACATTCAAAAATTGGAAATTCCTAATACATTCATGGCAAAAAGTATGAAGTCAAGCACGGGAGGTGCATGCATTTTCTTAATATATTCCATTAGTGTTAAACAATGTAAACATCATTAGAGAAACTAACTTTTACATTCAAAAATTGAAAATTCCTAATACATTCATGGAAAAAAGCTTGAAATCAAATATGGGAAGTGCATGCATCTTCCTAATACATTCCATTAATGTTAAACAATGTAAACATCATTAGGGAAACTAATTTTTATATTCAAAATTTCAAATTTGAATTAAATAAAAAACCGTCGGTTTTTAATCTACCGGTTGCTATTGGTAAAACCGGTTAACACTGGGATTTCGAACCCTAGTCACTGCTGCCGGCTTCTCTGCCAGTGATCATGACCCTGCCCTCTTTGTCCACACCTCTTCTCAGGGTCGAACGCTCCTTCTTCTCTATGTGGATGACATGATCATTACTGGTGATGACTCTCAGTATATTGCCTTTGTGAAGGAGCGTCTCAGTGAGCAGTTCTTGATATCTGATTTGGATCCTCTTCATTACTTCCTTGGGATTGAGATCACTTCTACGCCTGAGGGCTACTATCTTTCCCAGGAGCGTTACACTCAGGATATCCTTACTCGTGCTTGTCTCACTAATCAACATGTGGTGGATACTCCTATGGAGCTTGATGCTCACCTTCGACCTACCGATGAGGAGCCTCTTGAGGATCCCACTCGCTACCGCCATCTTGTTGGCAGCCTTGTCTACCTTGGCATCACTCGCTCTGACATCTCTCACCCAGTTCACATCCTGAGTTAGTTCGTCTCTGCTCCTACTTATCTCTACTATAGTCACCTTCTTCGTGTTCTGTAATATCTTCGCAGGACCATCACTCATCATCTTTTCTTTCCTTTTTCCAGTTCTTTGTAGCTTCAAGGGTACTCTAATGCAACTTGGGCTAGCGATCATTCTGATCGCCGGTCTCTTTTTGCCTATTCTGTTTTTCTTGGTTCCTCCTTCATTGCCCGGAAGACCAAGAAGCAGACTGCCATTTCCCGTTCGAGCGCTGAAGCTGAGTTGAAAGCCATGGCGTTGTTGACAGCTGAGATCACCTAGCTTCAGTGGCTACTTGAGGATTTCGTGTTTCTAATACTACACCGACTCCTCTCTTCTCAGACAGTACTGACGCGATCAGCATTGCTCGAGATCTCGTGAAGCATGATCTCACCAAGTATATTGGAGTGTATGCTTCATATATGCGATCGCAGGTGCAAGACCAACTTATTGCTCTTTAGTATGTATTTTCAGAGCTTCAGTTAGCAAATTTCTTCACCAAAGCACAGACTAGAGCTCAGCATAGCTTCTACCTCTCCAAACTCAGTGTTGTTGATCCATCATGAGTTTAGGGGGTATTAGACATGTAAATAGTCTATGGTTTAGTGGGTTATTTGCATATTTATCTGTACACTTTGTATTAGCCTTTTGGGCCTCTTTGGAATATAAGGCTTCATTCAATAAATGTAATTAATCTGAAAAGAAGAATCAGATACCAGCTGATAAAATGTTTATGACATAGGGAGCAGAATACTTCATGCTAGTTTACTCTTGTTGCATAGTACTGTTTCTTCACTGCCTGATCTCATATGTTGGTTTCATGTGCAGAGCTGATGCTGCTGGGTTTCATTTCCTTCCTACTAAGCGTCTTTCAAAATTTTATCAATCACATTTGCATCCCGGAGAGTGCTGCCGATCTCATGCTTCCATGCATCAGAGAAATTTCCAAAGCCACAGAACATGCTACCAAACTTTGCAAGAGAAAGGTAGACTGTGAACTATGAAGATAGTGCTTCAATTTTCGGGAAATTTTGTTAAATGCCACTGCAAAGTTCCATTTCAGATTGTTTAGTGTTGTTCGCTTCCCCTAAGATTCTGTATGTAGTGAATACCTGATTGTTTAGTGTTGTTCTTTGGTAGTAAGCATTGCTTGCATTCTGAGTAGCAAAACCTTATCACTTTTATTTAATGGTAATTGATAGGCATTGCCAGTTCCAAGCATATGCAAGAAATGCTGGTATGCACATGCTGCTTGTCATTTTTGTGAGCTGGGCAATGTTGGTGATAGGAGTGCTCCAAAGGAAGGAGCTTGCAATATTTCAGAGCTTATACATGACCTGAAATAGTGGAAACAACAAATGCTTGCAATCTCCGAGAATATTTGCCAGATTGATCATTATGAAATAACATTCTTACACTCTTGCAGGGTGAAGTTCCCATGCTATCTGAAGAGGCTTTGCATCAGCTGCACATTTTTATCTTTGTACTTGGTGTGGTCCATGTTGTGTTCTGTGTTACAACACTGTTACTTGGTGGAGCCAAGGTATAACTATTTGTACTGCAAATAAATATGTTGCACATGACATGGTAGTCAACGTAACTCATTTAGGGTATGCTCTTGTAGATGAGAAAATGGGAGAAATGGGAGAAAGATGTCCACCAAGGAAGAGTCAAGGAGCGCACAAAGAGGTCGGGCTGGATGAAATTGCCTGCTGTAAGATGGATTGTAAGTAATCCGACCCACTTATTATGCTTCTCAATAATTGTAAGGACAGTGGTAGATCCTTAATTCCTTATACAAAGGAAGATGACACGAGAATAAAATGGATTTCAGTTTGTTCTGTTCCACCATCCCTGTTCCCAACCAATGTCTTGGTAAGATTCACCCAAAGAAATCAAACTACTTTTAAAGTGGTATTGATTTGTTTTTTTGGAAGAGAAATGTGCTATTGAATTTTACCTAGTAAATCCCATGGTTACATGTAAAATCAAAATTTGGAGGTATTGTAAGTTGTCAAATATTCCATGTGTGGTCAGAAATCAAATGTTATTCGTGAGAAATGAATAGAATACTTGCAGATGGTTCATTGTTAACTAAGGTTAACTAAGGTCTGGTAAAGCTATTCTGACATCAAGATATGAATGTCATGAGCACAAACTGCAGTATTGCACTGCTTTTTGTTATTTGAGGTGTCTCTTTGCAACAAGGCAATATCATGACCAAACACTCATGTAGCCTCTAATGCAATGAACTGTGTTCAGTAAAACATTGCTTTCACTGAATATCGTAGCATCTGTTATTGCAGTATTATGCCATTCGAAGCATCCTTGATTTTCGGATTTTGTCCCAAATTCAAATTATGAACTTAGTACATATCTGTATGCTGATTCCAAAGGTTTAATTCATATGTGATTTCAGATTGCATTCTTCAAGCAGTTTTATGATTCTGTCGGTAAACCAGATTACCAAGTACTTAGAACAGCTTTTGTTCAGGTAAGATGTACTGTTCAGTAACTTGTGCTCAATCATAAGTGTCCCTGTACCATTGGTGAAGCTAATAGGACACTTACCTTTTCCCCCTTCCAGCGACACTACCCAAACCGTCCAGACTTTGATTTCCACAAGTACATGGTTCGTGCTCTTGAGCATGATTTTAAAGAAGTTGTTGGAATCAGGTCGGTATTTGGGTTAAAGTTCTAACTTGGTTTGCTTCAAAAATTAATCTTTGTTTATCTAACGTTACTCACATACAGCTGGTACTTATGGCTTTTCGTCATCCTTTTCCTGCTGCTGAATATAAATGGTAACCCTCATAAACCATGAAACAAGTGCCCTCGTATATTTGTTTCTTTGGAACTATGGATCATCGAATTCGCATCACACTGATATCTCCTTAAGTAGACATACTACTGATTCTAGAAGAACGCCACAATTTCTACTCCTAACCACAGTAAACATCATCCTTTCCACAACCACGAGTCATTTTACTCATTTAGAACAATTCATTATTCTGAGGAACCACAATACCAAGGTATTTGCGTGAGAATGTTGTATGAACTGGCATACTTTTTTGTCATGGAATGGTTGACCATCCAGTTCCAGTAGCTTCTGTGGTGGCACTGGCCAGCCCCTAATCTTTTGATTTACTGGCAATGTAGGATGGCACACATACTTCTGGTTGTCTTTCTTGCCCTTAATTGTAAGCATGAACAACTCTATGCTACAGCCGTAAAAAATACACACTTCAGTTTTCATGATGGAAGAATTCTTACTGTTGGGGTGAATTGCAGCTCCTGCTTATTGTTGGCACAAAGCTGGAGTTCATAAGCACTCGGTTGGCTCAAGAAGCAGCAGACTGTCCAGATGGAACAACTGGAAACCCCTATATAAAGCCTTGCAAGGAGCACTTCTGGTTTAGCAAGCCTAGAATTGTCCTCCATTTGATACATTTCATCTTGTTCCAAAACTCCTTTGAGATGGCCTTTTTCTTCTGGGTCTTGGTATGTTTTACAGCATTTTTTTCTTTCTCTGCACTTTTTTGTTAAAAAAATGTATACAAGTATAAAGCCATGGGGCTAACCAGCTGATAACTTTACAGGCGACGTATGGGTTCGATTCGTGCATCATGGAAAACAAATCATACGCCCTCCCGAGACTTGCTATTGGGTTAGTAAATTATTCACCATTTTTTCCTATCTAGCAGATCCTTGAGACTTCGTATATCAATGTTCACCGCATCCTAGTCTCAAGTGTTCTGTTTGGGAGAGTTTAGCTTTCCCTATAAGTTGGTTTCTCTGAGAAGTCAGGAAGTTCTCTGTAAATTATCTAAGGAGCACTTGAGTGTTTTTTTTATTAGGAGCATTTAGATTTTTTGGACGTTGGATCTTCATTCATAGTGTTAGAGATATATATATAGATTGAGTTGTAATAGGATAGTTTAGTTTCTTTCCATATAATGCTTTCCATATTTGCCTTATCTCTATATGGCATATCACCTGTATCTTGTGTATATATACCGGTCCTTTGGCCTCATATTGAATACAAGTGGTATTCAAAATACATAGCTCCTGGTTCGGAGCATTCATATTTTTTTGAAGAGATGATATGAGTGATCCATTAGATGGACATCCAACGGTCTAGATTCGTTTTTTAGAGGGGGTATGGGGACCCGTTAGATCATCTGAGCGCTTCCAATCCTAAAAAACAAGTGCTTCTTAGCACTTCCCATTTCTATATACGAGAAGCCCGCTCAGTGTTCCCCTAGGTGGCTGCCTAGCCCGCCTAAGCGGCGCCTAGGTGCTAGGCGCTAGGCTCCCGCCTTGGCCGCCTAGCCGATTTTGTCCGCCTAGGCAGCCGCCTAGCCTGCCTAGGCGCCCGCCTAGCCCGATTAGGTGTTAGGCGCCGGTCTACCATCCGACTAGCGCCTAGCGTTTAGAGGAACACTGAGCCCGCTTGGTCCATTTTTTGGCTTTTTAGCCGGTTTTTAGCTTTGATTTCTTCTAACAATTACTATTTATTAGACTAATAAGTCACAACTCAAAAAAATAGACCTGCTAGCTCCTCCAAACAGGGGCCTGAATCAAGATTGCTAACCATGCATGGTAAGTTCCATCGGGGAGAAATATCTCTTATTCTCTTTGCATCAGCATCCTATATATGCACGTACGGCAAATAGTTGCTTCTAAACGACAGTATGAACACTACTATGCATCTGATTTCTGCTACTATTTCTTATATACGATGTATAATTACATATAGTACTATCTGACAGCTCTTCTGTCTCAAATTTGCAGTATCATCGTCCAGGTGCTCTGCAGTTACAGCACCCTGCCGTTGTACGCCATTGTTACCCATGTAAGATATCTCACTAGCTCTTATCAACAACACAGTCAAGTCATCGACTCTTGCTTAGAACCTGACAAGCTTAATTAGCTGGGACTGTCTTAGTATTTAACTTGATGCGTTCCCTTAATTTGTTTGGCTTCGATGGGTCATCAGATGGGCGGCGACATCAAGCTGCAAGCGTTCGGCGAGAACGTGCACGTGTCGGTGCATAGCTGGGCGACGGACGTCAAGAAGAAGAAGCCGCAGCCGCACTTGCACCTCCGGATCCCCTTCCTCATGAAGAAGAGGCACAGCACCCGCGGCGCCGACGCCGAGGCGGCCGCGGCCGAGGCGACGTCGGAGGCAGTACAGCGCGTCGGGAGCTCCAGCGCCGGCGCGGCCGCCGCGCCACCGCGGCCGGACGACCTAGAGGAGATCGTCACGACCACGCCGGAGGAGCACCACCACCGTAACGGCCTCGCAGGGAATTTCTCCTAGCTAGCTAGCTTGCTAGCGTGCTTGCATGTCGTCCAGAGGCCGACGGGACGCGTCGAAGCAAGCTGGCTGTCGCCGTCGTCGCCGTGGCATGTCATGGCTCATGCACGCACGCATGCATGTGAGATGTCGCAGCCAAGCTAAGCCATCTAGCTAGTACATGTTGCTGCTATCTAGCTAGTACTAGGCTACTAGCTAGCTAAGCTAGCTATGGATTTCGTGTGACACTGGTAGTTTGGTACGTACTACGTCGATCGGACATGGAGATGATGGGATTTTCGAGTGGATTTCAGCTGTGAAAGGAGGGAATCTATGTACCCCGCCCGTCCATATGCTACTGAAGTACTGATGGAATTGGACACTCCTGTCCCATGACCGTATGGTATCTGCAAACTGCATACATGATCGATATGATGTAACATTATTCTGGCATTTCAATCCAGTTTTCCCTTCAAAAAAGTAATAAAATAAAAGAAGAGAAAACCTGAAGAACGGAACACCGTTCGGATGGGATAGAAGACCACTGTTGGATCCAAGGCGTGCACGAATCTCAAAGTAGCACTATATTACTTGCTCCGCTCGTTTCTGCAGCCGCTCGCTCCCTCTCCCTCTCCTTCTCCCCGCTCCCTCTCATTCTCCATCCCTCCTCGTCGCCGCATCCCCTTAGTTTCCTCCACCCCGGTCTCACCGCACGTCGGATCCGGCGGCCTAGAGGAGCACCACCGCCGAATCTAACGTTGGAGGAGGGAGATCCGGTTCACCACTACAGGTTTACCCTTCCCTCCGGGCATAGAAGAAGGTCGGGGGGAGGGGAGGTGGCGGTGCGAGCGATAGGCAGAGTAGGAGGGTAGTGGGCAGAGCTAGAGGACGGTGGCTACGACGGTTGTGGCAGTTAGGTTGGGTGGGACGGTGAGGCGGGGAAGGGTCAGGGGCGGTGCGGCGAGGCAGCGACAACGCCGCTGGCCGCGGGTAGTGGTGGAGGGGGCAGGGGCGGTGGTGGAGGCGTGCGAAGCTACCCAGGGCGGTGCGACAATGGCGGCCGACAATGAGGTATTCCTCTCTTTCTTCCTATATCATTAGAATCATTTTTAATGGTATATCGTGCGCTAACATCATAAAAGAAATGTTCCTTCCAACAACCAAAAAGGACATTTCATTCGTATGCATGCATTCCATGATATGAGCTAGATGAATAAAAAGAACGAGGGATTTAGTACACTCTAGCTAGGTTGGCAACAAACTACTACTACCTGTCTATCAGTGACTTGCCCGGCGGATGGATATACAGTAGCTTGTGGCATGTATGGCCGTGTGCAAATGCATAAACAACTCTTTTGTTTTGAAACAAATATGCATAGACAACTCGTTAAGACAAATTTGCTGTTGACACAATGCAAATTGGTTGACTCAATCATTACCCCCGTTTTGTGCATGCCATGTCACATCAATGGGGAAGAGACAGACAGACAGATACGTAGATGCTGCTCTTGGTTCTGGGTTTGCAAACTTCGCATGCATGCATGAACTGCATGTGAACGATGTGATGTATTCCTCTCCTCTTTTCTCTTCACTCCCACAGCTCCACTAATGCCAGACTAATAGGCATTGCATGTTAATTAACTAGTGCAGTTGTCCCTGCAAAATTTGTGGCGTTATCGCATCCTTCAGATCTCTGCTATCAAGCTTGATAACTGTAATTTGCACGTGAAGTTCATATGCAGCTTCAGTGGGTGATGAATAAACCAGTAAGGGCCGTATAGAACGCAAGCATTTCATATGAAACAGTACTTTCAATACTGCAGAGAAGATTATACTGCTTTATCAGATGTTTTTTTTACAAAAAAAAACGTCTGTGATAAGTTCATACATCACAGACAGTTTAATTTTTATTACGAACTGTCTATGATAAGTTCATATATCACAGATGGTTTTTATTACGAACCGTCTGTGTTGTGACTTATCACAGACGGTTTTTTGTACTAGCCGTTTGTGACTTAAGGTGAAAACCTAACTCATTACTCATATGCACACTTAGATTTTCCTTAACACACATGTGCCTCCCTTCCTCTCCTCCCAACTCCGGCAACGCCTTCTCCTACCACTGCAGCGGCCACACGGTGAAGCTCTCTCAAATTAGTCCTCCCCCTCCCCCTCCTCCGATTTCTAGGGTTTAGCAACCTCAACTTTCTTGTAGATCCGCGCCGTCCGAGGATAGAGAAGGAGGGTAGAAGAGCATTGGCCAGGGATCTTACGTAAAGGCCACTGGACGTCGTCCTGGGCTCCGATCGGGACTCGCATCAAGGTCACCTGTCGGCTAGGAATCTTTGGCTTTTCCTCTTCATCCTCTCCTTGGAGGAGCTCTAACCCGAGGTAATCAAGAATCGCCTCACATCTCTCCTAGATTGTGTTCTGGTGTGGTTTATTTGTTCGATCTGCTTGCGTATTGACGCTTTTCATTTTGAGTTGTAATTCATTTATCTGTCATTTATCTGTAATCTGCTTGCTTGTTTTCAGAGGACATGGCTGGTGTTTTCTGAGACTAACTGAAAAACAAAAAAAAATAGCTATACAAAGAACTATCACAGACGGATTTTAACACAAAACCATCTGTGATACGTACATCATCACAGACGGTTTTTGTATTAGCCGTCTGTGATATGTTGGATATCACAAAAGGTTGTTTTAAAAAATCATCTGTATTGTGACTTATCATAGTTGATTTAGAGGCTGTCTGTGATAACCACCTGTTATCACTGACGCAATAAATCAGATGATTCAGAAACCGTATCTAATAAGGGTTACAAACCATCTGTGATAACCCCATGTGTGATAGTGTTTACTGGTTTCCTTTAATATTCGTATGTTTCAAAAGGGCCCAAAGTCCCATTTAGAATGCATGAAATTTTAAGGAAATAAAAATCCACTCTAGCTTTGATGGACTTGGGTTTTTCTACGAAATTCCTGTGAGTCTTGCATTCCAAATGGGTGGAGGATAAAAGATCAATTTGGTAAATAGTGAAAGCCAAAGTCTTACAAAATCAGGGACATCCATGTGGTGGGCAGGCAGAGCACAAGATTGTGGCGATAGAGGTTAACAAGGCTTCAAGTATCAACTCTCCTTTAAATCGCCGGTAATCCTTGACGGTACCCGGTTAGGAATATATTTCCTGATGGTTTATTGTTCTTTCCTGATGGTTTTTAACCATCGTGAAATCTTGGTCTTCAGTCCTATTCAAAAGTGATGTAGTTTTTAGCTGATTGCGATACAGATTGACAGAGTAAGAGACACTTACGTTAAGAATCTACTTCGTTTAAAGCTACTTCTGCAAGTGACTCCTACAAATAGTTTATAAAAACCACCTTAAGAAGCCACTCCGTTCAAAATTCAGCTTCTAAAAACCAAAAGTTAGAAACTGTTTAGAACAGAGCCGTCTAGTTATGTGTTCCTCCTACTTATTCTAGTTTTCTTAGAAAAATAAAAAAAATTCAGGAGTCATCTAAACCCTAGCTAGCAAGCATTGCAATGAAAAGAGACATATACGAAGAATATGTATGTACGCATTGCATTTGTTTGCTCAATCTGTAAGCAATCTCCCTATATACTTCGGCTAGCTGGAGTCGATGTGATGTTACATATCATCTTAGGCCAAAACTATGCATGATATGATTTATAGCTTAAATATTTGAATTCTGACTATTTATGAGAGATAGTACGCAGAGGCAAATAGTCGCATACGATTTTAACCGGCACAATTTAACTCAGTACACTTTTTACTATAATTTTTCTATCGACCATACCTTGAAAAAACACACATTTAAAAGTTAGTTACTATAGGCAATATAAGCATAAACCAACTTTAAACCCAAAAAACCCGGCCAATTGTCTCGTGCCATATTTTGTTTGAAGGCTAATATTATAATTGATCAAGCAGACAGTTTGAAAGCAAATGTAAGAACAAACCAGAACTCAGAAGATCTACATCCACATTAGTTGTTCAGGAGAAAGACTTTTCTTAACGAAAGGTAAAAGTCAAAGGTCTGTTAAATCCAAAGAAGGAAAAATGAAAATTGAACTGGAATAATATATATAGATGTGCAAATTAAAGCAAATGTGATCATGTTTGCTAACGCATGCATGCAATGCCGGATAAATGGGGCCGACGGAAATGCTGTCAATGATCGGGCATTAGACTAGTGACGCATTTGATAAAATTGACAAGAAAATAAAGAAACAAATAGGATATCAGAAAAAAAATATTCACAACATTTGTATATAGATTCAACGTGGCCATATTTTCATATATTATCTGCGAATACCTGTGATTTATCAGATATGGTTAGGTTAAAATAGCTAGGCTGTCCATGTGCTAAAAGCAACTAATGGAGCGCTCAGTTTAGCGATGCCTTATGACTTTTTTTGCTATAGCTAGTTTATTTTTCACTGTAGCTGATAGTGGTCTATTTGGCGCAATTAAATTTAAAAAAATTAAAAATGAAAAAAGGGTTAATCCACAATGCGAAGGAATACGGGAAAAAAAGAAAAGGCAAAAGCCCAAAAAAGCTAGAAAAAGAAGAAAATAAGGAATAGTAAATTAAAAAACAGAAGCTATCGCTGAAACGCGCGGGAAAAGTGATCCTGACGAAAGAATGCAATCAACCGTGATTTTTTTCTCCCCTTTTTATTTGAACATCGATAAAATATGACTCATATCTTTAAAGAGCTGCGAATTTATCAGTGTGTCATATTACGCAGACATTACGCTATATATATATTCAAAAACTAAAACACCTTAATAAAATCCAATCCCTGGATTTGAAAAAAATTGAACATTGCTCCTAACTTTAAATAAGTTATTGGTAAGCTCTAATTCAGAAGAGGGCAGTTTTTGCAAAATTAGTACTGTTATCCTAACCACATAAATAAATTTGCCATGAACATATGACTCTACTAAAGAAGTGGAGGAATTTAAGGACAATTTTAGGAAGTTGAATTTGTCCTAGGATAACTTCAATATTTTTTTGGGAATGGTTTGATTAATTAACCTTATGTTTTGTTACCTCTAATTAATTAACAGAAAAGGCAAAAAATATCCCTTTTTCCCTCGCAAAACAAAAGGTCATGAAAAAAGTTTAACTAGTCAAACTAAAGAACTTTGGAGATAAAAGAGCCAATGAGTATTCCCTTTTCGCCCCCTTCCTTTTCGTCCAACCAAATGAAGTGACCGTGATGCAAGAAAAATGAAGGATCCGTTAATTAGCAATATCTTCTTATTTAAACAAGAAAGACAATCGACCAAGGAATCAACTAAGAAGCTAGGCATGCATGCAAAGATCCCAATGCAAGGCAGGGCAGTGAGAGAAAGCTACAGAGAGATGCATGGGAGGACAATGATCTCTGTTGAGGGAGGAGGCAACTCAACGAGAGAGAGAGAGACTCAGCCCTGCTCAAAGGGGTTTCTGTTTCCGGCTTTTGGAACACATCGATTTCTTAATTTCGACTTTTTTAGTTTTTTTTCTCTTATTCCTTTGCATTGTTCTTTTTATTTTGTTTCATTTTTTATTTTTCTTCAATTTCTCGTTAACAGCTGTAATAGTATATTTTCAATAGCTACAGTGTAGAAAAAGACAGAAGCCTAAGCTTAAAAGCCAGTTAGAGCAGGGTTTGGCACCAGAGAGGGGTGCTTGGCTTTTAGAAATCCCATGATTGTGCTTGAGGGGATAGGGGGGCAAGAATTAGGGTTGGCATCACATGGGACATCCATATGCCCTCCCAATACGGACACTTTTACCAGCATATCTGGGGGCATGAAGTACAAAACAAGAACAAAAAACCCCTTCTCTTTAGACTATTTTTTTTTCACCATTTGCCAGGAATGTGAAACATCCCCCTCCACCCCACCCCCACACACATATACTATTCTACAAGTTATTGTACGCTCCACCAACTTTCGTGGGTCAAAATGTACATCTCACCTTGGTCAAAGGCTGGTAAAAGAAAACCCATCATCTCCGTCAAACCCTATGTCGCTCTTCACCCATCTTTTCCGTGCTCAGACGATACAATAATTGATTGGCTTAGGTACAGTAAGTTTGAACTTTCGGTGCAATAATCATTTTTACAGAGTTAAAATATATTCATCATGAATCTATTTTGTTAGACACATTTTTCCCAGCAAAATGCTTCAAACGAATTGTAAATAAGATAAATGGTTTAGAAGATATTGTTATTCAAAGTTTACAATCAACCCATGTTTCTCTCTCTACTCGCCCCTTTGAGCTTAATACGGTAGTAAATCTCGGGCAAAGACACGATAAAGATATAAGAAGTGCAGTAATACTAAACGTGACAGTGTTTGTCTTGTAAAGATGCAGTAAATGAGCAAGATCGCAGTAATTTCCTTAAAAAAGATCGCCGGAAATCACTTGTAGTGCTATAGTAAAAACACAAGGAGTCACAACAAATCTGTTATAAAGGTTTATGGCCCTGTTCTTTTCGGTTTCTAAAAGCAGTTTTTTGGTTTTTCTACAGTAACTAGCTTTTAAACGGAGTATCTTTTTAAGATAGAGTCTACTAGTTAATTGTAGTACATACTGTACCGACTTCATTTATATCGGCAAAAATCACACGTGAGTTTCTGTTACTCTATAATATCTCGTACAAACAGCTTAAAAGCTACAAGCCGTAGCCAAAAAGAACAGACTCTATCAAAGGCTATGAAGACATAATGAGGTCGTAGTAAATATCTTGTGACGGTGTTGTAAACACAAAAGGAGATTGTAGTAAATCTATTGTATAGATTCGATAAACACACAATAGGGTCGTAAAAATCTTTGATAATGATGAGGAAACGTACATTGGAGGTCACAACAAATATCTTTTAGTGATGAAATAAACATTAGGAGGTTGTAGTAAATGTGCGATAGAGCTACAATAAACACAGAAGAGGCCACAATAATTCTTTTTGCAATGACATAGTAAACGCACAGAAAGATTTTACTACGATAGGATATGTCCAGTGCTTTTTATTAAACCTTTTAGCACATTACTACATCCACCTTTAATTTTTGTTACAACGCAAATGCATTTATTATTTATTGACAAGACATATATCATTATGTTCCTCTTGTTAATAAGTTACCAATGAAACCGTTCACGGATCGAGGCTGCCAGTCAAAAATTATGGCTAAAACAAGAAAATAAGCATTCTAGTACTAACAAGGAACCTATATTTGTTGGTTGGCTACGTCTCACTAGTTGGCTTGATTTTCATACAAAATGGATGCATATAAAATGGATTGGCCATGCTCGTCTAGCCGATAGGTAGAATAAGTTATTCTACGTTTGAAAGTAGAATAACGCTATCATGTATATATACATACATACATACATATAATTGTTACCTATATATGTGTGCACAATGCACTGCCCTTTCGCAGCACATAAGAGTGATCATTACCCTAAGGAAAAAAAACGAACCAACCAAATGGCATTAGTTTATGGCTAGTGGTGGCCAAAGCATGATTAGTTATAATACAAACAACTGCATCAAACACCAAGGAGAGCAGGTGAATCGTAGTGATAGATTTAAAAATGGACCCAATCCATTGAGCTATGGGAGCTACAAAATCCTCCTCATTATTTGAGACTGAACAAATCAATTTTGTATGTGACTAGACCTAATTTTGCAAGAAGGCGTGCGTGCGTGCGCACCCATTTAACATAATAATACTGAGAAATCCAGATATGTAGAATCAGAACCAACAACCTATAACGACACCACCAATATTAAAGAGGAAAGTTAAACAGTTAAAAGTAGGAGTAAATAAAGAGAGATCAAGATGGAAAGCAAAAGATTTGGCAGTGGCTAGTGGTGGTGTAGAAGAAGGTTTACCAAGTTAAATGCCAAAGATCCTCTCTTTCGTCTCCCAATGGCGCGTTCCCATGCAACGTGTCCATCACACGCACCACCTCCCTGCCCTCCTCTTCTTCTTCTTCTTCCTATTCCTCTTCTCCTCTCCTTCCAAAAGTAGTAATCATCGGAGATCGAGTAGCCATGCACGAGCATGGCAAGTAGCTAGCTAGGGTCACTGCTTCCCTAGATCCTTCCTGGCATGCATGCACAGCCATG
Organism: Bonia amplexicaulis; assembly: GCA_036346245.1. Taxonomy (NCBI): domain Eukaryota; kingdom Viridiplantae; phylum Streptophyta; class Magnoliopsida; order Poales; family Poaceae; genus Bonia; species Bonia amplexicaulis. Next base: position 13,152,515 of record CM070740.1, read on the forward strand.
TTCTTCACTCCAAAACCTCACCAGAGTTCCCTAGAACCATCTCAACAACCACAAGAGCTGAGCCTCCAACCTGCTCCATCAGGTGCCGGTATTTGCAGCAATGAGATCGATGGAGTAGCTAGCTAGCTTAGCTTAGCTTGAGAGCAAGAAGCCATTAATGGAGCACCCAAGATCGACCACCATGGATCGCCTGCGGCATTGCAGCTGCTTGCTACTGCCAGGATGAGACCGACATGAGCGGCCGCGCCTGCCAGCCGAGGAAACAGGCGCCGCGGGCCTCCTCCGCCTCGTACCCCTCCGACGGGTAGTGCAGCCGGAGAAGCAGCCTTGCCTGCGACACCGCAAACGCGCTCAGCGGCCGCGGCGCGAGCCCTGCGGAGCGCGCGGCGGCCGCCCACGCCTCGAAGCCGCGGGGCCGCCCGCCGCCGCGGCCGGGCCCCGCCACCACCGAGTCGATCTCCCGACCGAGGATCTCCTGCTCCACCGCCAGCCGGTCCGCGCTGCCCGGCGGCACGGTGGTCTCCAGCGCGTCGAACACCTGAGAGTAGAAGTCCATCGCCGCCGCTATCCGCCGCGGCAGGTCGTCGCCTCCTCTGGTGCTTCCTTCCCTCTCTGCGATGGTCACAACGGCGGGGTTCATCGATTTGACCCACCTCAAGAACTCGGCGAGCTCTCCCTCGCCGCCGAGCCTGTGAAGGAACAGCACGCAGTTGACGGCCAGCATCTCGTCCGGGTGCAGCTCCAGGCCGGTGGCCGGGTCGGCGGCGAGCTGGGCAGTGCAGTGGAGGAGCAGCGGGTGGAAGCGGAACGGGAGGTTGATGGAGCTGGCGAAGGCGCGGAGGCGATCGCCGGTGCGGAGGAGCACGTCGCGGTCTGGGCCGGCGCCGGTGAGCCTGACTTCGGGTGGGCCGACGGCGGGGTCGGCGCGTTCGGCGATGGCCTGTAGGAGCGGCGGCCACTGCACGCCGTGCGCTGCATCGAGGTCGACGATGTGCACGCGCCGCGTGCCGACGTCGACGGCGGCCTCCAGGATCGCTTGGTTGGCCGTCAGGTGCGCGAACCGCAGGAACGGCGCGATCTTGTTGTACGCCAGGTACGCCGCGGACGACGGCGCCGCGGCCACGGCCACCGGCCCGTCGGCGCCGTCGACGCGTAGAGCGAGCGCCCGGGCGAAGCGGTGCGCTAGGCGTTCGGCGGCGTCGCCCTGGGGTCGGCGCGGGAGAGCACGACGCCCGCCACGTGCCGGGCTCCGTCGAGGTCGCCGCGGAAGAGGAGGTCGGCGCACGCGAGCACGAGCCCCTCGGCCAGGCGGCGACCGGGGCGTGCGATGGCGGCGGCGGCTCCGCGTCCTGCGGCGCGGCGTCGTCGGGCTCGGGCGGGCGGTCCCCGCGCGATGAGCCGAGCATGGCGTTAGGAGCGCGCGGCGGACGTAGGCGGGGAGAATGGAGTCATGGAGCCCGGGCGCGGTGGAGTGCATGGCTCGGCCGGCTTAATAGCTCGGAGGAGGTGGCGGCAGCATCTTCTGAGCTTGCAGCTGCCGCAGCTTCCGTGACAGGACATAATCGATCATCTGCCACAAAGAAACATGCATCACACACACACACAGATACAGGTGTTCTCTTGTGAGACTACCTCTAGTTGATGCAATTAGCCAATAGGTAGTAGTACTAGATGAGAGAGAGAGAGAGAGAAGGAAGGAGAGAGTTTTGCCTTTGATGGGAGACCTGACCTGAGAGAAACTACCTCTCAGAGGAGAGGAGAGGAAAGGAGAAGAAAAAGGTGGCAACTTTGCATTTGTTGTCTTCTATCCCGTGGACTTTGGCGGCGGAATGGTCAAGGTGTTGGAGAGGGATTTAGGGTAACAAAGGGGGATCTAAATTACTAGTATACCACAGGTCCTAACTAGCTTAGGGGTGATAGGTACGCTCGAAATAAGATAGCTTTTGGTCTTTGATTTTCAGCAGACAAAAAATTATTTAGAACATATTGATTTTTTTAACACGGGTTTTTCTTTTTTTCATTTTTTGCATTATTTATAGACATATAACGGTGTTTTTTATTTTTTTTATTTTTTAATTAAATATCTTAGAAAAAATTAATAATTGTTATAATATTATTTTAGCTAAAAATCAAAAGATTTAGCACTTTTAAAAAGGACCCATGGCTAGTGATTGCTTGCCTGCATTACATGTGTGAGCCTGTTTGCCAGATGCAAAGATAACTTTGTCGTTCTGGTGTACGTGCAATCGACTTTCTTAGACCTTGATCTCTAATATGCACGAAACTATCTATATTAGCCATATGAATTGTACCAATAGATTTAATATAAAGATATTGATAAACATCATCCGAATATTTTCTCCCTAACTATTATCTAAATTTATGACCATTAGATTAGAGATCCAATGGTCATGAATTCTCCCCCACTCCCTCCAAAAAAAATCTCCCCCTCCTCCAAAAAAAATCTCCTCACTCTAAAAAAAGAGGTCGTTGGATCTCTAATCCAACGGTCTCAGATTTGGATGATAGTTAGAAAGAAAACATCCGAATGATGCCTAGACACACCCTTAATATAAAAATACTTTCACGAGATTTTAGTTTTGTAAGCTTTTACTTACATATACATATACATATGCGGTTACGCTATTCTGTGTCTACGCGTACTGTGTGCGTCGAAAAGTTACTGTTGTGTGTGAGTGAAGTTACTTTTACAACTGATAGTAACTTCACATATGTTTGACAGTAACTTCCTGGCGCACATTATACATATGCGCACAGAATAGTAATCTTATACACACACATATATGTGTGTAGTTATAGATCATGCAATTTCTAAAACGTCAAACATTTATAAACGGAGGAGGTAAGGTTCTTTGAATATTATTATGGTAGAATAAACATTTTAATTAACGTGTTATAATTTGTATTATTAACTTTGATAACACTTTTACATGAGGCATTTTCTACCTGCATTACTTGTACGGTCAACCAAACAATATCTCATATCAGCCTACGTTAGTCATGTCGTCATGCAGCTAACCAAAAACACTAAATTTCATGAGTTCAGCTTGTATTTCAGTATAGATCATGCGTTCATGGTAGATGGACTAAATATACATAGGGAGCTAGGGAATTTGTTGGTTGTTACTAGCATATGCGTCGCGCGCTCACGTACTTAGAACATTATTGGATGCAATCGTTTTGTTTGATCATGCATAGTACTCTCATATGCTTGGAATAGTGAATAGAAAGTTTTGTTCGATCATGTATACTTCTTTCAGGCCACGATTTGAAATAGGGAAAATAAAACAAAGGAATGTTGTAATTCCTATCAAATTCTTGTCCCTTTTAAAAACGTAGGAAATTAATAGGAAACTGTTAAGTTCACATAAAAATCTTAAAACAATTCACATGTTTCAGTCGAGCCTCTATAGTGGTGGTCCAAATAAGTTCTTGTTTATGTTAGGAAATCTAGGTTTGGGTTTGAAGTTTTGGTCTATGATGGACACATCACCATTAGATTATAAATAGGGAGTATTATTGGTTATTTTGGTACGAAATCAGAAATAAAGCAATAAAGAAAGACCAGTAGTTCTCTCTACCTATATGTGTTTTTAATCTACTATTTCCAGTCTTCTGTGATTGATCTGGTTTTGCATTAGCAGAGGAATCGATCGGACTGGTCATCAGCGACGGTTCCTCAACACATTATCAGCATGAATCGCTCCGATGAATCAAAGGTAATCATCGAAGCACTAGTAGATTGAATTGTCTGTATCTAGATCGCCCTAAACTCGCATATTTCGCTATCTAGATTATTTTTCTACGGTGCAAATCCGCTCTAATCTACTGCGAGCAGACTTGAAGTCGCCGGCACAATGTCGATCGGTAGATTACATCACAAGGTAGATGTTGATTGCACTGTAGATTAAAAAAAAGAAAAATTGTGCTCAGCCGGCCCCGTACGACCGTCGTACGCAAATCGGCCACCGACCTCCCATGGCGGCCGCCGCGCCAAGCCGCCGCCGAGGCGATCGGCCTCCCGCACGACCAAACTAGGCACCGATCACAAGACGCCGCAGCTCTGCGCCAAGCGACCGCCACGAGCCGCTTTGGGTTCCACACCGGACCCGCCACCTATGGCCGCCCAGTACCTCCCGGACCGCGCCGCTCCGCCAGCCCGCCGCCGCCCCGCCTGCCGCCCACCGCACGCCACCGAGCCGGTGGTCGGGTAGCCGCCGCCACAGGGAGACGGGGTAGGGGAAACCCTACCCCCCGTTCTTAAGTCGGTCGAATGGGCCATTTGGGCCGGGAGCGAATGGGCAAGAAAACGGCCCGGAGGTGGGGCACCAACAATTTTGCAAAAGCCCCTCGTAATTCCAAAAATTACAGATGGGTCCATAAATTTTTCGGATGGGTCATGAATTTTGAGAAAACCCTCAAAAAATCAGTAGATTACGCGAAAATTTTCTCTGAACTGAAATTTTGCATATAGTCCCTCGTAAATTGCAGAATTCATTGGAAATTCATATTCCGGCAATGCTTATGGTCAGCAAGACTAATTATGCTTCAAGTGTGGCAAGTGGGAGATTTGGTCGTGGATCTGTAAAGAGCCGCAACATGTCATCGATGCCTTCCAAGCCTAGAAGAAGAAGGATGGCAAAGGGCAGCATGAAACCCACTTTGCATCTGTTGAGGGCGAGAGCTCTGAACAGCTGCCTGTGCTGATGAAGGTTGAAACCATTCCGGCAGCAGCATCCCCTTTAGACCTTGCAGCTGCCACCGCCATGATTTCTCTCGAAGAGTATATCACCCCCGAGAGAATAGCAGACGAAGTCTCTGATTTCTTAGCAGATTCAGTTTAATGCACATAATGCATTTAGACTTTAAATTTCCACGCCAACGGTTTTAAGGATATTGTACCCAGAATCGACTAGAACTCTCCTAAGTTTTAAGGATATTTGCGTCAACAGTTTCCACGTTGAGACTGAAGAAGAGTACGGTAAGGAATATACATTCATTCTGAGCGGCGAATGAAAAAGGGTATTAGAAAAACTTCCTTCATTAGAAACTGGGCTATACTACACTAACATCAAGGCACTGCGACCTATCTTGCCTCGAAGACGAGATTTAGAAGCTCTGAACTCTTCTGTCTCTAGCATGACAGATTAGGCCATCCAGGTCTTAGAATGATGCAATAAAGAAAGACTAGGAGTTCTCTCTGCCTCTATGTGTTTTCAATCTACTATTTCCTGTCTTTTGTGATTGATCTGGTTTTGTATTAGCAGAGGAATTGATCGGACTGGTCGCCAACAACGGTTCCTCAATACTTTGCTTGTATAGCAACGCATTTGAACCAGGTTAGTTAGCCGGACGTTCATCTTATCGACGAAAACTTGACTTACCAAAAAATTAACACCCTCGTGTATATTCATCCCCTTTTCTAAATATTTTATGGGAGTGTCTAGGCAAATTTTAAGTGATATTTTTCTTAAGAGTACTTAAATTTTAAGTTTTTGGATCTAGATTTAATAGACTCCATCTGCCCCCTTAATTATATAGATTCCATCACCTCACTGCAACCTCAAACCCTATCCCCTGCCCCCCGCCGCCACCGCCCTACTGCCCGCTTCCCCATCGCCTAGCCGACGTCACCTTCAACGCCGGTGAGCCCCAGCAGCATCCATTTCTTCTACCGTTCCCTCCTCAATCACTTGCATCCCCTCCCTAACTCGCACCCCAACCCCCACCGATGTGCCGCCCTCCCTATGCCACACCATCATTGTCCTAGCACCGTTGTAGCCTGCCAACGAGCCTTACATGCCACTGCTTCTGCCTCCTGACATGGCTACCAGTGCCGTCCCGCCTCCTCTTCCACCACTACACATCCCCACCCAATCTAACTCAACTCCGCGCCCGAGCGCCATTCCCCACTGACCGCCGCCCACTACTCTCATTCGACCCGCGGCGGCACCGCCTTACCACCTCACCGCCAGTCCGTCACCACCCCGGGCTCCCTCTAAATCCGAGAGGCTTCGTGAACCTAGTTTGAATCTGAACCCTAACCTAACTTGTTAGAGCCGCTGTCGAAACTCTCATCGGCGCCGGAGAAGAGGATGAGCACGAATCTCAATATAAAATCATACAGTAAAAAATTCAAATACTCAACTCTAAAAAACACTCTAGTACTACTAGTTAGCGATTCCATTTCACACTACTCGTCTACTCGCAAAAGGTCCATCTCTCTGCGTGTGTGCGCGCGCACGCAAAGCTCCCCTTTGGACGACAGGGACCGGTCAGGCCCAGGTCGATCGATTGGCAATCATCTCTCTCGCTCGCTCCTGTCCCGCTGTGCATGGGATTGGGATCTCTCTCTCTCGGCCTCTCCAATCCCACTGACGCCTACCTCACTGGTGCACCTACGCCACACCACTACCGTTCATCTCACCATCAGACGGTCTGGGCACGCTCTCCCCACGCTCCCAACGAAAGGAACCTTCCTGTAGAAAAGATGCAAGCTTCCCATGCAAACTCAGAGACAGAGAGAGAGAGAGAGAGAGGCACTGAGCGCTCACATCAGAGGCGTCTTATTGGGACCATACATTCCAGGAGATAAGAGTAGCAAGCAAATTGAATACTGCAGCGAAGGAGCTATCCAAGAGAGTAGGAGCACGCATTCTGGCTTGGATGGAATGTTTCAGCTGCAGGCCAGTCCCAGATGGCGAAGCGTGTCTATGATCACCTCTAGCTGTCCCTGCACATGGTCATATCAGTGCACAAAAAGTAAGAGAAATGTGATACACTGCATCAAAGCATCCTTGCTTCCAGCCCTGCACCGAAATTTTGCACAGCTGCTACTTCTGTTCATGTGCATATGTCAACTGTCTTAAGGTCTATTCTTTTTGACTTTTAAAATTAGCTTTTGATTTCTGCTATAGTACTTAACTTTCAAACGAAATATTTTCTTAAAATAGGGTCTACAAGTTAAACGATCTACACGTTAAAAGCCCAACATCTGTATCAACTAAAATCGCAAGTGAGTATCTGTCTCTCTGTAATCTGTACCATAAACAGTCAAAATTCAAAAATTTCAACCAAAATTCATAAACCGCAGTCGAAAAAAACAGACCCTTATTAGTCTAGGAGAACAACACTACAAGAAAACAAGGTACTACCTTGTCCATGCATGTGTATGGCACGTTGAGAGATACTGCTATGGCTTAGGAATCAAAGCCAATTTTAACACTGTTTTACATTATATTAATAAAAATAACAGTATATGAGACGTATTGATAAAAATATTATTTTTGTCATCCACGGACCGCCCGGCAGCGCCCCTTCACTGAACGGCAGGTAGCTTGCCGTCTGGGGGCCAGACGGCAGCTTGCCTACCGTCCATGGAGGAGGCGGCTGGTAATTGGCCGGCTAATTAGCCGGCCTAATCATTGTCTTAATTTTTTAGTGTTTTTTTAATTTTTAAATATATCAAATGAGCTCTAAAAATTACGAAAATTTATGTACAGCCTCCGGACACAACATACCTCGTAGAGTAATTTTTGGGTAATTTTATCCTTTGCTAATGTTACTCAAAAATTCATACAATTTTGATAATTTTATGAGTTTTTAGATATAGCAAACGAGATCCAAAAATTACGAAATTTTATGTGAAGCCTTCTGATATAGTAATAGTTATTGCATAATTTTTTAAGAATTTTATGTGTTCCGAATTTACCACGTTTATTTATGATAATTTTATCGTAATTATCAGCCCGTTGCTGCTATCGTTTCATGTTAATTCAGTCCTCCTTTGAAGTGTGTGACCTCTGTCCTTCGCACATATATCGGTCCATTGCTGCTATCTTTTCTTTTTCACAGTGTGCTTCGCACAAATGTCACTCTGCCAGCGTCGTCCCGCCTCGCGCGTTGCCTCGTCCGCACTGATGTCGTTATGTCCGTGCCATCCACCCTCGTCCGCTCCCTCGTCTTCACATTTGTCAGTGTTGCCATACTGCCCCCTCGCCGAAAGTGCTGCGCATCGATAATGAGTCCTTAATTTGCAGGTTGAGTGCACCGGGTTCGTTTTGCGCGCTGCTATAAATACGAACCTATCGTAGTTGGTCATCGGTCATCTCAGTCGCTCATCGCTCGCGGAAAGACAGGTAATTTTTTCAAATTGGTAGTCAAATTGTTAGTAATTAATGAACTATTTGTATGTAGTTAGACACATGTAATTATGTCTGTGTAACGCTAACTGCGGATCTGATTGTTGTGGCTTCAGGTAGTCGTAGACATGGAACACTTGATAATGTTCTACGGCGATGGTCTTGTACGGGATGGACCCAATGGGTTGGACCTATCAACATGCCAATACAAAGTACTCCAGATCGAGAGACTCGGCATCATGAATATTCATAAACTACGAAGCTGCATCCGAAGAAAGTTCGTCACGGAGGCAATGGAGATGAAACTTGCCATCGAGGGGATCACCTGCTCCAATGGCGTGTGGGAGCTCGTGAAAGTGAATATCACTACAACATGGAGGCAGTACATACAAATTACCTCCCAGCCTGAGGCGGCCATTTACGGGAGGCCGATGGTGTACGCAAGTTTCACGCATCGGGAGTTTGGAAACGTTGATGAGCTCGGCCCTCGACACCGGGGGAACTATAAGGAGAGCTTCAATATGATATCACTCAATGTGTTGTATCGAAGGGTACGGTCGCCCTAATTCCGTGAGGAATGAGGGGTCGGGCATGTGGTGGTCAGCTCAAATTGACTGCCACGAGTATCTACCGAACCAGCTGCTTGGGTTGGAGTCCGACAAGGATACTAACCCATGCTCTGATGATAGCGAGGACGATGGACAGCAGACAGCTGGTCCAGACACGATGATATTGTGGTACGTTCCCTCATACTACCGCATGAAGAATGGTCCCAGTGGGGGTTTCAAGTTGACACCCTCCTAGTTGGGCAGCACTTCCCTAGCAAGACAATGTGCAACAAGCTATTGCACGGTACACCTTGTTTATCAACCGTGTGTACCGAGTGCACCGGTCCAACCCAGCCAATTACACTATGAAGTGCATAGTGGAAGGCTGCTCCGCAAAGGTCAGCGCTCAACGAGCCAAGATTTTTGGCTCGGCATTCTCGATTAAGACGATGATCGACCATACTTGCATGCTCAACGAGCCCCTGCGCCATCATCGGAACGTGACTTCAGCATAAGTGGCAAGCATCATTAGCCACCTAGTTGTTGCGGACGTTTTCGTCTCTCCGAAGATGCTCATGTTAGAAGCCACCAATGTGGTTGGCTATCTAGTCAGCTATAGTAAGGTCCGACGAGCTAAGCACAAGGTCATCGAGTCCATGTATGGGACGTACGAAAAGGAATACAACCTTGCGCTGAGATTGCTTCACCAGATAGCCGAGTCAAACACTAGCACATACATAAACAAGTTTGAGCGTCCAGATGCTGATGGAGGGTCTAACTGCTTCATACTACACCAGCTATTCCGGGCTTTCGCCCAAGCCATTGAGGGCTTCAAGTTTTATCGTCCTGTGCTCACGATAGATGGCATTTTTCTCGCAGGGAGTTGCAAGGGAATCATTCTCACCGCGGTGGCGACCGACGCTAATGACCAGCTTCTCCTGGTGGCATTTGCCATTGTGGAAAGCGAGAACACGTCCAGTTGGCTCTGGTTCCTAGCGAACGTGAAGCAAGCGGTGGTTGGCGATTGACCCAATGTTTGCGTCATCACGGATCACAATGTTGGATTGATGGCCGTGTTGAACACCATGAAGTAGGGGACTGAACCCCCTCACCAGTGGAACGACGTGCGAACACAATGGTGCTGAGACATCTTGCATCTAATTTGTTCGCACGGTTCCGCAGTTAGGAAGTTGTGAAGATGTTCAATGTATTGTGTCTACAAAACTAGAGGCAAAAGTTCGAATCCATCTGGACAGAGATAGAAAGGCGAACTACGGAGGGAGAGCAACCTCACGGTACCATAGAGTGTGGGCATCAGAAAAAACGTTGCCCGCCATCGAAATAGCCATCGAGGACCTGCACGACCGCGTCCTCCCTGTGTCTACATTTCGGCCAAACTGGTTGAGCCCCCCCTGTTTGGCCTCAAGCGGTAGTTACGCCCGAAGTACTCCCTCCTTTCTAGGGTAAGGCTTCCTTTGGCGACCCCGCTCTGACTGGCCCCTCGGTGTCTGCCATGATATGTTACTGTATGACGCAGAAGGTTCTTCTTCCTACAAGAAGTGAAACAAAATTTACATGAGCGTTGAGCGATTGCGAGAGCTCTGTATTTGAAGCGAGCGAAAAGAGAATCCAGTGCGTTCCCACCGGAAATTACGTTCGCGTTGTCGACGTGCACCACCATGGGCAACAACGGATAGCACGGTAAAAGTGACATATGTGCGCACGACGGAGCGGGCGAGACGAGGCGACATGGCTACACTAACATTTGTGCCAATGAGGGAGCGGGCGAGGGGGACCGTTATATCAAGCCAACACATGTCTAAATGACATTAGTAATGAGAGAGCGCGCGAGAGGGACACATACAGAGAGCCTGACAATTGTACAAACCAAATAGTAGTAAATAATATATACCACGATTGACCGACACATGGCACTTCAAAACATGCGTGAGTATCATTAAATTCTTGATTAAGATAATTCGAATAAACGTGGTAAATTTAGAGCACATAAAATTCCCAAAAAATTACACAATAAATATTACTATATTGGGTGGCTTCACATAAAATTTTATAATTTTTCGAGCTAATTTGCTATATCTAAAAACTCATAAAATTATCGAAATTGTATCAATATTTGAGCAATATTCACAATGGATAAAATTATCCAAAAATTACACTGTGAGGAACTTGTGTCGAGAAACTGTACATAAATTTTCATAATTTTTGGAGCTCATTTGCTATATTTAAAAATTAAAGAAAATACTAAATGAAAAAAATTAGGGCAATAATTAGGCCGGCTAATTAGCCAGCCTAATTACCGCCGCCTCCTTGACGGCAGCAAGCTGCCGTCGCCCCAGTGGCATGCCGCCACCGTCCGATGAGGGGTGGTAGGCGCCTGCCGCCAGTGGCAGCGCCACGCATCGCTTTGTAGGCGCTGCCGCCCGTCTCGCGATCGGCGAAAATGACATTTTTGTCAATACTTCCCGTATGCTGCTATTTTTGTAAATAAGACGCGAAACGGTGTCAAAAATGACTTTGATTCTGGCTTAGGATCTCAGTTATACATATAGAAGGTTCGTGAATAATACCGTAGAGTGCTGTAGGTTGGATAAATAGTACCCATTAAGGATGAACAATACTTGTGTAGTATTGTAGAAATGTAAACATTAACAACTTGGTACTGTAGCATTGTGCGTCATGTGAACATTAGCTATGGTGCCGTATGGTTGTTATTTATTTTGTTTTCTTATTGTTTAAGTTTGTTTCCTTTTAGATTATTTCTATGTATTAAAGATAACTTTTCTATTATTAGAGATTAGTTTTTTAATATAGAAATAAATTTCTTAAGAGTCAAGTTTAGTCATCCCTATAAAAGGGACAAAATTGTATCATTATCAGTAAGTAAAAGAAACAAACAAAGTTCTCTAGATTTCCTCTTTTCTTCAACAGGCCGATGCCTCTTCCTGCTCCTTCAGCTTGTCCACCAACTCTATAGCTTTCCCCAAAGTGACCATCATGTTGTCGAGTAAGGCCTTCTGCTCCTCGCTGCTAGCCTTCAATTTGTCCAGAATAGATAGTGCAGTACTGAAAGCCATGGTGAGTGCCTTTGATACCAAATGCTGAGGTACAGGTCCGAGGACCGAAGGTAGGGCACTCGCCCTTGATCGGCCGGCCATGCCAGTGCCAAGGCTCTGAGGCCTGTTGAAGAAGCGAGAAAGACTAGAGAATTTTGTTTATTTTTTGCTTAATAATAAATATACAATGTTGTCCCTTTTATGGGGATGACTATACTTGACCCCTAAGAAAGCTATCTCTATATTAAGAAAACTATCCCAAATAATAGAAAACTTATCTTTAATATATGGAATAAATCCAAAAAGAAATAAGCCTAAATACTAAGGAAACTAATTATTATATTCTTAATCCACAAAATGCTACCCAATTATCCAAATTCATCCGCGCTACAGTACCCGCACGTGAGTACTATTCACAGTTGTGGGTACTGTTAAGCCATAACAGATACAAAGGTAGGTAGTGTGTACATATATAGTGTAGAGTACTAGTGCTAGTTGTCGAGTTTTTGGCATTTTTTGGCATGTTTTGAATTCGTATTTGCAAGAATAGCCGTAGTCGCGCGACAATTACAAAAATGTCACTTCTGCCGCACGGTCACCGGGCGGTAGCACCGTGGAGCTGACACGTGGCCAGCGGAGCCCCGTGGCCGTGCGGCAAGGGCCTGACTCACGACCATTGTGCGGCTCCTTGCCTATCGCACTGTCACCGGACGATAGGTTATTAAGCCGCCACAACCGCTCTCTAGCCTCAACTCCTTCGACCGCGTTATAACCTCCAACTCCTCCGGCCATTTTATAACCATCGAGTGCTCCGACCGCGTTATAACCTCCAACTCCTCCTATCACTTTATAACCCTCGACTCCTCCGACCACATTATAGCCTCCGACACCTCTGACCACGTTATAGCCTCCGACCCCTCCGACTACTTTATATCCTTCGACCCCTCCGACCATTTTATATACTTCGACCCCTCTGACCCCGTTATAGCATCCGATCCCTCCGACCGGCTACTATAGCTTCGAGTACCGACCGGTTACTATAGCATTCGACCACTCTAAAAATTCTAACCTCCCGACCACTCTTAGTGTTTAGATGTAACATCCTAATTTTTAGAGCCTTTTCAAAGCTTTTAAAATAAAAATAACCATTTGGATTTTTCTTGAATTGATTAAAGATTAATATGGATTTTCTAAAATTAAAAAGATTTAACAAGAATAAAATAAACATAAATTAAAATAAAACCTTTTTTTGTTTCTTGTGCTTCAAGGTATTTTCTGTAATTTTCTAAATTTTATTTGGATTTATTTGCTATTTTCTAGGGCTCAAAGGAATTTATTTGAATTTCTGAAATAAGAAAAATCCCCCAAAATCCCTAAAGGCATTTGCGCCGAATCCATAAAGCCAGTCCATCTTCTCCCTCAGCCTAGTCTGTGCCGGTATAAGAATAGAGAAATTAAAATGATTGACTAAAGTAAAAGTTTAGCAATGTAAGAAATAAAATATATATGTATGTATATGCACGTATAACCTAAATAGTAAAAATGTAAATTAGAAATTCAGATTTTAAAAATTTTGCTTGGGCACTAATTTTCTCTTTTTCTCCCATTTCCCCTTTTTCCTCCTCCTCTGCTACGTGGGCCTCCTCCCTTTTCCCCTTCACGCTCTCCCATCCGCCTTCACCGTGACCCCAGCCGGGCCTTCCTTTTTTTTCGTGCGCCCGCGCCACCTCTTTTCATCTCTGCTGCACTGTGCTGTCCCTTCTTCCTCTGCTGGCTTTCCCTTCTGATTTCGTTGCGTGCTCGCCTCCAGTGGCAGCCTTGCACCGCACCGCCAGGGCTCCCGCCCCGTCGCGTCTACCTTGGTCAATGCGACGCCAGGCTGTTGTCACTGCTGTGAACCGCCACGCTCGCTCACTGCTGCCGCCGCTCGCCAGTCACATCGCCGCCGAGCCCCGCGCTGGGCAAGGACCGACGGTCCTCCGACGCCGCCCAGCCCCCAACCCCCATGGCTATAAGAGCCCCGTCGCTTCCGCGCCACTCCCCTCCTCTTCCTGCTCCTTCTCCCGCCCAACGCCGTGAACCTCCCGCCGGCGTCTCCATGCCATTCCGGCCCTCCGGCAACGCCCGGCCGATTCAACTGCTCCCCGACATGCCCCCACTCCCCGTCCGCCTCCCTTGACAATTAGAAAACGCGCGCCGAGCTCATTGCCGGCCTTCTTCCCCACCGCCGCCAAACCGCCGCCACCGCTTCCATTTCTCGCTCATGACACCTCGGCTCGATTCCCTTCGCCGGGAGCATCACCAAGTCGCCTCCGAGCTTTCCCAAGCACCGCCTCGCTCCTTCCCCCGCTGTAGCCCGCCGGCAACGTGAGCTCCTCCGCGCCGCTACAGGCTCACGGTGTCAGCCCGCCCTAGACCTTCTTCGGCCCGAAAAACAGCATGGTGAGCTTCCTCAGTGCCTCCTACTGCCCGGGCGCGCGCTAATTTTTCCCTTCCCCACGCCGGCACCGCCGCTCCGTTCCCCCTTCGCCGCTCGGCCGCGCCGGCCTTTCTCCTCTGTTTTGACCCCCCGCCACCAAAGGCTCTTCTTATTTGCTGCGTCTAGTTCATCAGCCCAAGGCTTCCGCCCACTTGGCTATCTGAGCGCGCGAGAGACTTCCAAGGCGCAGGTCCTGAGTTCGATTCGCAGGGCCACACCTTTTTCTTTTTCTTTTTATTTTGTTTTGTTTAATCCATTTTAATTAGGAAAAATTCAGGGAAATTAGGAAATAATCCAAGGAAGCTAGTGAATTTGATTAGGATATAAAATAAGATTGTTTAACATTTAAATTCGGATTAAATATCGTATATGAATAATTAATGTCGTTTGAGTAAATGTTTAAAAGACTAAAGTTAGGGCATTAATGTAGGATGGTCTTAGTTACATGTTCAAAATTTAATAAAGATCTCAATTAAAAATACATTCAAAGATTAAGATTAAGAAAATGAATTGAATAGTATCTTTACATATAGAAGCGAGGCTTGAATTAGATATTACCCTTAATTATAATTAAATATGTATATATATATGTATATATATGTATATTACATAACATTTAAACATGTAGCCGTAAAATAATCTTAATGGTATATTTAATTAAATAACAAATCAAGCAGCTCCCTAAAAAAAATTAAACGATATGTTGTAAACGTTTAAAATGGAATACATATTAAATTAGAAAGAAATGATTTAAAGCATACACCCCGCCATTGGCCGTCATCAATAAATAAGTCTCAACGACAACTATAGTAAAAGTGGTAGTAAATAGGAATAGACTAAATTTTACTATGAAACAACATAATTAAATACTCGCGTGCTTCGACAAATTATTAAATTAAACATTAGGAGAATACTTCGAATAATGAGTAAATAAAACCCCATAAAATACCATAACCTAGGTTGCAAGGAATGCATACCTTAAAGATAAGTTTAATACACTGAACTCTTACACCACTCTATAGGTCTAACCTGACTCATGGAATTTCCTTGATAAATATAAGAATAATAATAGGAGCTATTAATAGAAAGATCGAGTTATCGTAGTCCTCCACCGATCTTGCCCCGAATCGCTCATTAACTCATAATAAAACTAAATCAAGATTATTTGAATTTATTCGGATTTATTTGGGTCTTTTGAGTTATTTGCTTTTATTCGTGTTCAGTCGTTTAGCACGTAATTAGCAATCGGAGTCCTGAAGAATCAAGAGATCAAGCGTGATCAAGATAGAAGTAAAGATAAATACCAGAAGCTCCAGAGGAAGCATTGTGTGAGCTCAAGACCGCGGTGAACCGCGCCAGGCGAGTCAATACTTTGATCATGTTGAACCTATATTTTCTGCAAATTACTTTTGTTTAAATTATCAAATTGCATGCTGTTATTTTATGTACAAATACATGCTTAATTCAAGATTCTAGTTATATGCCCATTGTTTGCCTTGATTAATATTACACCCCCTTGTTGAATATTTGAATATATGAACATTGTCGCCCTAGCGAAATTATGATAGTAACCTTTTGAAAATAAGTCCGTAATTTATACGCCATGCGTAGTGTTGCATATGTATTCATGGACGTGAAAACGCCCAAGCATCACTTTTAATCATGAGAAAATTTGGTTGGGCAGTCATGGTGGTAATGACTGGTATATGTTCGATATGATTATTTTGTGATCCCAAAACCCTACTTGCTTGAATATCTGGGCGAATGGTTCGATGGTGTGTGTGTGAATGGTGCGGTGGAGGCACAAAGTGGGTTGTGGTAGAATCGCCCGAGATACCACTAAGGACTGAATTTTGTCATGATCTCCCACGTAAAACAGTGCAACCACAAGTCTGTAAAGTACAACTTGGCTAAGTAGTTGTATCGAAACTCCGGACTCATCTTCTTGGTAGTGGATTGAAGTGGATAAGCAAGGGCAAGGGGAGGCCTAAAGGGACACCAAGGGGAGGGTGAAGTTTTCCAGCTGTTCTAAGCGTTGCGGGAAGTGGAGCCGGCTGCGTTAATGCGTGGAAAACATCCCGCGCAACGTATGGGACCCACCGCACGTGGGATAAGCCTATAGGGTGAGATGACAAAGGAACTAGATACTTTGAGCAGATCCACGTGATGGTGCGCTCAACCGCATGACTAAGGAATCATGTGGGCAACGAGTTGATTGTCTCTTGTGGTGAAAGTGTACAAACTCTGCAGAGTCAAAACTATTCGAATAGCCGTGCCCACGGTCAAGGGCGGACATGGGAAACTTAACCAGATATAGTTCTATTTCAAAATGATTTGTGGGCGGAAACGGAAAAAGTGGTGGGCAGTGCAAGGCCCTGATTTGTGTTGTCCTGGGTGTCACCCCAGTGATAAGTTAAGTGGCTATAACGCTGAAAGATTAAGCATATGGTGCAGATGCCATGTAACGGTGGATGGGATCTGAATCGCTACTGTTATTGCATTCTCGTACACATTATGTTTTGTGCAAACTGCTAAGTCTCATGGAATTTCTATGTATTGTATTTCAAAAGCAAAACAATGATAATACGTCTCATAAAATAAAATGTCAGGAAGAATAAATAGAGTCGTAAGAATAAGAAGATGGTTGCTTGTGGTAAACGCATAAAGATGGTGGATTCATGTCGATCATAAAAGAGAAACGATAGAAAGAGTTTTAGGAGAAATAGATTGGTAGAGCTTAAATGGATTGTTATGACAAATGGATGATTTAAATGATTTTGGGGAATTAGGAAGTGCAAGGGAAATTACGGGATTACGATACGAACAAATAGTGTGAAGTCTTGGAAGAGGCTGGGAATAACGTGATGGATAGGATTTGATCAAAATACTAGAAGGATGAATTGAATTTTTGGGTATATCGGAGGAATAATAATAATTCCGGAGTATAATCTGGATCAATGATTTTGGGGAATTAGAAGAGTGTAAAGGTAATTGTTGGATTAAATGGGATTAGTAGGATTTGACCTAGATGGATGATTTGAATGTGAGGAAAGTTGGAGATATGATAATTGGAGTATAAGCATGATTAATGATATTCTCAGTGGAGAAATATTGATGAATTAGTTAGAGACACTTAGTGACAAATAAGGTTGATTATGGAAAAAGCATATTATGGTTTTGGATGAGTAGCAGAAAGGATTGAATGATTAGAAAGTACTGGTACAAATGATTTCGGTGGATTAAAAGTAGCCAGGTTAGAGAATCATTAGAATTCAGAGGTGAGGAGCTGGTGGATAGCGATTACGAGATTGGATTATTAAGAAAATTGGAATACAAAAAGTATTGGTGGATTCAAAATAAATATATAGAAAATATATGATCGGCGGGTTGACTAAACAATGTCACTAGCTGTTGGGAGTCTTAGACAGCAATTAGTAAAGAAATTGTGTCCTTGGTGGATTAAGTCAATGATGGCATTTGGGGGAGTGAGTCATTTTGGCAATCGCCGTGGGAAGTTTTAGGTAGCAGTAATAACACTATGGTTTAATAATAACAATGCTACCAAAAGCGATTTCTGACAAATAAAACAACCCGAGCCTTTCCTTTGATAAGCCATGCATACTATATAATTGCATTCTGTGTATTGGCTCGCGGAGCACGGTGGTTAGTGTGCTCACACTCGCTCTCATAACAAAATCCAGACTCAGGAATCGGATCACTACGCATCAGCAATACTTTGGTCTTGAAGGCAAGGAAGGTGAAGACGTCAAGGGCTAGGTCGCGAACCTCCGGTTGGCTGCCTGTGGGCATGTCCTGAAGGTCTCACCTGTATGTTTCGTTCTTCCGCTGCTGTAATTTACTGATTTCGGCCTAATCGGCCCATGAGTAAGTTTACTATTTTATTTATGCTTCCGCATGGTATGTATTTGATATTCATTTTCTGTAACTGTGAGCACTATCTACTGATCCAGGGAATAGTGCATTAAATCACAGAGGATTCCAGATATTAAAATCTGGGGCCCTACATTAACCCGATTCTTTTCCTAAATTTATCTAAAATTAAGCTCAATCTTATAGTTCTAGTTTGAAGTTTTTGGAGTTCATTTGGTTTTGTTTTGATTTTATTTGTGTTTTGTTCTGTTTTCTCTCGTTAGATAACATCTTCGAAGGAGCAGAAGCAGGAACCAAAGATCAATAAATTGGTAACTGAGCAAGGCCAAGGCAAGTCATGTCCTTTAATCATGTTGAACCTAGTTTTCAATCTATTATGTATTATTTTGTTTTAAATTATCATGCATCACTATTTTATTATGAAACCTTTGAATTGTTAGTTAATGACCTATTTGATTAATCCCTCCTTTGATAATTTGAATACCGTGATTCTATTGTCACTATAGGATGTATATTTATCTAGTGATACAATACTAGTATTCACTTGGGTTGTATATTTAGTATGCTTAGTCATTCTTATAGTTACGTCGGGTTTATCGTCACATGTGGTTGATTAATTAATTTTGACTTAATGAGATATTAAATCATGGTGGTTAACCACAATTATAAAACTTGAGTACCATGATATGGGTAGTGTCATTGGTGTTGGTTATACAAAATGGTTTTTACTTGGGCAAATGATCATGCTGTAAAGGGGGTGCAATAGCACATTGGGATATGGATGTTTCGCCTGGATAATGTTTAAGGATTAAACTTTGTGTACTATTGATCTGAGCCTTATCTTACAATCACATGTCCAGTATGGGATGTACCTGGCTAATTAATTTGTGATGTTTCAATTTCGGTTCCGTCATTAAGTTGAGTGTGGTTTAGCCTTAGCCCTGAATCCGCATTGGTGCAAGAGGGGACAATTACCGACTAGGGGATTTACCTACTCAATGGTGAAACCTTAGCGAGGCGGAACCAGGTTGAAATTGAATATTGTAAAAGTCTTGTTGTGATTTTCTAGCTTGGTCGACGTGCCAAAGGTCGCAACTATGATAATTAATGATATTTGAGTCCTTTTTCTTAGTAAATCGTGTTGTAGTTGATATTTTATCTATGTGTATACTATGTGTACTAGCGTAATTCTGGACTAGTGCAGAATACACAGGAAAGTCCGCATTTACAGATTTGGGTCTCGACATTCGACCATGTATAAGTTTCGACCCCGACCACACATAAAACACTGTAACTTTCGACCTCTTTTCCTTCATAAAAATAATTACAGAAAGTTTGATTTATCCTTTTCCCTTCTTTTTCATTGATTTCAAATTACCTGCCATCTGGTGGCAAGACGACAAGCAAGTAGCCGCACAGTGGCCGGGCGGCAGCCGCACGGCAGGTCTCTGCCCCACGGCCACGGGACATCGTTGGCCACGTGTCAACTCCACAGCGCAGCCGTCCGGTCACCGTATGGCAGATATGATATTTTTGCAATTGTCACGTGACTACGACTATTCTTGCAAATACGAGTTTAAAACATGCTAAAAATGCCAAAAACTCCTAGTTGTGAGTACTTCTACATATATAGTGTTACTCATGGACAGCAGACACATGCAACAAAGGATATTTGATCTCTCCTGCCTGTGCCTCTGCAAGGCAGGCATCAGAAGCATCAAGGGATCGAAGGGGAAATAAGATAGGGCAGTATGGGGGTACATGGAAGTTAGAGAGAGGAAATTCCAAAGGGGAGGAAAGAAACAAGGCAGAAGCAGCAGCTAACCCTCATGCATATGTTTAATTATTCTTTACGTCTCGATGGATCAAATGGGGGTGTGATTTGATGTGTTCCAAATTTCACCCATTCCATGAGGCATCTATCCTCCCCCTCTCTCCACTTCTTCTAAGCCTATCGCAAACTTTGCTATACGTGCATTCTCTCCCTATTTTTGCCTTGAAGGCTTGAACATTACCTTAGCTTGTAACAACAATATGTCCAGAGAGAGAGAGAGAGAGAGAGAGAGAGAGTTGCCTTGAAGGCTTGAACATTACCTTTACTCTTGAGTGGAGTTCAAGGAAGGGAAAGCTAAGCTTGGAGGGGATCGGAGCACACTCAAATACACATGGGACTGGCAGTGTGTGATATATACCATAATGTCAATTGCCAAAGGGTAGAGAAACAAATTAAGGATTAGCCAGAAGAAGGCATGAGAACAGCTCAGGCAGACAGATCCGCAAAGGCATATAACTCCACTCATATTATTTTTATTCTAACTCACTGACGACTTTGGCATGCCTTTTTTTTAAAAAAAAAAGTCTCCTCTCTTTTCTCCTCCGAGCCAATGGATGAACTGATAGTCTGATACAATGGATCAACAGCTCCATGCGGTTTTGTCAGATTTGACATCTGATGTAATGCATCAGAAGAACGTATAGTTTTGCAAGAAACCTTTGGCATATGCCACTCTTGAGAGAGGTACTATCATGTTATAACTCGGTTTCTCTCCTGTCTACAAGGCAAATTTATGCAAAAACCTAGCAAGCTCCCGTCAGTTCAATCCCATCAGATTGATCTCCCAACAACTCTTGCCCAATTCCCAACAACATAACATACCTTGCAAAAGTCAGACATACATCTTTCTGATCATATTCTCCAAGGCCCTAAGTCAAAGGTCCAAGTATGCCACTGAGGTCATGGACACACAGAAGAGAGAAAGAACTGATACATGTTCTTATAAGTTCAAGCTTATAAGTTCAGTTGTGCATGTCAGAATTTATCTACTAAAGTGATGGTTAGTTAGAACAATCACTAAGAAATTAATATGGGCTTTACTTAGGGACCAACTAAACTATGTGCAATAATTAGTACGAAGGAAATTCCATGGCAAGCAACTCTGTAAAGTGGTTGCTCTTGATTCAATATATTATCTAGCTTTGGGCCCTATTACAAGAAGATAACAATGTATTTGTCTGAAGTTAATTATGTAGAAACTTTTCATATGTAAGCTTATTATGACGAGTAGGTAGATTTTTTTTCTTTTGAGGACACAGCTCAATCAAGTGAGACTTATTATGGGATAAAATTTACAAAAAAAAATATGACGGTACTCATGAAAAAGGATAAAATGATAGCGCTATGCTGATATATTAAAGTCATAAGCCACTATTTTTTAGCTCAACCGAGCGGTGTCAAAATGCCAAACATTCCTAACTTTTATCGGATGCAACAGATGGATCTGACCAAATCAGCCAGGCCAAAAGCTGTCTTAATTAGAGCGGAAAGAAGGTCTTCAGGGCATCCGCAGTGTACGCACCCTTTTAAGGGATCCCAAGGTAACACATACGAAAGGGTCTAGGCGTCTAGCTAGCAAGAACGCTATGGCTATGGTCTTTTTTATTTCTGTTTTATAATTTATATTATAGTAACTAATTTTTAAATAAAATATTTTTTAGGTAAAATTTATAAATTGATTGTGATAGATACTATACCGACTTTAGTTATACTAGTCAAAATCATATATAACTGTCTCTTTTCGTATTTTTTCTTCTATAAATAGTCAGAATTTAAAAAACATAAGACATAAGGCACGGACCGAAAAGAGCACCAGATAAGACTACACCCTAATAAAAAATAACCATGGATTCGTTCCGCTCATTCTCTGACTGAGTCTCTCGTTTCCTGTTGCCGCACCCCCTCTCTATCTACACCGACGCCGGTGTCCGGCAGATCCAGGTGATGGCGGCCTCCAGCGGCGGCGGTAGTAGCGAAGAAGGCCGTGGCAACCTGCGATGACAGCAGTAGCAGCGAAGGTGCTGACGACTGAAGGGTCGCGGCGGCCTCCGACAGCGACCGCCGGAACTGGAGTGTCGCGGTGACCTCCAACGGTGGGTGGTGGCGACGGCGGGAGCTGAATCCGGTGGCGGTTGCCATGATGATGCCTTCCCT
Organism: Bonia amplexicaulis; assembly: GCA_036346245.1. Lineage (NCBI taxonomy): Eukaryota > Viridiplantae > Streptophyta > Magnoliopsida > Poales > Poaceae > Bonia > Bonia amplexicaulis. The sequence continues at coordinate 13,174,657 of CM070740.1, forward strand.
TCCTGGGGCGGTGGTGATAAAAGGCCATGGTGATGGGCTGATGGCTCCCGTCTTGGCACCATGGTGCGACAAATGACGGGTGAGGAGACAGATCTGACATATAGGTCCAATGATTTTTTTTCCATGGCATCCGTACCTCACTTGATCAGTGTGTGGTGCAGTTACATCAACTGTTTATACAAAAGATACTTTAGTATTTTTAAAAAAATTAGCTTCAAACGTCTATTTTTTTTATAAATATAGCCCCTCTCTCTGAGCTCAATAGCCATGATATATAACATCCCTACAAGAGTCCGATAAGACCTGCCTGACAACTGTGGCTCAACAACGTCCTACCGAGCCTCCGCAAATCAAGAGATGGCCAAATGATGCATGATTAGCACTAATTAGCATAATTAACACTAAATTATTCAATATTTTAACGGTATGCGGCAGCCGATGTCCTATACCTACTGAGCTTAATAGAAGACTAGATTTACAGAAAACATTGCTTAGATGTCAAATTTGAAGAAAAAAATAGTACACTTATATGAACAGTTCTAACCCCTTGGAACAAGATTGCGCATGATTTGGCACTGCAACACACCATAACATTCTCCAAGTGCAAGTCATATTACAGACAGCCCATGCGCTTCGGTACCATGGCGGCCAGGTAGAGGTGACAACCGATTGACTGTTCTGTCTCTGTGTTGCAATTATTAACCTCTTTTTCCATGTCTATCTACGCCCGTGGCCTTCCTCCTCCTACCTTCTATCCTTATCCCTCATACCCTTTAGCTAGGTTGACTCGTACTATCAGGAATTTTTATTAATAAATGATATTAGTTAGAGGATGTACATTAGTCATAAAAATAGTGAGAAAAAATTTATTGTCTGATTAATTTCACACATTAAACATTAGAGAGTAAGCGACAGAGAGAGAAGTGTGACCAGAATACGCGAGGAGATAAAAAAAGTGGAGAGAGTGGACGATTGTATCCTTAAAGAGAGGGAAGAGAGACGAATGATCCAGATCAAATTAAGTGAACGTAAAGAGGAGAGAGGAGAACACACCGACGACCATCAACTCATCTTTATATAATAGTAAAAAAATTTCAAAAATGTTTTATTAATAATTTATCTTTAACTTTATTTTTAAATCTAACCCACGGCACAGCCTATAGCGTGCCAAATACATATAACCACAGCATCAACCCCACATGGTCAAACCTCCAAACAAGCTCTTTTTTTTTTTTTGGCTCAGCACTAGACTTACACCGTGATACAACAATATTATTTGCCACGCCACAGATGATGGTGTGGTTATATTTAAAAATAAGCTAGATGAAATGTTATTAATAAAAATATATTTAAAAAGGGTTAAATAATAAAAATGCTCTACTATCAAATACTATCATGGAATGAAAATAAAAGCAATGTACAATGGCTCATTAAATTTATTAAGGCAAAGCCATAGGTAATAAAAGCAATGCACAATGGCTCATGAAATATTCAGGCCGTGTTTGGACCTCATTAAGAGGAACATATGTAGTGCACATCAATAATCAGATGCAATCATGTATACCACTTGGATTAGGGCACTAAATCAACATTACAAATTCCAAAGAAATTTAAATGTGTAGTTAACACAGTATTGAATCACCCTTTAATTTGAGTTTAAATTCAAATATGTCCTTGAATCACCCTTTAATTTTGAGTTTAAATTTAAATATGTCCATGAAATTTTAATTGTAGGTATACTACGTTCACTACTATAGAATAGGTCATTACAGACGGTTCAAAAACGTCATCACAGATGGTTTCGTGAGACGTCTGAGTTTATGGATTAGTTATAATATCAGGCCATCACAAACGGTTTTTGAACCGTCTGTGTAAGCCACAACACAGACGGTTCATATTAAGAATCGTCTGTGAAGGATACTATCATATACGATTCTAACAAAAAAACCATATGTGATACTCGCACATCACAGACGGTTCTAACTAGAACCGTCTGTGATGTGCGAATATCACAGACGGTTTTTTGTTAGAGCAATATATGATAGTATCATTCACAAACGGTTTATACCATAAAACCATCTGCGATAGTTTATTCTATACCTAATTTTTTTTCTGTTTCTTGGCTAGCATCAGGAAATGTTAGTTATGCCCTTTGAAAACAAGCAAATACAGCAACAAACACATCGGCACATTCTATTTCCTTTAAGATTAGAATCCATCGTTATATCATCACAAGATAACGAACATATTACCCATCTAACATAGCAAGAACATGGCAAAAATATATCTCCTAATTCTATGAACCCAATTGTTAAACATGGCAAGAACATATCTCATAATTCTACGAACCCAACTCTTAAACATAACAAAAACATAGAAGAAGCAGAAATCCTAGCAACGCGCGAGGCTGGATGTCCTTGACGCCCACTATCGTAGGCGCCGACTTGAGCGCCGTCTTGGTAGCCAGCTGCTTCCGCGGTGTCTTGCCGTCCAAAGACTTGCGTGTCATCTAATTCGTAAGGGCCATCGGGGTTGGGGTCGAGGAGGAGGACGGTGAGGAGGCTGGAGAAATTTTGAGCGCATGCAGGAGAGTATTTATAGGGGAGAGAGAGGCGGGAGTTGGAAAATTTTTGGCGCGGGGACGGAGAGGTGAAGCTATGATCTGTAGGGTGGGGGTTGGTGGGTTTCTATTGGCTGGGATTGGGTTGGAGAGGATCGACAGGCCCAGTGGTCAGAGACATAATTATCATAGACAGTTTGAACCATAAACCGTTTGTGATACATAATTATCAAATACATATATATATATATATATATATATATATATATATATATATATATATATATAGCTAGCCTTAAAAGATGAAATAGCAAAGTTCTATATGGCTTATATATGATCGTGTGAAATGTTTCGACGAGATCTACAACTTTGCAGTTGAGACGAACTCCAAAATTAGAAGAGAAGATCGAAAATTTTGGCAAAAACAGAAACCGAAAACTTGCGACGCAAATTTAAGGCTGGACATGGCCGATTTTGGAGGTCTTAGAGGGCAACGGGCGCAAACCGGTCAGTTTTTTTATCGGGCTCATCGTTAACTTTCCAACAAGTATAAGAACATCGAAAACAAACAACATATGCAAAAATTATGCTCGTTTTACTAAAGGTGTCTCGAAACAGAATCCTACTCCGACTCAGGCGAGAGATTATGAAATTTTAGGGGAAAACGAGGCGAGAAACATATCATAGACGGTTTTTAATACAAATCGTCTATGAAGTATCACAGACGATTTAAATAAAAAACGAAGAACCAACTGTGATACTTCACAGATGGTGCTCACCATGAGCCGTTTGTGATAATATCTCTTTACAAATGGATTTTAGCGCTGGCAACAACACAGACGGTCTATAAACCTAAACCGTCTGTGATTGTATTTAACACCGACAGTTTTGGTGAACCATCTGTGATGAGATGTCTAATATATGTTTTTTTGTAGTAGTACATGAGAAGTACATTAACATGTTTTCTCATAATTTTTCACATTAATTTGATACACAAACCCAAATTAACTTGTATGAACATTTATACCTAGGTTAATTGCTGCAGTAAATATGCCTCCTAAAAAGCATAGGTTGAAAAATATTCAGCACTATATCATACAAGCATGCATATCCATAGCTTTCACCCCAAAACGTGTACAGAATATAAATGCTTTTCTAAAGACACAAAGTCGACCAGCTTTTTCATTTGTGAAGACTAGACTTAAGCAAGGAGCAAAGTAATCCAAGATCGTGTTCTGTAAACTAGACATAAATAAACACCCCTTGAATAAGTTTCTCCTGAACTTGTCGGCCTATTTTCTGCATGTAAAGACAGCCGGAATTGGTTTAAGACTAAAACATTCTGGCTGCTCATACATTTTAGTTCTTCTCCATAATAAAGCAAGCGTGGGACAGCATAGCTTTATTCTATGTTCTCTGTTTGAGCACAAGACTTGCTCCATTCAAATAACAATGCGCAGCAAGCCTTCCGAGACCAACAAAAAATAAAAAGATGTAAGATGAAATAGAGAACATTGCAAACAGGCACCTACAGAAACCAACAGTACGCATATTGAAAAAAGATTTAAGATACTGTCAGAAAGAAAGAAGAATACAAATAACAGCAAACGCACGCGAGACAAACATTTATTTTCACAAAAAATAGGCCAATAATGCATTGTTTAAATTAGAAAAAGGAAAATAAAATGTTTTATACATCCGACACAATTTGATTGGGATTTGGACCAAGAGTCGGTTATGCAGAGTTGGCAGATATGGTATATTAACGCTTAGGTGGAGCACCACAGAACAATACAGTTGTGTAAGATTAGATTGCCATTTTGGCCACTAACTAGGGGCACCTACAGTAATCAACACAATATGCTACACGGCTAAGGCCTGGCCATCCATCACTCCTCAAGGCACAGGTTGCAATTTATGCAGGAAATGGACGAACTGGTATATTGTTAAAGTATATCTCCCTACCTGTAGGCCTCGTCCATCTAAATGAATATAGAAAAATACTAAGCACATAAATAATACTATTACTTAAAATGGTCCCAGGAGAATAGGAGACCTATGACCATGAAAACATTCAAACTACATAATCTATCCTCTCCTCCAGCCCCACAGGCAAAAGGGCTGAATACATTGAGCTCCCTGAATAAGCACTAAGCTTTACGCCTTCAACTTGTTCTTTTCCATCCACTGATCATATAATTTATCACCCCCTACGTGCTGTTAGTGACCAAAGCAAAACCCTAAGATGCTCAACTAAGCAAACAATTAGAATTTTGACAACCTCCATAGATTCCCTTATACCGCTAACCTTTTCTCTTCTCAGTCCCCATCGTAAACGTACCAATCATTCCTGAACTTTTTATTTTTCTTGCCTGATCTTGATGTGTTCACCTTAGGGATAATTTACAGAAAAAGCTAACAGTTTTAATGGTGATTATTTAGTGGCCCAAGGCAAGGAAGATCATGCTCAAGATGATCTGCATCAAGCTGATTGTGACATTCAACTTTGTGGGTTCAGTAGTGAGGAGGGGAAAAAGGGAAAGGCTAGAAAAGAACAGCACTAAGAGCATCTGGAAGGCTGGAGTACTCAAAACCACCATCATCATGGATTTTATTAGAAGGCTGAAGGCATATTGTGATTATGTGAATAATGGAAATACACTAGAAGTGGAATCAACTAAGGTGAACTTGGGTCCAGTAACAGATGCCGAACTTCTTCCTCTAAATCTAAAGCACGTTTACTTTTGTAAATCAATGGAATTGTGCAAGTACAAGACTAAGATCATGACAGATAACAAAAGGCATAAAAAACTATTCAAACTAATACTTGGATCAGACATATACATATACATGTCAGGTTACTGATAATCAATGAAACCCAGGACATTGACGCAGGATAGAATACACCAGCATCTTGTGATAAAAAAAATACTTTTCAAGATTATGGATGACAGGAGAAGAATGATGGGTTCTCGCATCACAATCCTGTAACCCCCATTCATTAGTGGGCTATGCGCATGGAAGATTCCTCACATTTTCGAGCTTTCATACCTAGTAGAAGTGGGCACCTAGTTGATCATTAGGTCTACAACATAGCATACATTTAAGTTAACACTTGCTGTTAAGAAAATGCTAAACACGGAGGCATCAAAGAAAGGGCCCATAAAGCAAAAGGCAATAAGAGTTCCAAGGCTTAGCACAGTGGTTAATAAAGCAAAAGTGCTACGTGAAATTCCTATGCATTTTTCAGCTAGATCAGAGGGTCAGGGTACAGTTTGAACCGAACAACTAGGGGACAATTAAAAGAAGCAAGTAATATCAGTAACAGAAGTTGCTTTATAATCATGCCACGTTTGTAATTATCAAAGCTCATTGCTTTCTTCTGTATTACTTAGTCTTGACTCTTGATATAGTACAAGCAGATTCAACGAGATAACTACAAATCTAACTTTAGCAGATTACATAAATCATACTTTGCCTTGTCTCTAGATATCTATCTGCCTTCTCTTTGGTCAATGATGTACAGCCATTAAAATCCTTCAAGATGATGTTCAATTTCAACACTATCCAAACTCTCACTTAGATACAAGATGTGTCTAATCTTCCCATAAAGTTCACAGGAAAAAGCTAAAGTGTCAAAATAACGTACCTTTCAGGAGTGAGGTGCTATTAGATTTTCTCAATAGATCCACTAACCCACTAACCAATCGTAATTTGAGTATAAGACCAAACACATCTGCTTTTGAGTCCTACTGATGGTACACACTACACAGTACTGCAAATGGCTGTTATGGGCTTTCGTATGAAAATCTGGTGTCTGAGTAAAAATAAAAAGTATATATATATATAGTAGAAAAAAATTATGCTCAGAATGAATCATCTATAAATGCTAATGTTGGCATGCAGTCCTAAAGAATATACTAAAGAACAATAGTGCATGCCTTGCCACTAAGACGATGATTTGCTGCCTTAATGCATACAGCAAGAACGTCTGCTTTATCATCTGACTTAGTCCCATAACTATATGTCAGAAACAAATAACACCCACCTATTCAGATGTATCACCCCATGATTGTTTTACTCCTCGTAGAATCACGAGGTTTTAGATACCTTTTTGTTAGATGGATCAATGGATGAGAGCATGTTGACTAATTACAGTCAAGGTCAAGCAGTGGTTTTTTCCTTGAGTATTTTACTATGCACAAGTACAAGAAGCATAAGCAATCATATGCTAAAATGAGTCCCATCTTCCGGATTATGCCCAAATCTACTATTTTTGTCAAAAGAATACATAGCAGAAATTTTGGTTTTTGTACAAAAGAGAAGGGCGGAGCAATTGAAGTGATTACAAACCCATTTCTAGCCAATGATGTGGTGAAAGCTATAGATGCCATTGTTCTGCAAACTTGTGAAGAAGTCAACAAATTAGAGAAATACCACCCCATGCACATCAAATAAATCAATAGATACCACAGCGCACTAACCGAATTAATGTTTTGCGAGGAACTTATTCTTAAAGTGGATGGAATCTTTTGACTGCAAAGGACTGGAACCAATATGTGCTTAACCAAAGCTTTACTATGCTTATCTTCAACATTTGTCGTTCTCATGGTTTTCCACAACAAAACATATGGCATTCAGAGTTGTTGTATGAATTGCCAGAAAATGATTGTGCACAGGTAGTAGAAAGTATTTTGCAAATGTGTGACATCTCGTTCATGTGAAGCATTCCTACAGGATTTAAAAGTATAGATACAGGATATTTAACTGACTCAATTCAGGTCAAATACCACATGGAACCCCTACAATCGTCTAGGGGTGAAACATCACCAAATGTAAAATTGGGACTTGGTCCAAAACAAAGTTAGTTATCTGCTATTCTGCTTTGGAGTTTGGACAAATAAAAGGTGAGACTCTATTACACTTGGCACAAGATTATTACATTCTCACCTTGTTTGAACTCTAAAATGAATACAGGAAAGGATGCATGCATGCAAACCTTATTTGCTATCAGCTTACACATATTGTCACTCTGTTATGCCCCAAAAGTCAACCTAATCGTTTAAATTGGGTTAAGCGGAAGCAGGGAAGGGGGAGGAAAACTGCCGGCAATCTACATATGATGGATAGGGAGGACTTTTCCATGTTGAATTGATCTTGCCAGTCTCCCACGCTCTGACTGAGTACCCATTAAGTTCAAAATTAGCATACGCAGCAATAAAAAAGCTTCGAGTTTTATAGTGAACAAGAAACAGGATACATGGGTGAAATGCAGCAAGTATTAGGCATTGAGGCAGGAAAGGACCAAGTAGACAGTGAGATGATTATGTTATTTTTAAGTAGTTTGTCTAATTTACCTATTCAATTAATGTCTACTTTACCGAGGAAAACAATTTGCCTAACGGCCAGCAACTCATTTCAGATAGGACGGAGTGTCCCAGCATGATAAGTACAGGAACTGAAGCCTATATCTAAGAATTACCTAAAGAAAAAAATTTCTGCTTTGCTCACATATTCCACTGTCTGTGCGCTCCTAGAAATACACGTGAACAAATGTTCAGGAAAGAACTGCACACTCTTCTGACCATTATCTGAAACCTAACCAGCTCAAGCAAGCTAGGGGCCCAAGTTACTACACAAAACATCATCTCAATTTTCCCAACTCACATTTCAAGGAAAAAACATCGATGTCTTGCTCCAAAGATTGCAACTAAACATTTAGATATCGCAGAGGCAGGGGTGCAATTACTAGTACATTATTGTCAAAATTCTGTGAACAAGAAGAAGATAGGCAAATCTAACTCGGTTCAAGCTTCGACCAAAGAGGCCCACTGTACGCATCCGTTCACCTCGGTGCGGAAGATCACACGTCCTCTCCAACGGAGCCGCCCGCGCCGTCGAGAGTCTTGAGGCCCTCGGCAACAGCCCGCGCGCGGTTCTGCGCCTGCCTCTCCACCGCCACGAAGTACAGGCCTGCGCAGCGACACCATCAGATCAAATCGCACCACGAAGCAAATCAGGCGTAGACGTAGACGGAACGGAGCAGAACACTAGGGCCTAGGGTTCTTGGTCGTGTGCTTACTCACGGCGCTGCCGATGGCGCAGATCCAGAGGACGCGCTGCGACCACCTCTCGCCCACCACACCTCGGCCCCCCAGCCCCATGCCGCCGCCGCCCGCCGCCTCCGCGCCTGCTCGCTTCGACTCGGGCTCCTCCGCCGTGCCCGCCCGACGAGTGGGTCCCACCTGGCGGGAACCTAAGTAGACGGTTCATTGGGCCGGGCTGAGGAGTGGGCCTACAGAGAGGGCTAGCTAATGGGCTTAAATGTTTTCAGAATATACGCTGCAATTGGAAATTGGATGAGTACAACTGGATTTGTCAAGCTTGGGAGATGGATGATTTGATTTGAGGAGCGAGACAATTTCAAAACAAGGCTGTCACAGTCGAAATTTCTGTATGTAGCAGTATGGTATTGTGGAGGCTTGATGCTATATCATTTTCCTACTGATTCCCGCTATGTATATGTCACATCTGGATTTTGTCAGTCCAAAATCTTCTGTTATTTCTACCTTACTATTCCTTAAATCAGTAAATAGTACTTATAGATATATTATTGTATATCAAAATCATATCGGACGAAAACGTAAATATAATGATGGACTTACTCATAGGCCGACCAGATCGAAATCATTAATAACAACAGCGGAAATGAAACTTCACACAAGTTGGATCCTCAGGACATGCCCACAGGCAGCCGACTGGGGTTCGCGATCTAGTTCTTGGCCTTATCGTCTTCCATCTCTCTTGACTCCTTTAGATGACCATAGGGCTTGACTTTATCCTTCTTATTGAGTGAATAACGTTAATTGAGCAACAATGAGTACAAAGATACTCATCAAGCCACCACACAGAATATAATATATATATATATATATTGAAACATGGCAGAATACAATAATAATAGATGCAAAATTGTCAAGGGAGGGCTTGAGATTCTTTTACTTACAAAAACACCATCATTTTGAGATACAATTATAGAAAATTCCTGAGACCTAGTTTTTCACTAAATCATATTTTTAAAGATTGTATTTCATCCACCATATGCTAGTTTTGTTACTAGGATTACATTCACATATTAATATCACTAGGTTATTCAAATTCAGGTTGTATTTACCCAACGAGTTTTTATCCTACCCACAAAGTTTTAGAAATAGACATTAACTCAAGTATGTTCCTATGCTCGCTCATGATTGTGGGTACGACTGTTTGAATAGTTTTCACTCTGCAGAGGTCGTACACTTTACCCACAAGAGATAATCAACTTATTATATTTCACACATTTAGTTGACATGTGAACCAAGAAGATCACCATAAGACCTTTACAATACATTACCCAGTGTAGGTTACACCGTTGAGATTTCATTTGAGTGAGGTTACGTCCACCACGCTCAGACCCCCTCTTGTGCCACACGGTGGCTTACACTAGAGATACAATCCGTGTTCATGACGGCTTAAAAATAGTGACACGGCTCATGGGTAACTCTAATGGTGCAACCCACACTAGTGAATGCAAATTAGTTAGCCAGGTCGTGTCCATTACGGACTTGTGGTTGCACTGTTTTATATTAGGAGGTTAATACATGATTTAGTCCTCAGAATTATCTGGGCGGTGCTACCTGTAAGTTCAAGCTCTAATTAGATTGGTTTTGGTGATTAATGACAAATATAAATATAAGACTAACTCGATTAATGACAAATCTAAATATGAGCCTAACTCATTAATGACAAGTCTAAATGTGAGACTAACTCTTTTGTTGAATATGTTATTGCTTAGTCTCGTTTGGATGAAAAGGTGAAAATCATGGAGGTATGCATTTAACGTTATATTCTTATATATTGTTGCATTCCTAAGATCCAATATATAGGTTGAACTCCACAAAAAGTCTAACTTGAATATGTGCATATATTTTTATTACACATTCTTGTATGCACACATTTACGGGGAGTTCATTCTATATTTTGTGGTTTCATTAGTATTGATCCATATTTGTTTTTCAACATATATTGGGATATCTACTTTGAAACATATCCTTTGAGTATATAAAACTGGTGTAGTCCATATATACTCATATTGCTTTATACTCAATTATTTGTGTATGGGACTAACAAGATTATCAAGTGTTTGAAAGGTTTAGTCTCGGATTTTGCTTGATGACTTGAAGATGCATGCTAAGGTTGACAAGAAGATCGATATGGCTCGAGACAAAGGTCACACATGCATTTGAATTTAAATTCTAAATCCAGCTATGCATTGTCACGATAATCGGTAGTACTGATGTGTAATTGGCGGTACTACCACAGCGTCGTATGACCGTGCATCATGTGTTGATGCTCATCAAGATTTCGAAGAGGAGAGGATCATAAGTTGATCAAGATACCAAGAACAAGATGATCATGAGTTGATCATCAAGTCAAGAGAAGACAATGACCTAAACTTAAAGTGAAGATGAACGTCATCAAACTTCAAGAGGAATACATATAGTAAATAGTAAAAAAAAAGATTAGCTAGAAAAAACCAACATATAAGAAAATGATTGTGTATAAAATGAATGGATCTAGCCCCTTATATCTCTCTTGGGGGCTTATATACATGAATGGAATCAGATAAAAAATTATATTCTACCTCTTAATAATTACAAAAAATAAAAATACATTGATATATTTCTTTATATATGTTTCTATATTATTGAATTTATTATATATTGGATCAGTTATATAGTCTATGAGTCATAGAGGTTAGATCACGTCTATAACACATGCAATTGCCCAATGCCTAGCAGAATTATTTTGATGAATTGAAAGCCAAGCCGCCAAGCATAGGTAGGTGACGACGGAATTTGCTTGAGGCACGTAGGCTTGTTCCTTACGTTTTCATGCACGTGAAACAAAGTACTGGGTGCATGGTAATTACGAGGCACAACTTTGGGTGACAGCTGGCGTAGGAGGAGGCAGCAGGCTTAAGTTCATTTCAGCTGCGGCTGTTGACTGAAATGGTACTATAACAGTTAGAAAGGCTGCAGCTTAAAGATGTTTAATTTAGGTTTTGATTTTTTTTGCTGAGTTGATTTGGAAAAGAAGGAAAGAAAAAATGATGAAAATTGGAAAGAAATGAGAATGAAAGAAACCGAAAGAAAAAGAAAAGGAAAAGAAAAAAAAAACCAAATTCGTTGGGCGGAGCCATCATGGCCAAGGCTGAGGAGGAGTGGCATCAGGCAGAGGCGGAGGTGGGGCAGGGCGAAGGTGGTGGGGACAAATGGGCAAGGTGGAGGCAGGAGCGGAAACGAAGAACGATAGATGGGTGAAGACAAAGGGTGGTAGAGATGGAGGCAGGGGGCGGAGGGGATGGGCGGTGAGGACGGACAGCAGGGGCGAGGCATGTGATGGCTACCGGGGCAGACAGCGACGGGGGAAGACGATAATAGACTATGGTGGTGATTGGTTCGGCTGAAAGCTGAAAGCTTATGGCTGAAAACTTGTGAGTGGTGAAAAAACATCAGAATGACAGAGGCTTATTTAACATAATTAAATTTAAAAAAATTGAAAAATATAAAAAATATGTTAGCCCATCACAGACAACGCAAACAAATACGAGAAAAAAAAGAACCGACAAAAAAGTTCAAAAAAAGTCAAAAATTCAGAAAAAGACGAAATTATAAATAGTGCAAAAATAAGCTTAAGCCATATTGAACACAGCCTATAGCAGTTTGTCAAGCTACTACAAGAAGTCAATTCATTTACTTTAGCTTCTAGAAACTAAAAGCTAGAAGCCAAAGCACGTAAGAACGGCCAATAAATAGAAGGTAATAATTAACATGCAGGTCAGTGTCGCACTGCCACGTCTCTCTAGGTGAGCTACAATTGAGAGATCGATCATGGTTGCACCTTTAACTGAGTTACGAATGGTTTGATGCTGGACCTTAATATTGGATGAGAGTTGTTACCTGGGATTTTAGAAACAATCTCAATAAAATAGTTTGATACTAAAACCTTAATACTGGAGGAGAGAGTAGTTAGCTGCGATTTTAAAACAATCATCTCAGTGGTTTTATACTAAAGCTTGTTACTCATCTCTGATTGTTGCATGGGCCCACAAATTTGGTAACAAACTCCCCAATGCATAATCTAGTTAATGCTAAAATCTTGATTTTCTAGATAGGCTTAATACTTGGGTAGCTCATCGTTCGCCGATCAAGATTAATTCAAGCGTAAGCTATGGAGACGCAACGAGATTAACTAGCCGTGCAGCTAGAGGTGGAAAACGGTAACGGATAATTCGTATTATCCGATATTCGTATCCGAGAAAACACGAATATGATAAGCAAAAATTCGTATTCGAAAATATTCGTATTCGTATTCGAGAATATTCGTATCCGTATTTGAGAGTATTCGTATTCGCATTCGTATTCGAGAATATTCGTATCCGTATCCGTATTCAAGACTATTCGATTCGTATTCGATCCGTTTTTAGAACCCATGAAAAATTCGTATAAATTTTGTAATTCAAAATTTGAATTTAGGTGGTTTAAAACCGGTAACCGGTCAAAAATCGGTGAAAATCGGCAAAACTGCTAGGAATCCATTTTATCCGATATTCGTATCCGAGAAAATCCGTATTCGAAAATATCCGTATTCAAGAATATTCGTATTCGTATTTGAGAATATTCGAATTCGTATTCGTATTCGTTTTAAAAATATGGATTCGTATTCGTATTTGATACTATTCGACCGTATCCGATCCGTTTCACCCCTACGTGCAGCTGGTTCCTCTCGTTAAACCGTCACATGTGACATGTCCAGTAAATTGCCACGTGTACTCCTACTGGAGGTGCAGGTTCTTGATATTGTCGGCCGTGGGAAGTGAGTACAAGCCCTTTTCAGAGCGATTATCACAAAATGCCTGCACCACCCAGGAGATTTCAGATAACAAATGCATGGACATCAGGGAGTTTGCTTATTCAGAGCTTTTAAATAACACCAATAGCAGGGGTTAAATTTTGCAGAGACCAACGGTACAGGTTTACTACTGAAGATGATAGCAGAAGTAAAAGATATGTAAACGAGAATGCTCTAGAAATAGGTACAGAGACAATGAAGTTACATAGTAACATAACAGGAGGTCTGAGAATGCACACTCGCACTGGCAATTGACCAAGGAACTGCCAAACCTTCTGCTATCTTTTTTTTTTCTTAATGGAGTCAACCTTGTCCCTTCAAACGAACCCAACAAAATAAAAAAGTACGTCAACATTCAGTTTCTTCAACAGACAGATGATTCTCATCCAATGGTTGACGATAATGGGAAAGCATAGATAAATGGGAAATATTACCTGGAAGGAAACAACCTGTGTGATTGCCCCAAATCTAAAAGGCTATTGAGGCAGTAAGCATCGGAACGTTTTATTAAACGAAATTAGGCTAGGAGCTCTAGCATTCACAGTAAGAAAGGGGATACGCACCCGGGTGGGCGGGGTGCTCGACAGCACCTCCTGCCAACCGAAGATCTTTAGGTGGAGCAGCAGGCCAACCTACTCGGCGACCAAGAGAAGATTATGGTCCATTCCCGCAGCAACTTGCAAGACTTCAACTCCTTCCAGGGTATCGACGAGACAAGGCTCTGCCTCGTCCATTGAGCTTCCCAAACCTAGCCTACCACTCCGGCCAGATCCCCACGCCCAAACTTCTCCTTTTGACGTGAGAACAATGGAATGGACTCGCCCAGCTGAGGCTGATACTGGCCTCTCCCTACTAAGATAGTCGACCAGTGCTGGGACATCTCCTTGGCCAGGTCGGCCAAGCTGGGAGCTGCAGTTCCATCCCCATGAGAGGACACCGGTTTCCACCCCATCAGTGCCTTGAGTTGAAATATCGCATGTTGCAAGAGAGTGGCCAACACTTGCTGACACAGAGAATGGACTGTAACTTATGTCAACAGGAAGCAATTTGGACCACAATGACTTCCTACCAAGTTGGCCGTAAGTATTGTCTCCACCGCTCAGTACAGTGCCATTAGCTGGGTAATACAGAAACCATGTGAAAGGAATAAATAGAGTGGGAATTCAAAATGTGAACATCCCAAAAGGCCTACCCTTTTTAGGTGATAGATGATCATTATTGTTGAAAGTCCTTAGTGCATTGGCTAATATAACATAAATTGTAATTTTGGTGCTCATTCATAAATAACCTTAAGCATCCTAGCGCAAGCACAAGACTACACAACGGTACAGCTCCTAGCTTTCTATGTTAATACAATGAACTAAAACAGAACCAGTAATAATTGTCAAAATGAGATACTGGTTCTTGAATAACCAATGACGGCCATATATACTTGCTATTTACCCCTGCAGCGAAAGCTATTCCCTAGCTCAAACTCATGATAATTACGCAGACAACAAATGGCGTAGATGAAACAATGCACCATGCCTTATTAACACCTACTACCTTGAGCTCCGAACAGAAGTATGAGAAAAACGTTTATTCATAGCAAGTGTGCAAAAAAAAGAGCTTTAATTTGTGGTGAAAATAAATACTCACAGCAGAGAATCAGGGAGTGATCAAGCCCACAAGACACATCAGACACCTCAAGATGACTCACTTCATGAACAAGAGAAGGTTCCCAGATGATGGGCATATTGTCTTCACTCCGAATTTTCTCCGCAACCATATTTTCAACAGCCTCTAGCATTGAACTAGAATACTTATCCACCGTTTTGCCAATGTACTGTTCCACAGAAGGTGCACGAGTAATTTGACCCATTTCTCCTAACCTTCCATTTTCTGAATAGCCCCAACCAAACAGCCTTCCCTCCTTGGTCAGTGCCATGGCATGCCCCCATCCAAATGATACCTACCATTATTCCTTCAATTAACACCTTTGCTTCACAAATGAGCAAACATCTGATTAATTAATTTCAGGAAGAAAGTTAGAACCTTAACAACATCATAACTAGCAAGTGCCTCCACTCTAGAAGGCACTGCAGCTTCTACAATGTCCTTTCCGAGCCCAAGTTGGCCACGCTTTGATCTTCCCCAAACCCATAAAGAGCCATCACACCCAATTGCTGCTGAAACAACACCAGAAGCGGATACAGCTCGAACTTGGACATTTTCCAATCCTCTCACCTGTTCTGGGTTGTTCCAAGAATTCCTGCCATTTAGCAAAATGGTAACACATTTGCACATATATCCTTGGTAAGTAACATTGCCTACGAATAAGAAAAATAAGTGCTTGAGGCTTTGAGCTATTTTGTTTAACGCATGCCATTGGCTTGTTGTTTATTCAACTCTAGCATGGACAACAAAAACATGATTGCATCATAATTGTTTGGATGATGATTGTTCTCCTGATTAGAATATACTCAAATATGAAGACTGAAACAATTACAAGAAGGCGTGAGCATGCATCAGGAAGTTTCCATGTAGTTTGAACCATTCTTATGCTTCTTCTTATGCTGTTACTGAACAAACACATCATGGTTGCTGATCTATTTGGGCCAGGAAGCCATTGTGTCGCCAACCCGACTCAACAATTTATCGCTTTGGCATGCAGGGCCCCTGTCATGAATCATGATACTCTTCAGACTCCACTAAATGCGCAGTGCATGTAATTTGATTCAGATAACTGAAATCATACTCATTTAGTTCATTTCAGACTCCAATTTTTGTCTAGTTCAACATCCTCTGCTACAAGCACACGAGTAAGCTTGCCATTGTTGCTGCTTTGCACGAATTGTTGAACTTAAAAAGAGGATTAAAACGTTTGAACATTGCTATGCTTGTGTTCTAGAAGCGCCGCCGAGAAGGAGCATCAAAGGGCAGAGAGAAGGCGGGGTTTTAGATCACCTCGGGGCGTGGAGCCCGCGGCCGAGCTGGCCCTCGTCGTTGCGCCCCCAAGCCCAGACCCTCCCAGAGTCGGAGATGGCGAGAGAGTGGTAGTGGCCGGCGGCGACGGCGGCGACGGACGGCGGGAGGGAGGGCACGAGCGTGGGGACGTAGACGTCGGCAGCCGGCGCCGACTGGCCCACCGCGCCGTGGCTGTTGTCGCCGAAGCCGTACACCGCTCCAGCGCGCGGGGCCCCGACGGCAGCGAGCACGGAGAGGAGGCGGAGGCGGCGGCGGAGGCGGGAAGCGGAGGGGCGCGTGCGGAGGAGGTGATGCATTTGGGGAGCCGAGTCGAACCGTAGAAGCGAGACGAAGAAGAAGATGGCTGGGTCAGATCATTTAACTGTGGGCCTAATAAATGTTGGCCCAACAACTAATCACGTCTTTTTAGGCCGGCCTGATTTAGCATCTTAGACGACCTGTCATCACTTAGCCCAGACGCGCAACAGTTCAATGAAATTCCATGGACTGCCTCAACAATCTTTGGATTGAATATATTTTTTAGGAAATTTGAAAATACACCCAATTTTCGATTTTGCTTTCCTTCACGCGAACGCATCCGTTGCACAACACGTGGATGGAGGACGACACACTCTCTCACTCTCTCACCCTCACCGCACTCACTCTCTTCCTCTCGCGCCCTTCTCACTCCACCCCTTGTACCTCACCGGTGGCACTGCCTTACCTTATCCTTGGCACTGTCTGGGAGCCTGTGCCACCATCACTAGAGGGGAAATTTTTTGCCCTAAGCCTACTCTTCAATTTTCTTGAAATCGAATCACATTTTCTTGAAACCGAGTTGAATTTACTCCAAACCGAGTTAGAATTCCTTGGAATCAAGTTGAATTTTTCCGAAACCAAGTTAAAACTTTTAGAAGTCAAGTTCAATTTTTTAGAATCGAGTTGATTCTTTCTGAATCCAGTTGAAACCCATTTTGAATTGAGCTTAATTTTTTCTCTTTTTTGTGTTAGAAATCCTCGCTAGGGCAAGGAATAGGGTGGAAGTGGGCGAGGGAAGGGGCCGGTGGAGTCAGGATTTTTTTGATGTGGGTGCAAATTTAGGATGTACTCCAACACTACAAGAAGGTTGTTATTACATATTGGTTTTCCTTAGAAGCAAATTTTCAAGTTTTATATTCAAATTTTGCCAAACTACTGTTGAAAATCTCTCTAAAAAATCATCATTTTGAACAAATACTCTTGTTACATGTAAACATATATTCTCTATAGAAAGATAGAGCTAAAGAGATGACAAAATGAAGAAATAGCTCAAGGGAACCTAAAAAGAAATATACATATCTGTTATGATTTATTGCCTTGCAAGTTTAAGTATAGGAAATCTTAACAGACACTGGTATAGCAGTTGCCTATTATGCCTTGAATTTTGACATTTGAATATTGTTTTGCAGCAACTTCAAATGCGGTTTATAATTCAAAGGAGGAGCAAAAGTTAGATTCATCGATGATAGCAGGTAAATGACTTGAAACTAAAAAAATATGCAAAAGTACCATTTCACTGCATTGCAAGTTTGAGTATATGAAAGTTAACACAAGAACTTACATGGCTGCTTCTCCTGGGACGGTTACAATGAAACAAAAAGAGCATGTAATTGATATGAAAAAACTGATAATTTTGTGGAGGAACCACTACATCATCCATAGCATGTGGCGCTGCGTACTGAAAGAGTTATTGTAAATTCTAGTGTTCATACTAGAAAGGGTAGAATACCTTTGGAGGGAAAGATGCACCTAACAACTGCTGTCAAGTCCTTCTCTACTGCATCCCTTCAACAATATATGAACAATTTTAGTGAAGAAAATTAGATAAGAGATAGCAGGTTTGGTAAGATATATCTAGTAGAGCTTTCCTGATAGCAGGTTAATATATACCTTGTGTATTAGAGCTGTATATACTAAGTATTATGGTAAAAATTTTGGGGGTACAGCTGTACCCCCATGCACCTTCATCAGCTCTGCCATTGTAAGAAGGGGAGGGTGTCCGTGAGTGAGTTGGGGTTTTTTATGGTCGTAGTTGAAAAAACCCTCAAATTTTATGTCTTATGGTGCATAGCCCTCAAACCCTCAAATTTTATGTCTTATGGTGATATTTGCACCATAGACGGTTTGAAAGTCGTCTGTGATGAACTCGTATCATTACTGATCCATAAATTTAGACGGCTCACAAAACCATCTGTAATACGGTTTTCTGTAGTAGTGAGATGGATGCTTTATAGTTTAGTAGCTATAACGGTATAAATAGGACATCAAATACATATGTATCCTCAAATGTAGCCGCGCAATCACACGGACAATTCGGATAGTAAGTACCTGCATGCTACTTGGATAGAGCAGCTAGAGAGACATGGAGATCGACCAAATTAAGATGCTCAGAGAGATGGAAGGAATTAGACGTACGCATGGCACGCCATACTACAAGCATGCACCGATCGATGCACGCACCACGCGTACGCACAGATTTACATTTTACACCCACCCAGCAGACCTATATATATGTATATACGTACCACATGCACATAACCTCACATGCATCTACGCACTGATCGATCACATGCATACGTTCTTCATATAGATATATATAACACGCACGATGATTGATTCCATTTGCGTGTGTCTAGTGGAACTTGAGGCTGGTGAGGATGTTGTTGTGGACGGGGTCGGCGAGGTGGTCCAGGAGGTTCTGGAAGGGCCCGACGCCGGTGAAGAGCGCCTGGACGGAGAAGCCGAGGAAGGCGAGCATGGCGAGGCGGCCGTTCTTGACCTCCTTGACCTTGAGCTCCCTCATCTCCTTCTCGCTCTTGGTGCCGAACCCGAGCGGGTTGAAGATCGGCCCGCCGGGGTAGGCCGGGTCGCCGGAGCCGCCGAGGTACTTCTCGAGACCGAGGAAGTACTGCTTGCCCATGGAGCCCGGGTTGTACCAGTCCTGGAACCGCCGGTGCTCGGCGAACCCCACCAGTGCCATCTCGAAGACGAACAGCGTGTAGGGGTCTGCCCAGTAGTCGTAGGTGCCGGCGGGCGGGATCACGCCCGTCTTGAACCACGGGATCGCCGTCTCGGGCGGGACCAGCCCCACCTTGCCCAGCATCTCCGGCGCGATCATGCCCACCACGCCCATCATCGCCGTGCGCCCGTTGAACACCTCGCCGTAGGCCAGCCACCGGGGCTCGATGAACCCGCCTGTGCCCTCCGGGTCCGACAGCCCCAGCGGGTCGAACCCGCTGTCGCCGGGCAGCCTGCAAATCACGAATACATTATACGTACTACTCTGTTAGGGCCAGCTTGTCGTTGCTAATTAAGCTCTACCGTGCTGTGTTGCCCCCGTGGAATCTGCAAGTTCTTTTGGATGACTAATGTTTTTTATTGTATTTTTCGAGATAACGGTGGACAACGGAGATATTGATACGGACGACGCGTATGACTTTAGGTTTGAATTTTTTTTTGGAGAAATGAATTTAGAAATTATTTAGCTATGCTATGCTGTACTACGCTGCAACTTCACTTACGTGCCATCCAGGTAGCTGAGGGACTGCTTGGATGCGAACCACAGCTGCCTGTCAGCTCCTTGCTGAGAGAAAACAAATCAAATGAGTTAAAAAAACTATTAATCAGGTTTAGCTTTGTGTGTGTTACACATAGCTAGAATTAAATCAGCAGACCTTGGCAGGGGGAGTGGCCTCTGCCCTGACAACGAAGGGGGCCTTCCTGAAGGAGGAAGACCTGGAGAAGGTGGACTGCAGTGGCCTCCCCAGCAGCTGCCTCCCGGAGAGAAGGGCCTGAGGCTGAGCCGCCATTGTTCCTATCCTGCAAGCTCCTCCTCCTCCTCCTCCTCAGGCAACGAGAGGATATCGTGTGGTGAGATGAAACGTGCGCTCCAAAACTGATCGCTGCTAGAAAAGGGGAGAGAAGTAGGGGGGGCGCTGCGCTTGTGGCCGAGGAGGGGTGGGGCCAGAGGAAATCTAATTCCGGCCTGAGGTGGCGCCTGAGCGGATGAGGGCATCCGTGGACCCAGTAGGAGCGCGCCACGTGGCGGAGCAGCTGAGATTGCCTCAGCCTCTCAGCAGCTGAGGCTGCCTTGCCTTGGCTGAGATTTTTTTTTTTGCCTACAATTAGGCTTGTGGATAGCACAGATTGGTGCCATTTTGTGTCTACAATTTGCATTCCTTGCCCAGATGAGCCAATCATGTATCATGCCATCTGGGAGGTTAACAGACTAAGGTTATCATCGGGCTTGTTTGGATAGCAGAGGATTTTTGGGACCGAATCCGGCCTGGAAGTCCTCCCCAAAATACCCCCTCATCCAAGCGCCCCCTTAAGCGATCCATCAGCAACATACTTTGGCAGTTAATTTTGTGTACAATAATAAGAGACCAAAGTGAATTTCATGAGGTAAAAACAACGCAATCTTCAGACATGTGTATATCCAGATACGCTTGAGGGCTTTACCACTGAACTGCAAGTCTGCAGCTTTACATTCTGATGAAAACAGATCGTACAATGAGGTTTATACATGTATGTTCTACAGGTAACCCATTTGATCCTAGCAAATGGACGCACAAAGTGCGTCGTCTGCCAAGACTATATTGAAGTTAGTAAACTTCAGCTAGTTCCAGAAGTGCCTTTTCTACATAACAAATGGGCCTCCTTTAGACAAGTATCCGCTCTCATTTACCTGATAGACAAAAGGTTAAAGTCGGTATAAACACTATTTACTGATCCCTAACCACGAATCAAAATTTGTTATTTATGCATATTGGCTGTTGTTTAACCAGATTTCTAGACGTTTAATACAAGAAATTATCATGAAAAATTATAAAAGTTCAATGCCTCAACAAACTGGATATCAGAACGCTGCAAAGGAAGCTTTAGCCATTCAGAACGTGACAGGTAAACACATCTTCTGTATGTGTATTTATTGAATAGGGCCAACAGAAATACTGCAAAGAAAACATGGAGTCATGGACCACTATCACTTCACACCATGTCTTCTAAGTAAGCATTTTATGAAACATGGCCAAAACGTTGCAAATTAGATGTTGCCCTATAGACCTACACACACAAGTACAAAACATTTGCTGCAGTACAGTGCCAAGCTGAAACACCAAGCTTACCATAATTTTGATATTTCTGTGAGAACTGATATAAAGATTTCACAATGGAACCATATTTGATTGATTTCAGTGAACCCATATGCCTGCACAACCAAAAAAATTGAGATTTTCAATCGTGAAATAAAATTGTACTATCAGTAAAGTACAATAAGCATAAACCAATGAGCAAACATAATCACCCCTCTGGTGGAATAATTCTTTCATGTGATTGGAGCAATGAAGGTGGATCAAAATTGCTTATCATGAAAACTAGTGAGGATTATGTAATGGAGGACAGAAAACTAACATTATCTCTGTGTACCGTAATCTCCATGCAGGAAATCCTAAATGAAGAAGATCAGGTTCTGGCCCGCCACTACCTAATGGAAATGCTGGAACAGTAAGTGTTCATCTAGCATTGTGATGTAGAAATGCATAACAAATGTTAAATGAACATTGCAAATATATATAAAAAAAGTGGAGAGGAGATTTTATTTCCAAACGCACCTACTTCTCTCAGAGCACAAGCCATGCCAGCTTCTGTAAATACAAATGCAATGTCGCCTTTTTCTCATGAGTATCGCAATTTCAGTGAATCAGGAGAACTTGAGGAGTGGAGCGGCCTTCACTTCGTTTTCGCGGAGGTGCCCAAGCCCTAGCTGGAATTGAGGTCGCCGCCGGCGCCGGCCCGGACGCCGCCTTGGAGCCCGGCTCGTAGGAAATCCCCATTGGCCCGGAGCCCCTCCCGCTACCCACATGCCGCCGCTGGACCACCGACGACCTCACCCCTTCCTTCTCTCCTCTCGTCAAGGTAATTAAGCAGCCGCCGCCTACCCGGATCCCCTCACCGCCCACTCGGAGTCCCTCGCCGTCGGCCCCTCAACCCTCGTCACGCCTCCGGAGTCCCTCGCCATCAGCCCGTCCCCCTTTGCCGCCGAAGTCCCTCTCCCCACACCACGTGGTGAGCAAGCTGCCTTCATCTCTCCTCCTTTGGTTCGTGTAAAAATCAAAGATAATTTTGTTGTATTTGGCTCCATTTTGGGTGTGATGGGTTGCGTAGGATTTGGCTAGATCTAGAGTTTTTTTTATGTATGGCGGTGTATTTCTATATGAACCGATTCGTGATTAGAATGTATGGCAGTTATTCATGGCAGATTCTGGTTTCTTGTGGGCTGTTAAATTATTTCTTGTGGGATGTTATCCTAAGTGTTGGATTAGTGTATGAAAGTGCTTTTGTGGCTGATTTGCACAACTACGTAATTATTGCCTTTTCGAATGGGATGAATTATCGTTGAAGCTCAGCACATATTGCCATAAATTACATTGATAATTTCTAATGTTGCAATTTTTAATCGCAATTTGCCTAGTAGGCAAGTACATACTTGCGAAACATTTGAATTTCTATTGAGGAGATTGTGCAACTAACATCAATAGGAATACCGTGGTGTTGGTTTAAGTAGTTTAGGTCATATCTTTTGTAGATGAGTTGTATTATCGGGCTTGCAGAGACTTGTGGAAGTTGTATTTGAAAAACGTGAAGTGTGTGAGAATGTAGAAGTCGTTTGTGTGTGGGTTACTAGATTTTTCCATATGTAGGTGGTGTGATCCACTGAGAAACAGCTATTTTGGTGTGAGATGATAGCCTCCACGAAATAAGTTTTATGTTGAGTCATAAGGTGACTTGAGATATTAGGGTTAAGGTTTTTTTTTGGGTTGGAGTCTTTTGTGTGTGTGCACTAGGCTTAGAGCTTTGCTATTATGAGGGATTGGTTGTAACATATTCATCTCCAAGTGAAACGAACATACAAAAGTTTGCCTAAGTGAGTTGTGCCATGGATCTATTCTTATGTTTTTGGTTTGCTTAGCTTTCTTATTTAGATATCTCTCTTCTTAATCCTTCTTTAGTGACAATGACGTGTAAGATGCGGAGATATTTCTAGAAATAAAATCCCATCTATCTAGACATGATCTAGATGGAGTTCTTAAGTTTGCTCGGTCTTCCTCAAGAAAGATGTGATTTTTGAGTTTTCCTTTTGTAGGTGATTTGGATCGAATTCGTGCTATAATCTAGTTTGATATGATATGTGAGAACCTATCCAATGTTACTTAAATCATTTAGAACTCACAAGCAAGAGCAGTTCGAGATTTCCCTTTTTGCTCAGTTTTGGTGCTCCCTTCACTCAAATGGAAAAATATCGAAACTTTGGTAACAATTCTCTCGATCATTGATTGAAATAGATTCCTGACATTCTAATAAAGGTGCATATCAAGTTTCAAGTCATTTGAACCAACGGATAAAAAATTCCATCTATTTTTGGTTTTGTAATTGTGTTGATTTTACTATTTATGTGTTGTTTTTATTTTAATGCTGTACCATCGATATTTTAACGGTACTAGCAACTTTGCTGTAGAACTAATATTATAAAAGAGAGAAATTTGTTAGCACCGATGCTAAGTGATGTGGGAATGGGTGCTAAATCTAGATTACATAGCACCAAAGCAAACTTTGATAACAGGTGCTATGTAAGAAAAGTTGAACTCTTAGCATTTGGTGCTAAGGATTAGGGCACTCCTAATGGGTTGATCTCAGCAATGTACATGGAGTGTCACATAAGATTTAGAGTGAGGTGGAGGAGAAATTAATGTAGAAAGAGATGAAAACAATGTCTCATGCAAGGTATTGCATAGGCACAAAATCCAAACAGCAAGAAATCACAGAAAATTGCATTAGGGAGAAATTTGTGGGGTTTATGCCAACTTTTGTGAAAGTGGGAGGAGGGAGAGAGGGGGAATAGGAAATGGTGAGATTTATTATGTGGATCTATATATATATATATATCATCCATTGAAGTAGTAGTGTCTATAATAGTTTCTTGATAATGTGGAGAGATATGGACATAGTTTGAGATGTCTACTATTAGGAATGTGCTTAGGGCACTCTCAATGGTCCTACGTAAGCAATGTCTATAGCATTAATTAGTCTACCAAGTAGCATTTACGTTGGGGTGGAGAAATTATTAAAGAATGGAGAGGGGGAAGTAGCGTCTCATGCAAAACACTGCTTGAGCACAAAATCCAACACTAAGGGAGAGAGGAAGAGAGAGCTTGGTGAAATTTATTATCCGGTCCCATTGGTGGATACTACCCACTAAACTTAGTGATGTCTATAGCTATGAACATAGCACAGCAGTGTCTATCATTAGGAGTGTCAACGTCCTTAGAGTAAAAGTAGCTAATAATAGTCTTATAGAGAGCGAGAGATGATATATCCACCTTAGCATCTGATTTAAAGAGATGTACATGCTCATAGCAAGGCTCGACGGCCCGAGCGTTACAGCGCATGGTATCCGCTCGCCTTCTTCCCTCCCATTTGCGCATTCCCTTCTCTCGATCTCCTCTCAACTCCTCTCATCGCTCCATTGGACCCGAAATCTAAGAGTGAGATTTTGTGGCACTACAACAAAATTATTGGAGTAATGCCTGTACGCAGCTCTTAAGGTTGAGTAACATAAAGAGCAAATAACATAAAGCAATACATATTTCTATGCCTCCTTAGACCTCTATATTGTTTTTCGGAGTCTAAAAGAGAGCATGCTTCGCTATTATTCCCCGGAGGATTGCGCCCCGGGGAGCGCTGGGTTTTTTAAACTTGCATGTGGGTCCTCGGTTTTTGCAGAAAGGCCCCATCACACCGGCGATTTCGTGAGAAGGCCCTCCGCTTTCCCGAAAATTACGTATAGATTCTTGGTTTTTCAGAAGACTCTCCTTTACGTGATTAAGCCTTGCAATTTCCCTTGATTTGTTCAGGAAAGACACCTTATAAACTATCAACTCTTCCTTCGGTCCACGTGATAGCTAGCGCGGCGCTTATGAATTGCCGACTCTTACTTCGGTCTACGTGATAGCTAGCGCAGCGTGCCGCCGCGCTTCCGTAGCTAGTTATTGTTAGTCATGGGGAACATGTCGCTATGAATCAGCATATGGCAAGCACACCAATTTTGCAGGATGCAACACAATTGTCCTGTGGTTTTCAATTGATTTGTTTGACAATGTAAATTTGAAAGGAAGAAAAAGGCTATGATGCCTTTAAAAAAGCTACTTTTTATAAAAAAAATCATAATCGTAAACACAAACAAGACGGGTTTAGCACGGCTTTCGACTTTAGACTTTTCACTTTATGCAAAAGTAACTCACTTTCAAACTGTGCATTTTTCAAGACAGGGCCTACAGATCTATTGCAGTAGACACTGTAACAAGTTCAGCTATACCGACCAAAATCACATATGACTGCTTCCCTCTTTGTATTGTCTCTCGTGAACAACCAGAATTCAAAAGCAATAAGTCACAACCCAAAAAAGGTAATTGCTATTGTATATACGTATGGAGCAAGAGATAAAATCGGTCGGCTTCCTCATTGTCTCAGTCTCTCATCATTCTCTCCCTTCTCTCACTTTCTTCCTCTCTCTCTGCAACGATACCCCGACCCTATGCACGACGATGACCACAACCCTAGCCAGGATCCGGCCGTTGCTGTCAACTTCCTCTTTGGCCATCCTTGGGCGCGGTGTCACTAGCTCCGCCCATTGCTGTCGAATTCCTCTTCGACCTTCCTAGGGCGCGGCACTGCTAGATCCGGCCTTCCTCCCTTCCCCGGTAACCTAGGAGGTTAAGTGCACCAGGGAAAAAGCCGAGGATCTCAACGGCGGGCGGGGACGCGGCCTCCCTAGTCTGGCTCGTCGGTACGCCGTGAGGACTCAGGTGGCCTTCTCATCCCGACGTCGGATCCACGTCGCACACGCCACCTCCCATTGCCCGCCATCGCCGCACTTGAGGCCTCGCAGTCGCCTGCCATGGAGGTAGGTGTTTTGTTGTGCAATATTTTGATTTCATCTGTGCAACAATCAATAACAACAAATGCAATATCGAGGTTGTTTGTGAAAACATTTTTGATGGATAAATTTGTTACACACACTATCTATGAATGTTGCAGATGAACACTCCCATCGTTCTTTATTTTTTATTGTATACATAATTAAAAAATATTACATACATGATCAAAAAATATTACAACTGAATGTATAGAGCTAGCATCTAATTCAGACGTCTCGCTCTAGCAAATCCCCAAAAAAAAAAAAACCAAAGCCACCTGCGTACTAGTGTATCTGCATGGGTATCCGCCAGTCGCATCGGAGGGGACCAGGGCCCCACGTGTCAGCCGAAGCAGGAATCGTGGGTCCCACGTACAAACGGGTGTAACCCGCGTACACTCCGCTCCGCTCACGCGGCGTCCATCCATCTACGCGGAGGCAAACCTCTCCCCTCCCCTCCCCCTTGGCTCTCCCATCGATTCCAAATCACCGGGCGACGCCGCGCACAACCCGTCTCGCCGATCCCCCCAAGCAGTTCTTTCCCGGGTTCTTTTGATACATTGAGTAGGAAGGCGAAGGAACCCAGGCAACCCCCACCCCCGCACCCTTTCTTGATCTTTCCTTTCTTCAATCGCCATTTGATTCGTATGAACCATCGAGTTCGTATTTGGTCATGATTTGACTCGGTGTCCTAGTCTGTGGTGGGAGTATACAGCCAGGTTTCTTGGTTTGTTTGGGCGAATTTTGGTGCCTTTGCGCGAGTAGGACAGGGACACCAGGGTCAGGGTGGGGGGAGTCTTTGTTAAATTCCCGCAGTGTGAAAATGTGCGATTCAAAGATTCCGCAGGCTTGTCCTTGACCCTTGGCCATACATTTTTTAATTGATACGACGAAGCCTTGTTGTTTGTTGTTGTTATGCAGTTTGGTTTCTTGTTAGGGGGAACAAACAATTTGCAAGTGCATTATTGTGGCCTAATCTGGTTACCGATGTTATATTATTACGTGTTGATTGAGAGTGTCATCATGCGAAAATGATGGCAGGATTTACTGTAATTGTCCTCAATAATGCTTGCCGTGATTCATGCATCGGCATCAATGGTGATCGGCGATGATGATGCAACCGAACCAAAATGTAGTCATGATTCATGACTAGTAAACTACTATTGGAATATTGGCCATTGGGTAGGGAGAGATGAGATCCTAGTTGTCAGGAGAGGTAGAGGCGATATATGCTTTCCTTAGCCTCCATTAGCCTTATGCATGGCAGCTTAAGAGCAGCCTTGTGCCTCCTTCGGTTTTGTCGAGAGAGATTTCGGGTAACATCCGAAACATTCTTGCTATTTGCTACTACTGTTCTTCTTCAGTTTTATTTTAAACCGCGGTCTTGAAAACTGTACATGTTTTGCTTCCATTTGCTACTACTGTTCTTCTTCAGTTTTATTTTGAGAAATATTTGATCATTTGCCCTATCTTTCATGTGTATTTGATAAAATGCTCTATAATATCTCACTTACATGTAGGTCTAAGACTCACATGTAAGTGATATATTGCAGGATATTTTATCAAATACAATGTAAGATAGGGTAAATGATCAAATCCCCCTTATTTTAAACCGCGGTCTTGAAAACTGTACATGTTTTGCCTTCACCAAGATTTGAATGTCTGCTTCCTCCATCTTGACTTCTCTTCCACTGTTTGTGTGATGTCTCGGAAGCTCCTGAAATTGGACTTGTTTGCACACCTTTGACTCCTCACGTTAAATTTATAGTGCAAGCAGCTTATTTCATTTCTGGCACCCTAGTCCATGTCTTAAATTCTAGAAACGGTATGTTAATTACAGTTGGACAATCGACTAAAGAGGATATGGATGGCTATTTAATCACAGTAGTTTTTTGTATCTTGTTCTAAAGGATGAATTTCAATATAGTTTTCCAGGGTTGGCACCTATTGTTTTACGGTTTTGCTATTGCCAAGGCGACTGAAATTTTTTTATCTCTCAGTCACTTGAAGTTGCACTCTCAATCAACTAAAATTGCAGCTCCCCTAAAAAAACAACTGCAATTTTAGTTGATTGAGAGTGCAACTTCAGTTACACTTAGTTACACTCTCAATCAACTAAAATTGCAGCCCTCCTCCAAAAAAACAACTGCAATTTTAGTTGATTGAGAGTGCAACTTCAAGTGACTGAGAGATAAAAAAATTTCAGTCGCCTTGGCAATAGTCACTCACATTGTTTTAATGCTAGTGGGCTTAGTGGCCCCTAAATGTTGGAGCATCCACAAAATTAGGGTAGTTGGTCATCGCCAATCTCTCATCCTAAATATTAATTTACATTTCCAGGTAAAAGGTTACTACCACTCTACGATATCGTCCGATTTTCTGAGATGGGGGGTGTAATTGGACGGGGTGACTCCCCAAGGCACAGTTCGCCAGCATCAAAGTTAGAGAAGAAGATGGTTGAAGCCATGCAACAGAGGGCACAGCAAGGAACTTCTGTGAAATCATTCAATAGTGTTATCATGAAGTTCCCTAAAATTGACGTGAGTTTGAGAAACTGCAGGACTATCTTTCAGCAATTTGGTGAGTATTCCTCTGTGTGTGTGCTAGTGCTATGGTACTGCCAACATTTATTTCTACCATGCCATGAAAATTTCAAAACACGAAAGGCAAAACTGGATGTATACTTGAACTTTGAATCAGCAGCAGCCGTGAAATTTTAGTAGCTTATGTAGTGTTTATTGTAGACTAATCTTGTCATTCAAATAGAATGGAAATGCAATGGTAGTCAATAAACAAAGTGAGAGATGGTTAGTCTGGAGTTGATGAACTTGGTCAGTTAGTTAAGAGTAATATTCCTCCACCCTACTATACATCAGCTTCATTGAAAGTTCCACCTATTTTGCATCTCCTAGAGCTTAAACCCAGTAGAATATATGGGCAGCACAACCATTCCCAGGCATTAGAGATAAACATCCGCAAGTTCCATTTATCCTTTTCTAATTCCTTGCTTTACCTCCATGTGGAGGTCTAAATCCGCTTTAACCATGGTTGTCACGGCGACCACGGCGACCACGGCGAGTGAGAGTCGCCTGGACGCCTAGGCGACGTCCAGGCGACGCCAGGCGAGCGCCGTATTACGGAGTGTATACATGCGTTCGGTCATACGGTCATACACTCATACCCCCTCATACGGTCTCATATCATATCCCGTCTGTCCCTCCGCCTCCTCATATGCCGCTCCTGACCTCTCCGCTCCCGTCTCTCTCCCGACCTCTCTGTCTCTCCGTGCCCCCCCGCCCGACCTCTCCGCCTCTCCCGTCTCCCGTCGCCGCCTCCCGCGTCCGCCTCCTCTCCCTGCCGCCGCCTCCGCGTCCGGCTCCTCTCCCGCCGCCTCCCGTCCGCCTCCTCTCCCCGCCGCCGCCTCCCGCGTCCGCCTCCTCTCCCCGCCGCCTTCGGCTCCTCTCCCCGCCGCCTCCGGCTCCCCGCGCCTGATCTCCGAACCCTAGCCGGCGTCAACAACGGGATCAGGCGAGGCGAGCAGCCATGACGTCCTCCTCCGGCCGCCAGGACGCCTAGGCGACGCCGTGACAACCTTGGCTTTAACTACCTTGTAACGAATTTGGATTCAACTTAACAGCCCTGTAAGCAATATTTGTTTGAAACCTTTGTCTTCGATTCTCGAGGCTTGTCCTCAAATTTTTTTTTCATGTTCTAACAAATGTTGTTATCTGTTTCTGCAGATGAAGATTCCAATGGTGAAATAGATCAAGAAGAACTGAAGCATTGTTTCCAAAAGCTGGATATCTCATTCACAGATAAGGACATAAAAGATCTATTTGATGCATGCGACATTTATGAACACATGGGCATGAAGTTCAATGAGTTCATTGTCTTCCTGTGCCTTGTTTATCTTCTCAATGACCCGGTTGTGTCAGAAGCAGTATCCTTCATGCTTCATATAGTAAAAACGCCCATTTTAAGAGTTCCTGTTGTCACTTGGTTCTGGTGCTACATTGCATGAGAGCTATAATCAGGAAATGTTCCTCATTTTTAATAATGGAAAAATAATTCATCAACAAAATCCAAATGTGCATGTTTCTCATTGGAAAAATAGGATATAAAACTTGGGCTATATGTTTATTAAAGCTAAGGGTAGGTACACTGATGTGTAGTACTCTTGCAGAAAAAAAATATCAGCATGCTTGCATGCAACACATTGATATATCTCTGTAGGGAGCATTTTGAAAGTGCCTCAGAAGTGTTTTTTTTAAATAATATTTTTTATTTTGAATTACAGTAATATACCTGCGTTTTTTAATTTATACTAATAATCCTTTATCGCTCCACCGCTGAGCCACTTGAATTAGTCGCCCAACGGTTGAGCGACAACTGTCCAAGTCGCTCAACGGTTGAGCGACTAGTCGCTTAACCGGTGAGCGACTTGGACATTTGGCACATTTGTATGTCTTTCCTTAAAATATTCAAGCAATATGTTTTATGTGGGTTGAGCGAATAGGGGTTAGTCGCCCAACGATTGGACAACAAGTGTCCAAGTCGCTCAATGGTTGAGCGACTTGGACACTTGTCATCTAACTGTTGGACGATTAGCTCAAGTCGCTCAACCGTTGAGCTACTTGGACACTTGTTACCCGACCGTTGGACGATTAGTCCAAGTCGCTCAATGGTAGCAATAGATGATTATTAGTGTAAAATAAAAAAAATATAGGTTTATTACTGTAATTCGGAGTAAAAATAGATTATTTTAAAAAAATTCATCATATGTGGCTACCTTATGAAGATATATTTTTTCTTGTTTGCAACAAAATTCAAGAGAAGATTTAAAAACAATTTCTAGAGAAGTACTTTCGAAAGAAGTTTAAGAGAGATACAATCTTTCTTGAAATTTGGTCATTGCATAAATTCTTTATATCATATAAGGGCTGTTATGTGGATGTGTCCTACATTTCTGCATTTTGATACTATTTTACCTATTTTTTGTTCTATTTTAGGACACTCTTTATATCCTTGACACAATGCTTTAGAGAAAAAGAATGGGACTAGGTAACCTTGAGCCAACTTTTGAGACGTTGGTTGATTCATTTGTCTTCTTGGACAAAAACAAAGATGGGTATGTCAGTAAGAATGAGATGATACAAGCAATAAATGAGACCACCGCAGGAGAACGCTCTTCTGGGCGCATAGGCATGAAAAGATTTGGTGAGTTATCTCCTCTTGGCACCGTCGTAAATCTCGGTTCACAACCACTTCCCCTCTCTGATTCCTAAAGCATTACACAAAATGCTCTGTTGGTCTCTCTTACGTTCTCAATCGAAACTAGACTGTAATTGCTGTAGCCATCTTATGTTGGAATTTTTTGTTTAAATAATCCATATTTTATTCGAAATAACAGAAATATATCTGCACAAATATTTTTTACAGGATCCTGTCGCCTAATGGTCGCGCGGCGTGCAAGCAATCCGTGGGTTTTTTTTTTGTAAATAATCTATATTTTATTTGAAATAACAGAAATATACCCACACAAATATTTTTTTACAGAAATGACCTCCAGTCACCCAATCTTTGGGCGACTGGATCATGTTGCCCAAAGGTCGCGCGACGTCCAAGCAATCCGTGGGCCGTTGAGTGACATAATTGCAGTCGTTGAACCGTTAGGCGACTGTTTCCAGTCGTCCCGCGGTTAGGTGACTGCAAATCCATTCACCCAACCCTTCGGTGACTGGAGGTGTATATAAATTGGCCGCACGGCCGAGTTCCCCTCATTTCTTTTGCCCATGCCACTACTTCTGTTAGGTAAAATTTTTTGTATGTTGTAGTCAATATTTTTTGTATGAAGTAAATAATTTATTTAGTGTATAATTAGTATCCGTAGAAAATTGTAACTGTAGAAAAGAATAGTGCTAATTGGGTATACAAAATTTAGTCAATATAGTTATAGAAAATTAGCAGCCGTAGAAACCTGTAATTGTAGAAGAAATAGTGAACATAGTTGTAGAAAATTAACATCCGTACAAAATTGTAGTTGTAGAAAATTTAGTTAATGTTATGTACAAATTAAGCATTCGAGAAATTTATAGTTATTCAAAATTTAGTCAATACTTTTGTATGAATTAAATAGTTTGCTCTCTACAAAACAATAATACGTAACATTTATGATTAATTACGAATGAATGTAATGTCGTTAGTATATTTAAAAATCATGTGTACCGTTATAACTGGTATATTGACATATAAATCAATATCATGTAAATTGTCGAAACCCATTAGGAATTATGAACAGTAAGAGAGAGCTCGAATAGCAAGACAAGAGTAGAGTCGGTCTTGTGATGCGCCGATAGGGAGTTAATGCTATGAGGGTAGTGTAGTTGGTTATGATAGGCGACGATCGTTTAAATGTAAATTATAGCATAGCAGTACTTCCATAATGTGCGATGTGATTTGACTAGTTGCAACATTGAAAATATGTGCAGACAGACATCAGTAATACCAATACCAACTACATTGAAAGTGCATTACAGTGTCGGTACCGTTCATGAAGGTCCGAATGGTGTTGACTTGAGCGGTTTTACGCAAGCCAATCTGGTACATCTGGATGGCGAAAATGCTCGAATTGCAGATGTAATGTAGTGACTCATCTGTAGTTTCTCTTTGGACCCTGAGGTGTGCAACGTCGTCATATAAGAGTTTTGGAGCCGGTCTCCCGCGGACATTAGATGGAAGTTGAGAACATTGATGCACACTGTTGCCTGGAAGGAGTTTGTGTAAGGGTGCCGACGCTGTGGATACAAGTGCATGCTGCTTATGCAACCATGCCCAATAGAAGTTGTATAAGGTTGTGCCGGCGGCTATCATCTGGGAGGTGCGAGCAGCTCGGGCGCCCAGCATGTTGGTCAAGAGAAGGAAGTTGCTCGTGACGAGGCCGATGCGGTACATAGAGGAGAGGAAGAACGGGCACAACATGGTGAGACTACAGTACAAGCTGATGTAAGGGAGCATATGTAGTATATAGTGCATCAAATGGAGAGCGATGATCGGAAAGCTTGAGCTAAAGAGGAAGCTTTATAGAAGGACAACGAGGTTAGTTCGGATGAGGATGAAGTTCCCATCCCACAAGAATGGAACCGGTTTGGTGCTGAGGGTGTTGCCGCACATGATGAGCACGAATCACCGTGGGAGTATCATGGCATAGAGGTTTGGTTCCATTCAACGTTTGCTGGCAAGACATCGTTGTAGGATTCCATCAAGCTGTAGGCCCTGTCCATACAACGGATTTTTTGGGTCGTGAAATCTAGCCAGGAGCAGTACAACGTGAAGTGTGAGTAGACCGGTTGTCCTTGGAGGGTGCACGCACGTAGACCGAAGTATGAGACTCATTGGATTGTATCGAAGGTGGAGCCGCACTCCTACATTCTTAATAGTGTTTTACCGAGGCATCGTAACCTAATGTCCACCTTTATAGCCAATCTGATGTATGGAGAGATAGTGTCCGTGGGTTTTTTTTGTAAATAATCTATATTTTATTTGAAATAACGAAATATACCCACACAAATATTTTTCGAAATGACCTCCAGTCACCCAATCTTTGGGCGATGGATCATGTTGCCCAAAGGTCGCTGACGTCCAAGCAATCCGTGGGCGTTGAGTGACATAATTGCGATCGTTGAACCGTTAGGCGATGTTTCAGTCGTCCAGGTTAGGTGATTGCAAATCCATTCACCCAACCCTTCGTGGAGGGTGTATATAAATTGGCCGCATACCGAGTTCCCCTCATTTCTTTTGCCCATGCCACTACTACATTAGGTAAAATTTTTGTATGTTGTAGTCAATATTTTTGTATGAAGTAAATAATTTATTTAGTGTATAATTAGTATCCGTAGAAAATTGTAACTGTAGAAAAGAATAGTGCTAATTGGGTATACAAAATTTAGTCAATATAGTTATAGAAAATTAGCAGCCGTAGAAACCTGTAATTGTAGAAGAAATAGTGAACATAGTTGTAGAAAATTAACATCCGTACAAAATTGTAGTTGTAGAAAATTTAGTTAATGTTATGTACAAATTAAGCATTCGAGAAATTTATAGTTATTCAAAATTTAGTCAATACTTTTGTATGAATTAAATAGTTTGCTCTCTACAAAACAATAATACGTAACATTTATGATTAATTACGAATGAATGTAATGTCGTTAGTATATTTAAAAATCATGTGTACCGTTATAACTGGTATATTGACATATAAATCAATATCATGTAAATTGTCGAAACCCATTAGGAATTATGAACAGTAAGAGAGAGCTCGAATAGCAAGACAAGAGTAGAGTCGGTGCGCGGTCTGCCGATAGGGAGTTAATGCTATGAGGGTAGTGTAGTTGGTTATGATAGGCGAACAGTCGTTTAAATGTAAATTATAGCATAGCAGTACTTCCATAATGTGCGATGTGATTTGACTAGTTGCAACATTGAAAATATGTGCGATGACATCGAATACCAATACCAACTACATTGAAAGTGCATTACGTTGTCGGTACCGTTCATGAAGGTCCGAATGGTGTTGACTTGAGCGGTTTCACTAAGCCAATCGGTACATCCGGATGGCGAAAATGCTCGAATGCAGATGTAATGTAGTGACTCATCGTAGTTTCTCTTTGGACCCGAGGTGTGCAACGTCGTCATATAAGAGTTTTGGAGCCGGTCTCCGCGGACATTAGATGGAAGTTGAGAACATTGATGCACACTGTTGCCTGGAAGGAGTTTGTGTAAGGGTGCCGACGCTGTGGATACAAGTGCATGCTGCTTATGCAACCATGCCCAATAGAAGTTGTATAAGGTTGTGCGGCTATCATCCGGGAGGTGCGAGCGCTGGGCGCCAACATGTTGGTCAAGAGAAGGAAGTTGCTCGTGACGAGGCCGATCGGTACATAGAGGAGAGGAAGAACGGGCACAACATGGTGAGACTACGGTACAAGGCGATGTAAGGGAGCATATGTAGTATATAGTGCATCAAATGGAGGCGATGATCGAAAGCTTGAGCTAAAGAGGAAGCTTTATAGAAGGACAACGAGGTTAGTTCGGATGAGGATGAAGTTCCCATCCCACAAGAATGGAACCGGTTTGGTGCTGAGGGTGTTGCCGCACATGATGAGCACGAATCACCGTGGGAGTATCATGGCATAGAGGTTTGGTTCCATTCAACGTTTGCTGGCAAGACATCGTTGTAGGATTCCATCAAGTCGTAGGCCCTCGCCTACACGGATTTTTGGGTCGTGAAATCTAGCAGGAGCGATACAACGTGAAGTGTGAGTAGACCGGTTGTCCTTGGAGGTGCACGACGTGAGACCAAGTATGAGACTCATTGGATTGTATCGAAGGTGGAGCCGCACTCCTACATTCTTAATAGTGTTTTACCGAGGCATCGTAACCTAATGTCCACCTTTATAGCCAATCTGATGTATGGAGAGATAGTGGAGAAGGACATGGAGGCCACATACATCATGGTGGCTATCGAGAAGAAATTCAAGTACAAGATTAGCTACGCGAAGGCATAGTGTGCGAAGCAGAAGGCTTTGGAAAAACGGTTCAGGTTTTTCGAGGATACATATGACAACCTTCCCCGTATGCTTAAGGTGCTGCATAACAGGAACCCGGGCATGTACATTGTTATGAAGGATAAGCCATCTACAAGTCCGTCAAATTTTGCGATGTTGCAGAGGGCCTTCTTAGCTTTCGATGCGTGCATCGAGGCATTCAGGCAAATGCTTCCCGTGATCATAGTTGACGAGACTTTTTTCACTGGCAAAAACAAGGGCCAGATCCTTACGGCCATTGGCGTTGACAACAATCAAATTATGCCCCTGACCATCACATTTGTGGAAAGTGAGAATTACGATAGCTGGTTGTGGTTCATTAGACATGTGAGGGTTGGAGTTGTCGGTGCTCGTCCTGGTGTATGCGTAATCCATGATCGCCACGCCGGGATAGTGAAGGCTATAAGAAAACTTCAGAAAAACCCCGAGGAGCCCTTCTCTTGGCCGGATATGAGGAACAGATGATACATTCGTACCTGGAGGCTAACTTTTTCAAGCAGTTCCCGAAGCAACCGTTGATGAAGCTGTTCAAGAGGTTGGCTATGCAGAACCAGAAGAGAATTGGATGCTTTGTGGGCCTTGTTGGAAGAGCACAACAGGAATCATGTCAACGAGAGAAACAAGGGATCGGCCATGGCAGGGGCGACACAACCCGATTGTCTCACAACACTGGTTGAGCCTAACACAGCTAGTCCGAGGAGGAGGAGCTCACGGAATATTAAGTGCTTCTCGCAGTGGATCGAGGGAGAGCCGTTGGAGAAGTGATCCATGCTGCACAACACGGACGTCGCAGGGTACGGCATAATGACGACTAACCTTGTTGAGATGTACAACTGGTACAACTAGGGTGTCGCAACGTGCTTTATGACAAACCGCGTCATGTGAAATCTTTGTGTAGTGACTACACCAGACGGGGTAGATTTGTGCAGTGAGAAGACCACACGGGGTAGTTTTGCGTAGCGACAAGACTACACGGGACAGCTTCACGCAGTGAGAAGATAAGACGGGGCAGCTTTGCGCAGTGAGAAGGCCAGATGGAGCAGCTTTGCGCAGCGACTACACCAGACGGGGCAGCTTTATGCAGCGACAAGACCACATGGGGCAGCTTTGCATAGCGACAAGATCACACAGGATAGCTTTGCGCAGCAACTTTTTCGAAAGACAAGGCAACACTCTACCTCGCAGGCTACTCACATGAAATAAACCACACCATGCTAACCATTTGGCTTATAAAAGAAGGTGGAAGAGATTTGAGAGAGAACACTACACAAGCAAATCCAACACTATACCGGAGCTTATTTCACCACGTCAGGATGGACAGGAGGAAGAAGAAGCAATGGGACATGATGATGAAGCAATGGGAGGAGATCCGCGAATTAGCAAGGTCTGTTGCTGCCCGTGACGAACAAGCAAGGGCTACTGCGGGCCGGGCCGAACAAGCGGAGCGTGTCAGGAGGTCAGCTCCTCGCAATGACATCCCTGTAGCAATAACACCATCTCAAACGTTCCAATCGAGTGTTCGCCACAACACCCGCCCGAGGGAGAGATGCCGCCCCTCTGTTGGTGCATGGACCCATGCAAGTTTTTAAAGTCTAAGGAATGGCTCACCTGGGCATACGTTATTGGGGTTGCGCAAACTACTCCTGTGATATCCCGATGCCGTCGGGACACGAGCAGCTATTGGCAGTTGGTAAGGACCAGTTACAGTGTATTCTCCCTACTATTTCTCTTTTAAAGTATGTACTAACAACCTCTCTCATCTAACCGCAGTTCCCAGAACTGATATGTGGCTACCGCAAGTGGATTGACCTAGAGATCCACCCACATGACTAGTGGGCTCTCGAGTTCGAGTGGAATGTCAAAAGGGCCTACGGATTCGGGAGGAGGAGCACCGCAATGACGAACAAACCGAGCGTATACACCGGGAGATGAAAGCTTATCTCCAGGCGTGTACGTGCATGGAACGCGAGGCTCACCAGAGCGAGTGCGAGAAAAAGAGAAAAATGACGGCCAAGGCAAAAGAGGCCGCCGAGGAGTTCAACGCCGAGCTTGCAAGGAAGGGAAAATGGCCCCGGTCTGTGCAGTAGGTCATGCTGTCTCACACTAACTAGTCCCCTGAAGGTCGAATTTAGTTCCATTCCAAAAAGGCGCATATGTATCATAGGAGTAGTTCGGTTTATTGCATCGTGCATGCTGCTATTTTTATGCATGTAACCAAACTCTATGTGCCGTGTTATTCTCAACTTTACTATGAAGTCTATTTTAATTCGGACAAGTGTATTTTCTCGTCTTTTCGCATTCAATTATTTGCGTAGCAAGAATTGCAACAACATTAACAAACAAGTTCTTTTCCGTGTATGAATTCCCAGTTACATCACAATATCACTTAACTACGTATTTACCAATCGTTGTTATTTCAATCATTCTCAAAACAAATTTTACGAAATTTCTTGCACTACAACAACATACGACGATCGCAAACTGTTATTGCGAATCTAACAGATTATCTACCATTCATAATCTACAAAAATCACAAATGAATCAACCGACATTGTCTCCCGTTTGCAGTCGCTGAATAGCCCAACGACTACAAATGTAGTCGTCGAGCGTTAGCAACAGCTCCAGCTTGCCAACGACTCGGCGGTGGAATCTGTCATACGCCCACGATACCTTGTCGTCAGCGCGTTGGCGATAGATTCCAGTCGTCCAACGGTTCGGCGACTGGAAGCCATTTCTGTAAAAAAATGTTTGCGCGAGTATATTTCTGTGTTTTTGAATAAAATATGAATTATTTACAAAAAAAATTCTCTTATGTTGGTGCACCACATGTTTTTAGTCCTCTTCGAGGTTCAAACAAAGTACTGTTGGGTTACTTGTGAAGTAACAGATAGATACTTAGTCATTTGATTGTAGGTTGAAGAAAAGCTAATGATGTGTAAGTTTCATGACTTTGTCAATTTAAAATTCTGTGGAATATCAGTCAGTATGAGCGCGTACCGAATGAAATACTATTTTTTTCTTT
Organism: Bonia amplexicaulis; assembly: GCA_036346245.1. Taxonomy (NCBI): domain Eukaryota; kingdom Viridiplantae; phylum Streptophyta; class Magnoliopsida; order Poales; family Poaceae; genus Bonia; species Bonia amplexicaulis. The sequence continues at coordinate 13,213,752 of CM070740.1, forward strand.
TTTTTCATTTTAAGATTTTATGTTCCTTTCTCTATCAAGTTAACAACATCAAGATTGACAATTACGATCTGGTGTTATTGGTTAAAATGCTTATGCTAAACCACATTACGAAACTTTAGCTATTTTTGTTGAGTCTTCCTAATATTTACTCTTTCGATGCTTCCAGAGGAAATGGATTGGGACAAGAATGGAATGGTGACCTTTAAGGAATTTCTTTTTGCGTTTACTCGCTGGGTGGGGATTGATGACAATGAAGATGACGAAGATTAGCCATTCTGAGTAGGCCAAGTCAGCCCTAAGGGGGTCTCCAGCAGTTCTCCTACTGTGGCTTGAGTACTAAATGACAATCAAAGAGTAGTTCAAGTTCATTGGTGTCTTGCTGATCATGGCTGTTTATGTTCTTGTTAATAGAATGAACCCAAGTTATTTCTAGTTGTGGCGAGAATTTGGTGATAAAAAATTGCTTTGGTGAGATGGTGTTTGATCATAGATAACCCTGTCATTCAGAAATTTGCAGTCAGATGTTTGTATGCTTAAAAAATGTAAAGCTTTGAGGGGAGGTGTTCTTCTTTCCTTTGAGCCCGGATACTTGTTCTTGCATCATTGCTATTGCAGAATGAGCAATACTATTGACATGCTCACGAGTATCAGGGCGTATTCTTTTTAGCTCATAAAAACTGTTTTTCGGCATTTTTACAGTAACTAACTTTTAAACGGGGTATCTTTTTAAGATAGGGTCTACTAGTTAATTGTAGTACGCACTATACCGACTTTATTTATATCGACAAAAACTACATGTGAGTTTCTGTTACTATGTAATCTCTCGTATGAACAACATAAAAATTACAAACCGCAATAAAAAACTATAAGCTTTAGCAAAAAAAACAGACCCTTAGAGTCAGGACATCTTCAATGTTCCAAGTTGGTAGATGCTTAGAATTAGTTCTCATCACGTTTCTCGGACTTCAGCCACCAGGTACGAAAGATGGGTAATACGGGGCCTGATTGGCTGAGTGACATCTGGGTGATGGAGTGCGGGTGATAAAACTCTAGTTAAAAATAATTGATTAATCAAAGGCTAACATCAAGCGCTACAACAATTTGCTGTTCGAGGCATCGGATATATAAGAACTTGCCTAATAGTACCAGAGTAGAAAAAGCATACTCCATATATGTTACCCCTTTAGAAGGTAAAAAATCCTAATCGTAAGCATACTACTTATCTGTTACCCCCTCAGAGAGTGATCTGTGAAAAATCGTAAGCATACTACTTATATGTTACCCCCTCAGAGAGTGATCTGTGAAAAACACAGTGTTTGAGCTTCCAGGTTTCATACTTGAACTTACCTTTATACTACCCGGTTGATAAGTGCTTTAATGACACCTTTAGTTGTTGGGATAAGCTTTCAGCTTTCAGCCGAACCAATCACCACCAAAAGCTTATCCCATAGCCCTAAATCGTTCTCATGTTACAACAACATGAGTAGGTATCCTAAGATAAAACACAATCTGAGGAACCACAGGTTAGTGACTTAGTTATGTAAAATCCAGTATATACAATCATATAGAAGATATACAATCATATAAAAATTGCTACGGCATCTTGATCCATCCGGAGCGTTATTTTTCGATCGGATGGTTGAGAAGCAATATTAGCACGGTACCATTAGCATGAGCGCAAGCAGAGTAAAAAAATAAGGAATCGGTCATTTGTCACGGTAAAAAAAGTGCCATTTCAAGGGCCAAGCATTGCTCGGATAGTGTGGCTGCTGTTGTGCAGCCCGCCCCGGTTCCATCCAGGATGTCTCATTTTTAAGGGTATTATTTTTAGAGCGGTATTCTTTAGATGCTGTTTACTTGAACAGTGTCTTTTAAGTATACACGTATGTAGGTATGTTCAGTAATTAAAACATGTGCTCATGCTCTATGAGACTTTAGAATCCTCACATTGTTTTAATATGTGCATTGGACATATTCACATGAGTTTGTGAACGTGTGGGTGTATGTGATGTTGTGTGTGTATAAGTACGTTCTTATTGTACTTATAAATAAAAAAAGTGTTATTTTAGAATTTACCACTAATATCTCATTGACAATCCTTTGGTGAACAACGTTACAGGAAAATGATGAAATATGAAAAAGGCGAAGAGATTTTTTTTTAAAAAAGAAAGAACACAGCGACGTAGATGAACTACCGACCAAGCCACGTGGAGGCTGGAGCTGCTGCAGTCGAGAAGAGGAGATCGGAAATTTGGACACTTTTGGCACCTTTGCTACAATCAATTCCGAAATAGCACCCTCCGAAAGAATTTCCGATCGGCCCGCCGACCGCACGACTCGCCGGGAGTGACACGTGGCAATCGTGCGGCCGACAGTGCCGCATGGTCGTCGGTCCCCGACCGCCGACTCGGCGCCGTCAGCAGTGAGTGGTGCGGTCGGCACCGCACCACTCCATCAATATCGCCCGACCGCACCACATGCTGCTGTCCCGTCACCGCCGAAGCCGCTTCCGCGGTGTCGATCGTTGAAGCCCGGCCCCTACTGCGGGACTGCATGCATGTGACTCCTTCGTGTGATAAAAGATTGGGAGGCATCTGTATTCCAGTGTGTTGCCTCATTTGCGTTTGAGAAAGAGGAAGAGAGGAGCAGCGAGAGAAAGAGAAGAACGGCGACGGCAAACACGACATTTGGAGCAATTTTGAAGGGTCAAGTTTTCACAATTGTGAAAGTTGTAGATCGCCTCCGAGCTTCAAGGAAAGGTAAATATCATCCACATGCGTGTATGATGTTATTATGTTGATTAGTCCTAATTAGCGTAAACGTTATTTCGGAGTTCATGCATGTCATTTTTGATGCAATGTTTGTAGTTGTAGTGTATTGTGTTATGTATTTTATGTGAATAAATTTTGTAGTGTTGTTGGAGTACGATTTAGTTAATCGCGTGCGTGAACGAAACCAAAATTTATAGTAAATACCATGCATGTTCTATCTATTCATCCTAAATAATTCTATGGCATGCTTATTTGTTAAATGGTAGTAAGATGTTAATCGGTAGAGATAGCTTAAACCGACTATTATGTTTTTAGAGCGGTATTCTTTAGATGCTGTTTACTTGAACAGTGTCTTTTAAGTATACACGTATGTAGGTATGTTCAGTAATTAAAACATGTGCTCATGCTCTATGAGACTTTAGAATCCTCACATTGTTTTAATATGTGCATTGGACATATTCACATGAGTTTGTGAACGTGTGGGTGTATGTGATGTGTGTGTGTATATAATGCGTTCTTATTGTACTTATAAATAAAAAAAGTGTTATTTTAGAATTTACCACTAATATCTCATTGACAATCCTTTGGTGAACAACGTTACAGGAAAATGATGAAATATGAAAAAGGCGAAGAGATTTTTTTTTAAAAAAGAAAGAACACAGCGACGTAGATGAACTACCGACCAAGCCACGTGGAGGCTGGAGCTGCTGCAGTCGAGAAGAGGGAGATCTGGAAATTTGGACACTTTTGGCACCTTTGCTACAATCAATTCCCGAAATAGCACCCTCCCGAAAGAATTTCCCGATCTGGCCCCCTGCCGACCGCACGACTCGCCCGGGAGTGACACGTGGCAATCGTGCGGCCGACGAGTGCACGACAGCGAGGTCGTGCGGTCCCCGACCGCACGACTCGAGCGCGGCACTGTAGCAGCGGAGTGGTGCGGTCGGCGACCGCACCACTCCATCAATTATGCGCCAGCCGACCGCACCACATGCTGCCTGTCCCGTCACCGCCGAAAGCCAGCTTCCCCGCGCGCGCGGTGTCGATCGTTGAAGCCCGGCCCCTACTGCGGGACTGCATGCATGTGACTCCTTCGTGTGATAAAAGATTGGGAGGCATCTGTATTCCAGTGTGTTGCCTCATTTGCGTTTGAGAAAGAGGAAGAGAGGAGCAGCGAGAGAAAGAGAAGAACGGCGACGGCAAACACGACATTTGGAGCAATTTTCGAAGGGGTCTGAAGTTTTCACAATTGTGAAAGTTGTAGATCGCCTCGCGAGCTTCAAGGAAAGGTAAATATCATCCACATGCGTGTATGATGTTATTATGTTGATTAGTCCTAATTAGCGTAAACGTTATTTGCGGAGTTCATGCATGTCATTTTTTGATGCAATGTTTGTAGTTGTAGTGTATTGTGTTATGTATTTTATGTGAATAAATTTTGTAGTGTTGTTGGAGTACGATTTAGTTAATCGCGTGCGTGCAACGAAAACCAAAATTTATAGTAAATACCATGCATGTTCTATCTATTCATCCTAAATAATTCTATGGCATGCTTATTTGTTAAATGGTAGTAAGATGTTAATCGGTAGAGATAGCTTAAACTGACTATTATGTAGCTTTAATGTTGATAGGTCTTGTTAGGAATAAAATTGTAGGATTAATTTATGAAATAAGCATATATAGGACATATGAAATACTGTCATGCACATGGTTTAAAAAAGCATCCTAGTGACAACGTGTAAAATAATTTATACTACTGGTTCAGGTAAATAGCATGAAGCTTGGGCGTTAGTAAACCAACTTGCAATCATTAATCATCATATGAAGCAAACACAAGTATAAAATAATAAGTGAGCAAGTATGGTCTCACTGTTATGCAAAACCATGTGGTACATTTGATTTATGTAGAAATTTATACATAGTACATTACATTGATAATTTCATTTGCATAGAAATTTATTAGCGCCCTCCATTAAAGAATTAAAAATTAGATTTACAAATGAAGATGAAAATATTACTCTTGTATGTGGTGGGCGGTAGATATTGAATGATGGTACACTTGTTGCATGTTATATATACTAAGAGGGTTCAGTATGGACTTATGTTAGGTACGCCATGGGTGACATCCAAGACTTGTTCGTGTTCTACGGCAGTGGTCTCGTACGCGACGGGCCGTACGGGGCAGACCTACATAATTGTGACCGGACCGTGATCTGAGGACAAGTCCAAAGAACCCCCTCGCAGCCAGGAGAAATTCCTCTTCTGCTCCTTCAGCATTCCTTCTGCAATTCTTTATTGGTTTCTTGATCTCTGGTTCATTTGGTTCGGTCCCAAGAAAAGGCGATATCTTGGTTTCTTGATTTCATTTTATCATGGTACATAGCTTCTCGATTCATCTTGGTTCTTCGGTGAATTGCGTAAAATTTAACTCCTGCCGTATAAATAAAATTAGCAAATGATCCGTCTACGATTTCTTGTTTGATTGCTTCAAGTTAAACTCCCTTTGCTGGATTGACCAAATTAAACTGTTTAAGGCTCCGAAAGAATAGCACAGTAGATTGAATGGTTCCATTTGAGTTGACACGAGGATTTCTTCGGTGTCAAAAGGAAACACCAATCCTCCATTATTAATGCACCAGTGTTCTTGAAGTGCTTCTTTACAACCTACTAGCTGTATACTCGTACGTTGTAACAGATCTCCAATAATTGATATTATAAATAAGTCTAAAAAATTTTAAAATGTTCCATTTTATTGCAATCTATAGCAAATTAACATGTTCCAAAAGAAATAAGATACTGAATACATAACAACTGGTAAATTACCTTCCAATTTCAACAACGCACTTACAAAAACTATCAATATGTTATACTGAACTCCATTAGTTTCATACATGTTAACATAGCTCACTCAGAAAGTGCATATAGAACACAAAAGCATGGTAGACCAAACTCACAATGTAGACATGTCAATAATGAATTCCCCTCTTTATGCTGCATCAGTTTCCTCCGTAAACATCTCTACAGGCCTTTGCGAAAGATTCAAGAATGAAGTTCATCTGCATGCGACTATCTATATCGTGGTTGGATTCATTCTGGTACATAATTTTTTGATAATCAACGCATGCTATAGAGTTTAAAACTCTTGCTAATTTACATGGCAAAAGTAAAATAGGCAAATATTCTATAGTTAAACGGCAACAATCCCAGATAAAATTTGCAAGCGCTATAAAATCATGCAAAACTATCAACATATCCTATGACACTCCCTGCAGCACATCATGGGTAAATGAAAAATTTTTGGTACACAACTAATCTCTACTAAACACTTCACTTAGAAGGTTAGCCTTAATTTTAAGAAGATACAAACTTCTATAAATTGGTGGTCAACCAAAATACATTTGGCGTCATGGTTGTAAGAATTATTCTTACCAGCATTGGACATATGAGATCAAGTTTCTCACCTGAGCACTAATATTCTCTCTTGTCACTTCATCATTGGCATCGATATTGCTTTAGCGGCTGCAAATTCCATATGAAAGAAGAAATTTAGCATTCGTAAAACAATGCACATCTTGATCTATCAAAATTTGGTGTAATTTAATTTAAAAAAATGCCCCCACATGGTTCTAAAAAACAACAACATGGAATAGTTTGTACAGAAAAGAAAATCAAAGTAATAGAATTATCTCCTCCTATCTACTAAAACACCAACGACAACATAGATATAACATCATCAACACTTGAAACTACCTGGGCTGATGGCCTATGAATCAATGACAATGAAATGTGTGGCAAACCCCAACCTAGAATAAACATCGTCAAGCAAACATGTATAACTCATGCTTTTATGGTAAGATTTGATCCTTAACAAAAAATATAAAAGAATGTTTATGTGAATCGAATTGGCGATGCCAAGTAGCTACGAGATTCCGATGGATGGATTCCTTTTTTGTAGTGTACTACAAGGTCAATTCCATCAATTGCAGCAGAGAAAATTAAGATGAGCCTTGGTTAGACCGGTTTTGTTGTGAAGCCCATGTTGTGCTACCGTCTCTATTTGGATGACCTGCAATTTTGCAATATTAGTGTCTTCATGCATACAAAACATTATATTTAGTTTACTGAATGTGCCTAACCCCATGCTTGCCGTGGTGCATGGCAACGCTGAGAGGATAAAACAAAAGCATTCTAAAAAAAATTCAGACCTAAAACCCTGTCATTTGAATGGGTTAGCTGATATATTTACAATGCAAATTATCTATAGGATAGGCTGCATCTCCTATCGTAAAGAAGTAAACACTATGCTGGAAAATGAAAAACATCGAAGCTTGATCCTTCATATCAAGTTAATAGTCATAAAAATATTCAATTGTGATCTAGATGAAATGAGGAAAAGGTCCACTGGATGAACCTAAATTTAGAATAAAAAATCTTGAGGTGGCTTGTCCGAGCGGCAAGCTGCAGCCCTCGCTTGCTCGCCATTGGTGCCGTCAGTGAGGTTCTATCGTAGGCCTAGCGTCTCACTTTAAGATTTTTGGTTGTAAGTGCTTCATTCTAAAATATTGTAACTTAGATAAATTTGAATTAAGATCCTCAAATGGCATATTTCTTGGATATCCTACGCATACACATGGCTATCATGTCTTAAATTTGGATACTAACAAAATATTGGAGACTTATGAAGTCACTTTTGATAAAGCTAGTCTTGGTACTAGACCCTACACTACAGGTACACATGTACATGGTGATCAGGAGACCATCTTTGTCGATGATGACCATGACTTGGAGGATGATGATCTAATTCCTCCTCTTGTTGCTTCTGAGTTAGATGGAGAGCCTGCTTTCACTACTTTAGCTTCAGTTGATCAGCCTCCTCCCATCTTCATCGATGCTTCAAGTGCCTTTGCTCTAACCTCCATAGCCCACAAGGTAGAGGTCACGTCTGCACCATGACCACCACTTCATATTCAGTGACGACACCCTTTGGAGTAGATGATTGGGGATTCCCATGAGTGAGTTACTTGTTCTAGATTTATCTCTCCAGAGTCCTATACTTATTCTACTTTTGTTGCATGCTTTGAGCTCCAAGATGTCACCCATACTTTATCTGATGCCTCATAGATCAATGACATGCATGAAAAGCTTGAGAATTTTGAAAGAAACAATGTCTAGTTCTTAGTTGAACCCCTTCAAGGTCATAATATCATAGGAATAAAATGGGTATTCAAAAGTAAGCAAAGTGATGATGGGTTATTGGTTTGCAACAATGCTAGACTTGTAACTCATGATTTCTCTTAGGTGGAGGGCTTAGACTTTGAGGGGACATTTGCACTTGTTTGTAGATTAGAAGTCATTTGTATTTTGCTAGCATTTGTTGTATCTAAGGGCTTTAAATTGTATTAAATGGACGTCAAGAGTGCATTCTTTAATAGTTTCATATAAGAAGATGTCTATATCAAGCAACCACTTGAATTTGAAAATCTTAAGTTTCCAAACCATTTTCTCAAACTCTCAAAGGCCTTGTATGGATTGAAGGAAGCCTCCAGAGCTTGGTAGGATAGTCTTAAAAGTTTCTTACTTAAAAATAAGTTTAAAATGGGAATGGTAGATAAGACCATGTTCACTCTCAGGCATTAAAATGATTTCCTTTTTGTTTAGATTTATGTAGATGACATAATTTTGATGGCTTCTCTCATTCTTTGGTGTCCATATTTTCAGATATAATGAGTAGAGAATTTAAGATGAGTATGATGGATGAGCTAACGCTCTTTGTCGGCTTTCAAATCAAGCAATTGAAGGAAGGTACATTCATCCATCAAAGCAAGTACACCAAGGACCTTTTTCGACACTTCGACATGGGAAGCAGTAAGCCCGTCACTACTCCCATGGCCACTTCCATAATTCTGGATCTTGATGAGGATGACGAGTCCGTGGACTAGAAGGAGTAACGCAGTATGATTGGTTCCCTCTGCCTCACTGCCTTGAGGCCGAACATACACTTTGATATGTGTCTATGCACTCGATTTTAGGCTTCCCCTCGTGCCTGTCATCATCAAATAGTGCACTGCATCTTCAAGTATCTTCAAGCCACTCTTGACTTTGGACTTTAGTATTCTTCTACTTCCTCACTCTCTCTTCGAGCATATTCAGATGTATACTTTGCGGGATGTAGGATAGATAGAAGAGCACCTCAGGCACATCTCTAATCTTACGGTCATCTAGGACAAACACAATGTTTCAGCTTTTAGGTTTTATACTTGAACTTGCCTTTATACTGCCCCAATCTGCACCCCTGACGGATAGCGAGGTTCCCAACCCTTCTACGCCCAAATCCCGCAGCCAAAAATTCTAAACAAATTACAGTAGATGGGTCTCGACGTCCTCTATAATTTTCCTTTTGGGAAGACCAACAGGAAAATTCATTTCGTATGTCTAAACTGCGCAAACAGACACGCTGTGCGGATTGATCTACAGACAGACAACAGGAATTCCCTAATCGGGGAATCTAATTGCTAATTCCCCACCAATTCTTAGGCTAAGAACTCTAATTACAACAATAACAGTGGAATTTGGGATAAGGGAGAGTTACCTAGGGGATCCCCTTGGGATCACCCGTCTTATTCCCCTTCTTCCTCCTTCCTTTCTTCTCCTTCCCTCCCTTCTTCCTTTCTTCTCGCTTTCTCCTAGCACCAAGGGACAGCCATGGGGGAGAGGTGGAGGCGCAGGGAGGAGGTGGGGGAGAGTGCGGCCAATGGGGAGAGGTGGGGGCAAAGGGGTGGCGGCTAGGGTTGGGGGGAGGGTCGCCTCCCACCTCTAAAATTGTTGTTTAATTCTTTTCTAAAAGGTCACTCCCTTCAATTAATCGATTAACTCTCGAATTGCTTTTGGGGTATTACAATGAGACGGCTTGCCATTGTACTAGGCATAAACTCAAATAGAGTTTTGGATGACCAAGACCATTATTTTAAGCTCATCGTTTGGGGGTGGTCGACAAATCCTTAAGATCTAACACATTGCTAATTAAAAGTTTCCTAGCGCACTAAGAAATAGCACCTCCTGCTAAAATAAATAGATAATCAGGAGTTGATTTTCAGTCATCTGGATCCCTTTCCAATAAGCATCAGTATAACCCTGCAGCTAAAGATTATGACCATTAAAACATAATGAATAATCTGTAGTTCATTTCACATAACGCAATACATATTTATTTTGTTTTCATTGCTCTTTCTTATGATTCTTTTGATATCTACTAAGAATTCCAATGGTATGGTTAGGTCATGTCATGCAAATAACATAGCATACATAAAACATCCCAAAGCTGAAGAATAAGGAATTCCATTCATTCAGCTTTTTTTCTCAGGAGTATTTGGACATAATTCCTCACCGAGTTTAGGTGCATTAACAGGTTTGCTGTTTTCTATAGAAAATTATTTTAAAACATTTCCAAGGTATGCCGTTTTGGGATGACACAGGAATCATTTTATTCCAGCTCTATATATTTCAACTACTAAAACATAGGAAGCTTGTTTCATATCTTTCATATCAAATTTAGATGACAACTAAGCTTTCACTTCCATCAATATATTTTTTATCATTAGAAGCAATGAGAATATCAACATATAAAGACAGTAAGATGAAAAATTTACCCATAACTTTTGTATATATGCAATGACCACCTTTCGTCATTGAAAAACTATATAATGTGATATCATTGTCAAAAAGAATATACTATTGATGTGAAGCTTATTTAAGACCATAAATTGATCTATTCAATTTATAAACCTTATTTTTATTTATTTTTTTCTAAAACCTTCCAACTGTTTCATATATATTTTCTCCTCTGAAAGATCATTAAGAAAAGCAATTTTAATATTCATTTGGTAGAGTTCAAGCTCATAATAAGCCGTAGGGAAATTATTGTGTTGTATTCATTTGACAGTAGGAAACACCATCATGAAGACGGATGCTGTACCAGCCAAATCTCCTATTTCATTGATTGACACCTGAAATTTAATCACGGAGCTGAACTCCTCAAATCCTCTTACAAAGTTCCAAACTGCTAAACAAACTAGCACTACAATCAAGGGCACACACTATACTCTTCGGAAAGCAAAACTTGCTTACCAGTTACAGCTTGTGTTTTTTTTCTTTTGAAACAATTAACAACAACACACTATAAACAGAAAGAATGGGGGCATCTCCACCTACATGTACATTATCTGCACACCAATGAATAAACGAAACAAAGACCAATCTTTAACCTCGGTATGTGCTGCATGGTGCATACCGTATTTCAGATCTTCTCAGCATAATTATCAGCAGAGACCATCTGAAAAGTTTCACAGTTCCTCTCCCACGCCTTAACAGAGGATAGATCGGGCGTCAATGACCGACTGCGGTGGATCCAGGTCCTTGTCCTGGAGAGCGTTGCCCAGCAGCTTTTGCATTTCTGATGCAAAGACATCATCCAGGATCTGTACATAGTTCCTCAGGGTTAGTAGATTGGTACACTACGTAGTACCTATTTCATCATTCAGGTATGGTCACGACTTACAAGAAGGATGTGTTGTGAGAGATTGCATTGTGTGCTAGAATTTCATATGGAAATAACTTATTGTATTTGAAAGAAATGGAACTAAATACTTAGATGTGACCTTCAAGATTCTTTATGAATTCATCTCAACCATGAACTGATTCAAACTTGATACGCACTGTACACATATCTAAACCATGGATTTTTATCTCAGCCATGAACAATGTACTATGCGTAGCAGCATACTATCTCTCCATATAACGATTTTACTAAAAATAGTTTTCATTTCTTACAGAGTTGCTTCCCTAATATATGTTAAATCTTGGTGTGGAGTGGGCTTACCCCTAAAGCATAATCAGATCCTCGGTACCAAATCCTGTTCTCCTTTCTGCTCTCAAGAAATCTCAACACAGTCTGCAAAATCAAGTAGATATGTAAGCGCAAATTGGCAGTGCAAGGAAATATCCATAGTTGTTTTTGTTTTCTCAGATTTACCTGGCCCAACCTATCCCAGAAACCTCGGCAAATAGCAACGAATATTCTACTGGAAAAGACCTCATTGAGATTGTGAATTGAATCCGAGAGCTGGACACGGAGAGCCTGCATCCTTTCGCGTATCTCACTTTCACCTTCGGTCTCTCTTGTTTCTTCAAGAATTCGCTTTAGCCTCGTAGTCCGGTTAGCTTGTGTCTGAAATCAACAACCAAAATTGTCCATATGTAAACTGTCTTAGTTAACACTGGATCAAGAGTGTGACATTAGTGTAAAGAATGTGACAAAATCATTCTTACATTACTGACAAGCTTCTCCACAATTGCTTGCAGGTATTTCTTGTACTTCTTCCTCAACATGACTGTGATGGAGTTCATTTGCTCTCCAAAAACCGTGTTCCCGTTTGTTATGGTCAGATATGATGCCCATGATTTGAGAATATCTTCAACTCGGCAGTGCAACACGTCTAGCATTCTTTTAACTGTGTTCATGAATGTTCCTAACTGTGATGAAGAACAATCAACTGATCATTAATGAACTAAACACTGCAACAAACTGCGTGATATAATGCAACCATACATACCTGATTTGGCACAACATATGGAGCTATAGATTGTCTTCTTGTCAATCTTTGAACTTGCTTCTCAAGAATTTTTGGTATGCCGTCTCTGAGAGGTATTAGAGTCTCCACGTATTGCTTCTCCAGTGTCTTCATAATTTCTCTTTCCACATCAGCAACAGCCTGAATTTGAAAGGGAATATCAGTTGAGTCAATTGCACGAGAAGCATGGGAGCTGATTTAAGGAGTGCAAGTGTTTACATACACTCTCCAAACTCATCAGATATTGAGGCCATCTGTTGATAACCACTCCATACTCATTTATGCTTTCTTTTATTTGCTCATATATTTGCCCGACAAATGGTGAGGTTGTTGACACTGCAGGGCATGATATCTGCAAAGAGAGGTGAGGGAAATAAGCAAGGAAGTTCAACTGCTAATGCCAGCCATGCAATCTGTTTTTGTCTAGCATGTGTTTATGATTACCTTCTCAGCTTTGCAATTATCAAGTAAGTGCAACCGGGTATCTTCAATCCACACCATGATGTAGTCATGAAACAACTCCCTCGAAACCACACCCCCATGAACAGGTCTACAGTAGTATAAAAGAAACAAAATGAATAAGCTAAACACAGTGCTGAATAATGAATCTATTTTTTTTTTTGCAGTTTGGGGGCACATATCAATAGGAGAAAACAGTAAAACAGTAGATGATCAACTATTCAGCTGTATCTTACCTCACTTGCCAGGAGTCGAGATCTCTCTCGAAATCAGCTGTTGCAATGAGCAGTTCAGCAACATGATGTAGCGGTCTTGATGGGGGACTTGCAGAGAGGAAACCCTTTAATCGTTTGCAGAGTTCTGTACTATAGAGGGATGCTGCTATGTTTGGCAGATCTATCGAACTAAAAAAAAAAATTGTGAGCGAAGTTTCAAGTAGTATATAACAACAACAATAAAGCCCTACATCCTTTAATCTGAACCGAGAGCCTTAAACACCGCCCCTAAACCTTCTTATGTATGGTTTTGGTATGGATCGCTAACTTTCATGCGCTCCTATACAAACCCAACTCTTGAGATACATTCCAATCTCTCAAGTCTCTTTTAACTGCTTCCTCCTACGGTAGTCTTAGTCGATATGTCTCTTCTTATGTTTCGGTACGTCTTAAAATTCCACTACGTATCGGTACCTCAGAAGGCCTCTGTTAAAGAGGTCGAAACCATCTCTAGTGATATTGGATAAATTTCTCTTCAATTGGTGCTACCCTCGCCTTATCATATATATCATCATTGCGGATTCGATCCTACATTGTATGACTACAGATCTACCGTAGTATTCTCATCTCCCCTACACTCATTTTCTATACATGTTATCTTTTAGTTGCCCAGCATTTCGCTCCATAGAGCATCGCAGATTTGATCGCCGTCCTATAAAACTTTTGAGGGACTTTTTTTATCACACAAGATACCCAATGCTTTGCGCCATTTCACCCACTCTGCTCTTATTCTACGGCTCACGTCTTCGTCAATCTCATTATCACACTGTAGCATCGATCCTAAATATCAAAAATTGTCCTTCCTAGTCACTACTTGTCTATCTAGATCAACATCTCTATCATTTGTCTTGGTACCGCTGAAATCACATGTCATATACTTAGTTTTAGTTCTACTAAATTTAAAACCCTTTGATTCTAAAGTCTTTCTCCACAATTTCAGTCTTTTATCGACACATATCATACTCTCATCAACTAGCATTACATCATCAGTGAAAAGCAATTAACAAGAGATATCTCCTTGTATATTCTGCGTGACCTCATCTATCACTAAGGTAAAAATATATGGGCTTAGCGTTGATTATTGGTGTAGTCCTATATTAATAAAAAGGTCATCGGTATCACTGCCACATGCTCTGACGTTGATCACATCTTTGTACATATCCTTCATTAGGGTAACTCCGAGTAGTATATAAGCAGAAGAAAAATCCTTTTACTAGAACAAGCATATATGCTACCTTGGAAGTATATTCTGATTATGAATCTTGATGTCTGCTTGAATTTCACGACCTATGTTAATGCATAGTGTCTTCATTTTGAGATACGCAGCAGAAATAGTCATAGGGTCTGTAAGAAGGCTGTCATTATTGCTCGAAAGGAATTCGTCTGTCTCAATCATATGCCTCCTGCACCTCTTTGCAGCAGATGTCTGTACAAGGGGATGTTTATGTTGTTCAGCTGTCTATACAAAGAATAAAAAAGCATGTAGTATACCAATCGCTTCTGCTAGTTTGAATGCAAGTATGCTGTAGATTTTCATTTGAGAGCAAGTTTGCACCATAGCTGAATCAATAGAACATGTTTTCCAATAGATTCTTGATTCACGTGCATGGTTCACTAGGAGGTCTGCAACCATAAATGTGTAAAGTTTTTCAACAGGACTAAAAAAATGTTTGGATTGATTAGCTAATGTTTGAAATAACCATAATGGTAAAATCAGGAATGCTACGTTGCACCCCCATCATCATTTCCTTGTACAGTTTTGAACAATCAACATATGAAAAGTTCTTTAATTCCGCAGTAAAAACTCCATTATCCTTAAACATTCACAAATTATAGTTGGATGGAAAATAAAAATACATTATTTATCTATAACATCTGAAAAAAAAGACATGTTGCAGAAATATAAGTGCCTTCATCATTCTTGACTCCTATATAGTTAGACATATTGTGAGGTCCATTGCTCTGAGCAAAAAGAAATGGCATCCAAATGAAAAATGCATAAAGTATGTGCCTCTGATGTCTGACCTGCAAATAGTTCCTAAGTATGTTTTGTGCTTCATTTGAGAGTATATCATGCAGTACACTGAATATCTGAATTGCAGGTTCCAAAGCTGGTGCAGCACATTCTGATATTGGACCAAATAGGTCTGACAAGCCAGTAGGAGAGTGTTCGTCCAATGACTTATAATTTTCGAACACAACTGCAAGGAGACTGTTGATCTGATCTTCACAGTCGAGCAGTATACTTCTCTGTAAATAAATAAAAAATAAATGAGGCTCCATAACTGTTGTCTAATTTCTGCCATAAATCTGTCTACTTATTATTGGAATCAAGAATTGTGTAAATATGTTCATATGCTGGCATAAATGATGCCAAACGAATTGCGCTACCAATGACACAAACACAAATGAATTTAGTACATATCGTGTCTGATAGGACATTTTAATGTTTTAATTGTTATCTCCGAATTATTGGCCTATATATCCATGTTATCTGGCAGTATATGCATGGATCCTTTCTAACTAAAAGATTACCTCTTGTCTCGTTAAAGTCCTATCATCCCATGCTTTCATGACAGGGAGAAGCAGTTCGTATGTAAGTTCCAAGCAATCCTTTGTTGGCGTTGTCACATTCATAATGTAAGACAAGTACCTATAAAAAGTAGTAGACAAAAACATCATGTACTGCTAGATTCACTAGCCATCATTGACTGTACGCAACTAAACTATATATCACCTCAATTTTCTATATGCGTCTGATACCCTATAGTAATCAGAAAATTCATCCAACAGCCAATTCCATGAACCACTGATATGAAGCATTTTGCTGTTGAAATTTTGAGCTCGCATTGCTGCTTCCAGAACCATGTCATATACAATTGTATCCACAGCTAGACCACCTTGCAGCATCTATTTTAACGATATCACGTAAGGTTAAGACAAATGCTGAATTTGTGCAGATCTGTAATTGCCTGAGTAGGAAAAGAAAAGAACCAACCTTTGCCGATCCATAATTGTCAGAAGACATGGACAAGTTTATACAAAGCTGAATTTTGCCGACACATTCGTGATCATCAAGATATATAGGCCACCACCTAACGATTTCCTCCTGCTATATCCAAATGAAATGGCTTTTATTTACTTTTCAGCATAATCATCAATTAATTGCACCAACGAGGGTGAGCAGTACATACATGGGTATCGGTGAACGACGAAACTTGAATTTTTGCACGGCCTATGACGACCCTATTGTTGTCTTGTACTTCAACAAGAATAACATCCCCCTGGCTCTCTAGATAACTGAAGCATAAGTCAGAAGTGTCAATAGATGGTTAAAGAACATTATCTGAGTAAGTTTCTTTTTTAATTCAATTAACAGAACGAATATGCAAGTGTATAACAGAATCATAACTAGGCCAGAACTTACAAGAGTTGAGATTCACCAGTCCCCGGCTTCAAATATTGTGGAGAAATGGAATCTCTTTGGCGACCTTTGCAGGAGCTTTGCAGTTCTAGCAAGCATGTGAACATTTCTGCAAGTATGGCATTGTGTTACTAACTACGGAAATAAACTATGGTAGGTGCAAGCCATAGAAAAATGAAAGTGCCCCTTAACCTTCCGGCAAAGATGTAGATGATGTGGATGTCAACATAGTAACCTGGCTCTTCAGAATTTTAGAGATCTGTCTGACAGACTCGCTACCAGCTTGCATGTAGAGGTTTCTAAAGGATGATGTTGCCCGAAGCTTTGGTCTTTGAGGTACAACGCGTATCTTTTTTACTGTTAGCAAACATTAAGAATGTAAGTGTAAACCATTAAATTACACTTGCAGTTCTGCCATGTGTTTAGTGTTAACTTTTCTTTTTTTAAAAAAGAATTTAACAATGTTTTTCATGCTGTGAAGGAAAAAGTGAAGGCGTAATGTAGATAAAGGATGTTCCATACTGAAGTTCTTGCTGATGCATACCTTCGATCTCAATCTGTCTAACAAGTTTCCTTCCTTTCATGGTACAACTTCCATCCTTATCATAGGCATGTTTTCCATCATCTTGATTCTTATACCTCGGATGAAGCAAAAATTTCTGTATTCTATTCATCAGAAAGAACTCATAAGCTGTGTGCTCAAGGCAAACTGTGATCAACTGGCCAAGTAACACGACGCTAGATTACTCGGAACATAAATTCATGCATAAGCTGTTGCATACCCAAAGGCGCTTCGCAGCACCATGCACTCATCACGAAGGAATTCTGGAGCCTCCATGCAGTTTCTTGCCCATGCATTAAGACAAAGCCGGAAGCATGCATCGTATGCAACAAAAGATTGCCATGCATTTTGGACACTGACAAGTAAAAGAGCGACCCGTAAGAACAGGAAGCAGACAAGAACATCTATAGATGGGTAATCACACAGGTAAATCAAATCGCACTTAGTCGTGAAGCTTGGTATCTGAGCTAATAAATTGTTCTCGACGTATGGCACCTGTACACCATCTTCCTGAACATTTGATCTGAATTGTATTTTTTAACAGGGAAAGAGCAGACATTAGCTTGCATTATTATTCCAAAGTGTAAATGTTAGAACACCTGAATTTACGATATCCAGCTGTACCTGGTAGGAAGCTCATGAACCCCTTCAGCCAGTATATCTGCCACTGATGATACCCCGGCCCTCTCCAAGCCTCCTTTCTTTTCAGCTGTTTGCACAGAAAAAATAATTGTCTTAATCACTTTTTCCAGGCAAAGAAAAAAAGATCAAAATGTGCTTCAACTTCAAAACTATCCATTGCTCTTGCCACCTGTGTCAAAAATGGCCTCCTCCCCATCTCCTGCAATTGGAGGGGCACTGGGTGTTCCCAAAGCTTGAAACTTCTGCTCAACAAAATAATGTTCCTGGATCAAAAAGAAAGTCGCTCTGCTACCTTCGAATTTCGAACATAAATAAGCATCGCCATAGTATGTCAACAGAATTGAATAATTGCGGATGCTCATAGTGGAAACTGGAAAGATTATCGCGAGCTAGAGAAGCATCCTTACATGAGAGCTGGAGACCACCGGATCCTGACCACCGGAGCATTTCCCGGCGAACGCGCTCGTTGCCCGCACTTCCACCCGCAGGTTCTCCTGGGACTGCCCCTGGGCCAGCCCGCAGCCCCTTCGGCTCAACTGCGACGTGACCTCGTCGTCGGCCCCGCCGCCGTACAGGTCCATCGCCCTCCGGAACAGGCTGGAGTCGCTGGAGCACACACCGTCCGCCTCGACCGTGTCGGAGAAGTTGCCGTAGCAGCAATCCTCGGGCACCCCCCACGACGCGACGCTCTCCTCCTCGTCACCCTCGGAGTCCACCGCGGCCAGGAGCACGGAGTGGCGGCCGAGGAGGCCCGAGTGGCGCGTGCCGGTCCGCACCGGGGGCAGGCTCTTGGGGGAGAAGAGGCTGCTGCCGCAGGCCGCCGCCCTGTGCGGCGCGGGGCTCCTCGGCGCCGAGATCTGCCCCGCCGGCGGCCGCTCCGCCAGCGGCGACCTGGCCGCGGCGGCAGGGGGAGGAGCGTCCGTGCCCTGCTTGATCCAGCTGATCGCCGACTCGTCGAGGCCCTCCGTGAACATCATCGTCGCACGCGGCGGAGAAGGAGCGGAGATTTGGAGCGATCCGGCTGCGGATTGGGGCTTCTCGATTGAGGAGGAGGTAGTAGGTGAAGTGGGGTGGGGGTTTGTAACGGCTAGTTCCTCGGGCGCGGGGTTGAATGTATCGGGGCCCAGCTGCCCCGAATGCCTGGACATCGGGCTGGTGACGACAGACGGAGCTAGTGGCCGGATTGACGGCTCCTCGTTTTGGATTTGGACTTTTTGATTTCTATCTTATTTTTTATTATTTATAAATTTTGTTTTTTTAAATTTTTGGTTTGTTTTAGTTTTTTTGTTGGTTCTTTTTTTCGTATTTGTTCGTATTGTCCGTGATGAGTTAACATATTTTTTTAATTTTTTATTTTTTAAAATTTAATTACGTCAAATAAATCATTTTTAGCTACATTGTAATTTTAGACTGCTACAGTGCAATTCAGTCATAAGCCACCATTTTTCAGTTTAACTGAGCGGACCTGATTTTTTCTTTTTCTCGGGGGAAATTTTGCATTTGACATTGATTCAGACTACATAGACTTTAGACCGGGTTTTTTGGCACTTGAAACATATGGTCTGATACCACCGCAGCCTTAAGCTCTATCACTAGGCTACACGGATGGTCTTGATTGCACTTTCGCATCGGATCGTGCTTGGAGCCGGAGTTTCGGCAGTTCCTGCGGGGTTGAGCTGAGGTGAGTGCTGTCATGGGTGTAACATATGGGTTTTTTGGGGAACTCGTTTGGATAGGCTAGTATCTTCCATGTGAAAATTACCGGCCCATCAAAACAAGAATGTCACATGTGATTCATGTGCTAGTTAGTGCAGTGCTCGCATGAGGTACGTGGCGATCAAGAATAACCACCCAACTTGGGTTGTGTGCAGTTGTGCTCCATCCACGAAAATATGCAACAGTAGACATGGCTTATTATTCTTTTCTTCTTTTGTCTTTGTTGGTGCAACTGGTGCGGGATTCCGAATTTTGTTATATTCTAAGTCGTGGACGGTTGGAATTACTACTACTTGGGTTGAAAGAAAATTATACCTCGGGCTTACCTCGGCTTTGCAATGATAAAAATCCCACGCTCTATGTTAGAGCTTAGGCTGCCATAGAGCTGAATCTGCTTCTGTGTGCAACATCGCCTCAGTAATTATTGTTTGTCCACTATAATTCCTAATAAAAATACATAGACACGCCCTATTAATTACCATTTGTCCACTGTAATTCCCCGTAAAAATACATGCGAGTCAGATCTTCTGCTGTATAGAAAACACAGTGGCTACAGTGTGCAATGGCAGAGAGGTACAACAACAGCGGCAAAAACACCGCAGCAATTGTAGCAAACTACTACTTTCTACTGTAGCGGTGTTACTGTATCAAAGCTGCTTTTTAGGCAATATATCAGTACTACAACATGCATCTGTAAGGGTAAGTATAATGGTATAGACATCTACTGTCTATAATATCCTCCATGTCATCTATAGATGGCACTAAATATGGTTCATACAATAGGTTGTTGCATATCTTTATAGACAGCTTCTCTATAACACAACGTATCTTGTTTACTGTGTTACAGTCGATTACTGCATAGTAAACGGCCCAATTCTCTATCCTCTTCTCTCCTCCATATCATCTTGTATCCTATGTGGTAAGATTTATAGACAGCTGACATCACACCATTGCACATGGCCTAAGGTTTTTTTGAAAGCCAACAAAAGCTGAATGATATATTAGAGAGAAAAATAGATCTAGCCAATGTAAAGGAAGCACATGCGACGCTTGTGGAAGAATAAAAAAGGGGTAAAAGGTCTAGTCTTTACAAGGAATTAAGGGGGTGATAAGGTGAGTTAGACATGTATGCTACATGGCATTGTTTGAACTTTTGCATGCTACATGGCATTATTTGCCCTTTCAGTTAACTCCATTGAATATTTTGGTCCAGCCAACTCTAAGAGCTTGGCCTCATCCTTGATTAGTGTTAAGATCTCATGTTGTGTCAAAAGCTTATTTTTGAAGATGCGTCTGTTTCTTTCCTTCCACCATTGCCAGAGGACAAGGATGATGAGTGTGTTCACAGCCTTTATGAGGCCGATCAGAGAGTCGATCCGCTTGAGCCACCAATGTTCAATTATCGTCGGTTGGCCCTAGTTTGTTGGGTCAAGCATAGATAAAGTGTAGCTATTTTGCTATTTGAGTCCATGTCTGCCAGATTATCGGGAAGTCGATGAAGAGGTGCATTGTAGTTTCAAGGTTTCTATTGCACATTTGGTAGAAGTAGTTGTTTGGCCATCCTCGAGATTGTAGTCTTTGGGCTGTCCAGATTTTGTCCTGCAACACCAACCAAGCGAATACTTGCAATGCGAGGGCGCCCAAGCTTTCCAAATGATGGCTTGGTATGAGGTTCGAACTGATCCTAGAAACAGTGCTCGATAGGCCGAGGATGCTGAATAAGCGCTATCGGTAGTTAGTTTCCATTGGATGTCATCCTCAATCTCTAGATTGATGCCAATCTGCTGTACCTTGTCCCATAGGCTCACATATTCAACTAACAGGTCGGTGGTGAGACTATGTTGGGTGTCTCATATCCAATTCATATCTTAGATGGCATTTGCAATTGACCTGTTTTTTTGCTGTAAATGTTTGTATAATTTTGGGACCAGATAATATGACGTGACTCCATCAATCTAAGGAGAGGTCCAGAATTTTGCTTTGTGGCCATTTCCTTTGTATACCTTAGTGGCCGCTGCAAAGAGCTCTTTGTCCCTACTATCATAGGGCGTCAGAAGCCCTACCCATTGTTTTTGTGGTGATTTCCATTTATACCAAAACCATCTGAGTCTCAATGCGGCTGCAAATTTCTCTAGGTTCAACACTCCCAATCCCCCTAGCTCTATCAGGCAGCAAGCTTTGTTCCAATTAACTTTGCATTTCCCTCCATGTGTGTCTGTAGTTGCTGCCCAAAGGAAGTTTCGTCTGACCCTGTTAAAATCCTTAAGGAATTTGTTTGGCGGTTTGAGTGCAGCGAGCAAGTATGTCAGAAGTGAGTTAAGAACAGACTTTAAAAGTGTGAGTCGTCCTCCTAGAGATAGGTGCTTCAGCTGCCAATCCACTAGTCTTCTTGTTGCCTTACCATGAATTTTCTGTAGATCATTCCGGTGCAATTTTCCTATGGTTAGTGGCAAGCCAAGGTACGCTCCCATAAAAGGATTGTGACAACCGAGCTCTTATCTAGATTTACTTTCAGCCGAGAGGAACTTCCAAATTCTTTTAGGATGGTGATTGTTGCTTCTATCTGCGTCCTATCTGGGTTTAGAAACACTATCGCATCGTCTGCGTAAAGTGATACTCTCATTGTTACAACTCGACCTCTTAGGAGTGCTAGAACCCCTTGCTCAGTGGCGATCTGCAGGATATGCTATAAAGGGTTGATTGCAAAGATGAAGAGGAAGGGCGAAAGGGGGTCGCCCTGGCGCAGTCCCTTTCGGCGCTTTATCTGGTGCCATCGTACTCCATTAAGCAGAATCCTTGAAGATGATATTGCAAAGGATATTTCATTTGTCATTATCATCAAAACTAACTTAATGGAGTTTGAGCTTATACCTGGCATAAGTGTTCATTTTTCTTGTGCCACATCTACTCGAAAGTTTACTTCATTTGCTAGCATGAGTTGTAGCTTCATACCACTGAGCATTTTCCTACTCCACTCTCTTAGTTTCTTGGCAGTGTGTCTTAGTTTGTATGCTAGGCACCTCATGGAATTTGTGTGGTGGCAGGGAGCCATCCATACTTCTTGTACAACAGTTGCGAATCCCAGCATCCGTGGCTAGAAGTTCTCAAATTTGAAGGTCATCGGCGTCCTTAATCCATTTTCGCTAGTGAGGAGTAGACAATGATCTGACATAAAGGTGGAGAGCGCCTGTTGCAAGTGGTTTGAGAATAGGATATCCCACTCATGGTTGCAGAATACTCTATCTAATTTGACAAGAATTGGGACTTGTCGTTCATTGCTCCATGTGTACTTTCTATTTTGCAATGCAATTTCTTTGAGCTCACAGCGGTTTAGCAATGCTCGGAACTGGCCTATTAGCCTCCAATTTAGGTTTGAATTGCTTTTGTCACGCAGTTCATATATAAGGTTAAAATATCTGAGAATTATTCATGGTGTCGGAGTTGGTGGCACGATAGAGTTGAGCTCTTGAAGAAAGCATAGCTTGATTTTATCCACACGGCCTAAGGTACCATGACTCGCATACCGTTGTATAGTTTTTCCCTAAACGATTTGGGTAATTGGTTCGCATGACTTGTGTACATATGTAAAGGTTCCTATATATGGATCCAAAGAAACGAATAGTTGGTGGTTTAGGTGTCAAATTTCTGGAGACGGTATTGATTGGTGTAGCTGGTAGATAGGTTGTCTCTGTCTTGTGTTCCAATCTTCCATTTCTTTTATTCTCAAAAGTCCAAACACTCTGCTAGGGGAGAGAGAGAGAGAGAGAGAGAGAGAGGATAAGATTTGTTTCAAGTTCCGGCGACCCCAATGATAACGATCATGCTCTTCTCTTGTTCAATTGGGCAGAGAAGTGTGTGCAACCTGCACTCATGAATTGATAGCCAGGAGCAAATGGGTAACAATCATCTATGCAATCAGTTCGATCTCAAACTCAATCCAGGAGCTATATATAGCTAGAGATCAATTGTAATAAGCAAGCGAGCATCCGGCGATGATGATTATTCAAGAAATGCGTACTTAATTACAATTAATTCACATGCTTTGCAGCATACAAGCAGAGTACGTAGTAATAGTTCTCTAGAAAAAGCAAGGAGAGTCGCCATGCGTGAGCATCTTGAAGCTTTCAGCTCCTTATCCATGCCGATGCCATGAGAGTATCCGTATCCGTATGTACATGCACAGTACGCGCGCGCACAGGTACCGAATTACGGATCGATCACCTTGATGCTGTGCGACCGTTAATCAGCTCGACGATCAGGAGAGGTAGGTGCCGCAGACGCAGGCGGCGGGGCGGCAGCCGCCGCAGGCGCAGCCCCTGCCGCCGACGAACACCGGCCCGTTCGCCCGGCCGGGGCGCCGCCGCTTCCCCAGGCCGTCGTCGCCGACGCCGGCGGAGGCCGCGAAGATGATCATGGACAGGGCGGACAGGCACAGGATGACGACGCAGAACACGACGTCCCCTCCGCCGCCGGCCACCGCCGCGGTGTCGTGGGGCTCGAACACCATGCCCGCCATGGCGCACCGCTTTTCTCTCTCTCTCTCTCTCTCTCTCTCTCTCTCTCTCTCTCTGAATTCTTGCTTGTTGCGGAGCGCACAAGGTGAGGAGATGGAACGAATACGTACGAGTTGTGTGCTGTTTATCCAAGGGAGGAGAAACGGAGAAGTCCGAGTGGTGCCTAGCCAAGCCAGCGAAGGCTGATAGCCTTGGTTTTGACTTCAGCTTCTTACTGTAGCTTATTTTTATTATTTATAAATTTCTTTTTTCTAAATTTTTAACTTTTTTCGAACTTTTTACCAGTTTTTTCTCGTATTTATTTGTGTTGTTCGTGATGAGCTAGCATATTTTTCTATTTCGAACTTCAGCATCTCTATTTTTACTGAACTCTGCGTGGGGAAATGCTACTGTGCTGACATACCTCTTTTTTTTCATACATATACTCCGTATATTAGAGATGGGGAGCTCTGGCCAACGCTCGCATCCACGTGGAATTAGGTTCCCCTCGCGCTGACGCGTATGCGCTCCGCCCACCGGTTAGCCGCGCGCGGCTTCGCTAGCTGCTGTACTATGCAGCGCTGTGCTGAGCGCATCTGATTAGCGCTAACAGTAACCGCTAAGAGTTAATTAAATCACTAAATTAGTTGTACTTCACCTAGTCCTGATCGCTTTTAATTAGCGCTAATCACTCCTTTTGCTACTGTCTCGTTTTGAGAAACATTAACAGTAACCATTAAGAGTTAATTAAATCATTAAATTAGTTATACTTCACTTAGTCCTGGTCGCTTTTAATTAGAGCTAATCACTTCTCTTACTACCGTCTCATTTCGAGAATAAGACAAAGGGTCATGAACACATTATGAACAGTTCATTCTTTTGCTTTGATCCATGTGGTAGCTAGCACGGCGTACCACCGCGCTTCCGCAGGTAGTTATTCCCATTCCCCGGGGGATTGCTCCCCGGTGAGCGACGCTACATCACCCATTTTTGCGAAAAACAGTCAGGTTTTTCTAAATTGCATATAGGTCTTTGGTTTTCGCGAAAAGGCCCTGCAAGCTAGTGCTTTTGCAAAAAAAACCTCTGCTTCTCCGAAATTAAGTATGAATCCTTGATTTTTCAGGGAGACCCTCCTTTTACGTGATTAAGCCTCACGATTTTCTCAGAATTACGTATGGGTCCTCCTTTTTTCAGAAAAGCCCTTCACATTCTTGGGAAATACGTACGAGCCATTGATTTGTTCAGAAAAGCCCCCTTATGAATTGTTGACTTTTGCTTCGGTCCACATGATAGCTAGCGTGGCATGCCGCCGCACTTTCGTAGATAGTTTTTTGAAGAATTGCTAGAGTGTGTGTAATTCACTGGACATATATGGTTGTGTTTGTTAGTACCAGTAGTACTACTCATTATGATATATACAATGGTATAGACAACTGCTGTTTATAATACCTTTTATATCATCTATACATGGCACTAAAGATAGTTTTTACAGTGGGTTTTTTTACATGTCTCTATAGACAATTTCTTCATGATATAATATGTCTTATTTATTGTGTTACAATTGACTGTTGCATGAGAGACGACCCAATTCTTTTTGTTCCCTCCCTCTCCTCCACATCATCTCATGTCCTACATGGTAAGGCTTACATACAGCTGATGTGACACCATTATACATGCTCTTAGTAAATGCATTAGGAGGTAAAAAAAAATCTAAAACCTCTACCATTGTCCCTTGCCACTCATATTCTCAGCTAATTTCTTGTGAATTTCTCATCAAATTGTGACACACTAGCAACTGGAGTTTGAAAATGGCTGGAGCTTCTGTCTTTTGGCTGGAGCTTTTGGCTTTGGAATAGTAGCGACTGGAAATAGAAGCGGCTGAAAGTACAAGATGTTTGATTCGGCTATAGCTTTTTGCTAAACTAATTTAGCAAATGTCTAAATTGCCCTTAAGGCAAATGATGACTTCTTTGATGTCGATAATTACACTAGTAACTCTTAACAATAATCATCACATTGTATGATTACAACCCTAAGTAATTTCGTTATTGCACTAGTAATTAGTCTATACCAAAAAAGAGAGAAAAAAAGAAAATGACAAGAAAATATCTACACAGGCTACAGTATAGCGTTCCTCGTAGGAATTTCCAAAATTATATTCAAGAATTGTAAGAAGTTGCAATTTCAGATTTCATCTCGAAGAAATCAACTTCTTCCTCTACTTACCATTCCCCTCCGCTAAACTCTTCCGCTCCATCCCTATCTGCAACGATCTCCTCCGTGTGCTCCTCAACGTTGACCTTATGGGGTTCCACATCATCGACTACGCACACCACTTTCTTTCCTTTGCTCCTGCCTCCTCGGCTTCTCCTACCTCTCCGCAATAGTCGCATCGGGACATTAGATACCACGACCAGACCGTGATGATAAAGATCCTCTTCGTTGGCGTTGACATAGGTCGGCTCCTCGCTACGATGACATTGCCAGAGGCCACCGCAAAGGTCTAGGAGATCACCGAGGAATACAACGGTTGTGTGCTCATAGTTGGTATGGATGACCCGACCTCTTCAAGGGTGTGAAACCTAAAGCTCCTAGCCCTAGAGAAGCTGCTCGAGACATGCCTATCGGGACGGAGGTGGAGCGTGTGGCGGCGTCGATGAGGCGGAGACGAAGGTGCCGTCATACAAAGCTTCATCTAGCGAAAGCTGTTCCTAAATACCACTTCTAGATAAAAACCAGACATTTAATTCCGCTTTTAACTACGATGCTATTTCAAACGTCCCTATAATACACACGGGATCATCCACTAGGTCTCTCCCTTCCTCACTGGTAGCTACCCTGTTTGGCGTAGCAGTTCCTAGTGGGTCCCATGCACCATGTGATGGGGATGATTGCATTGCCGTTGATGCGTTCTGTTTGAGGAACAATTCACAAGAAATTGGCGACTTAATGAGAAGCTTGGAACTTTTTTTCATATTGAGAAAATTGGACTTAAAAGGGAGTCTTTGCACTAATAAAATGACACATGGGCCGAGTGTTACTCCCTCCATTCTTTTTTACTTGACGTTTTTTATTTTTCATGGTCTTCAAGATGGTACTTTGACCGTTATGTTTTATAACTTTACACTAAGATATACTAACAAAATTATAATATTATAAAAGTATTTTTAATGACAAATCTAATGATATAATTTTTGTATAACTAATCTAGATAGTTTTAAACCTATTGGTGGTCAAACTTTAGAAAGTTTAATGGCACAGATTCTAGAAAGTCAAGTAAAAAAGAACAGAAGGAGTAATAAAAAAATAAAATGAAATTTAGGGAGATCTTTGGAATTTGGCAGTGAATTATTCCTGTTTCGTTATATTTGTCTATATCATCGGAAGCATATATTTCAATATATATGTTCATTGAGAGAATTTAGAGTGTAGTTATTCATTTTTTTCTCTCTCTTTATCTCTACTTAAATATTTTGAAATAAGTTAAGTAGTTGCAATATGCTATTTAATAAAGTTATGTTGATCATTTATTATTAAATATTTTTTAAAATTTAGTGTTTCCTGATCTACGCGTCATGACCGCTTGTGGATAGCTATAGTGGAAGTGAGTGAGTACGATGCCGTCGGACTTCTATAATTGAGATGAGATTCCCTTTAGTTGAACGATAACGATGCCTTGGCAGGAGCGTGCGGCCGCTCCACTGCACGAGCGCGCTTGAGCACATTGCTCGTCGAGCACGTTCGCCTTGGGCCATTGTTTAGTAAATAGTATTCTCTAAAGTACGTATACATATATGTACGTTCAATGATACTACGTGTGTCCACGTTTCAAAGACTGTGAAATCTTCGTTTAAACTCCTAGCATGTATAGATGACACATGTATAGAGTAAGGCCGTAGAACAAGTTCGAAACTCGCGAACTACTCGAGTTTAGCCAATTCTAAGCTCGATTTAAGCTCGGCTCGAACTTTAAACGAGCCGAACACGAGCTTGATCTCGAGCCTCGATTCGAGTTTAAATAGTGATACATATTAACTCTTACTGAGTTTATTCGAACCAAACTCGAGCTTGAGTTTTTCTTATTGTTGAAAATATGTGTATGTTTAAATTATTTTGACTGTTATTGAGTTTACTAGAGCTAAGTTCGAACTCAATATTTTCTTATTATTGAAAAATAGTGTATAATAAATTATTTTAACTGTTGTTGAGCTTTAACAAACCGAGCTTGAATGTACTTGAATTTAGACCAAGCTGAGCTGAAGCTTCTATCGAACTTGAGCCTAAAAGACCAAACTCGTTCGAGTTCAACTCATTTTCAGCCCCAAGTGTGAGTAAGTGTGCATCTGACTTACCCTAAAACAATCTCCCTAACCAACTAATTAATGGTAGTCCTTTTGTAGCAGTATGACTTTAACCAACTAATTAATGGTAGTCCTTTTGTAACATTACGACTTTTTGGAGCACTAGGAAAAAGTCTTTTGCGTTGTGCGCATACCACCATCCTTTCGTCGCGAAGTCCTTGCCGGCCATTAATCAATCCCGTCGTTTTAATCGATGGGGTCATGCCAATGTCTTCGTATATTGCTGCGAAGAAACGATCGACTTCTCAACGTTGTGCCAGTAATGTCGCGCAAGTAATCTGACGAAGCTAGCTTTCACACGCGTAGGCTAAGACGGCACGGCAGGTACGTATATACGCGGAGCCACGTATAACGACATACATAGAGAGTAGCGCACAATATACAACGGTATTAACATATATTTTATACTGGATCATGGCTAATACGCTCTCAGATATACTACAACGCTACCCTACAGAGCCTCTATCTCAGGCTCTATATACGGCTACTTCTCCACCTTCGGCTCCTTATCTTCTCCACCTCCATCTTCAGCTCCGCCCTCTACATCTAGTTACCCCTCGATCGCCGCTCTCTACCATCGTGTTCCCCGTCACCATTGTCGAGCCAATCTTCTTGCTTTTTGGTCTTGTTCCACCCCCGTCCCCACCCTACCGGCATGCCTTCCTATGGCTCCTGGCGCCATCCCTGGTACATTCACCGCCCATCGCAACTCACCCATATGCCCACCGCCACTTCTCCCACATGCCCACCGCCACCTCCCGTGGCTGGCGGCACCTCGCCGTTGCCTCGCCGCAGTGCCTGCACTCTCCGCCTACCATCACCACAAGGCCCGCCTACCTTAACTTGTCACTATCTTCGCTATCCCATCCGCCACCGCGCACATCGTCCTCCTCCGAACCCACAACCGGCGGTGCCACCATCACTCACCGCTGGGCCATCGTCTCCCCTCTACCTTTATACCCCGAGGATCCGATGAACCGCTTTCTAACCTTGGTGAACCCTAACCCCCACAGGCTGGCCACCATTGCCTGAGAAGAGAAGTTGTGAGGGGTAAGTATTGCACGGCTACCATCACCATAGCACGAGAGAAGAAGGGAGGAGAAGGTTCATAGGGGTCAACAGTCCATCTCACGCATTGAACGGGTGTGTGGCTAGGCGCGCTGTGAGACTAACGTACAGTTGGGAACAGTTAGGGGCTGACTCAACTCTTGAGTCTTGACCGTGGACTTGGAGAAGTGTACAAGTGCGGTACTAAATCTTAATTTGGTCAATCTTAATTGACGCGGTTTTTAGTTGACAAGTTCATAGGCTGGACACTTGGATAGTGCTACTACTTGTCCTATGCAAATATGGCTTGTTTGGTTGGGGAACTGGTGGGAGGGATTGGGAATGGGGCAGGCTATCTTCCGGATGTATGAGGGGAGTTTTTCTATCATAGTCTCCCCTTTATCGTCAGATATGATTTTAAAAAGGGTATATCTAAGCCATTCGATTCGATGCAATAAAAATCGGTGAGGCGCAACAATTATTTAGTAAGCCTATAATAAATCCCCATCCAATGCAACAAATATATTGTGTTACAATACTGCAGCATACTCTCTTAGTGACACAACAAAATTTGTAGTGAGTGCAACAATTGGTTCTATACATGCAACAAAACACCCTTCTTGTTGTAAGTATACTGTACAATCAAGTTCTACATTCATATAATACCGATAAATGTCATAACTTATTACTTATGTATAGATCTATGATCAAACAAGTTCGACGATGACGAGAACCAGTGGATTTTCTTGACGCACACTTAGTCTCTGAGCAATCCATCATCGATAACGAACCATTCATCCAAGATTACATAACGAGAGGATTGCTTGCTCACAGTGACAAGGACTACATCATGGTGCCCTTCAACCAGGGGTAAGTGCTTCACTAGTTGCCATAAATATTTTATTTGTACTTTATACGCAACATAAACCTAGAATTAATTACTATGACGACATACATTGATGAGGACACCCTGATTGGTCCGATTACACAAGCACGAACTAAAAAGATTAATCAACAGGTGAACTCACTCCTAATTAATTTTGGCTTTAATTTATATGAGAACTGGCTACTACCTAATGATAGTATCTTAATTAGTCTCAGGTATGTGCATGAGGAGATGTTGGGATACCGAAGCTAGAAGAAATCAGTCGAGCAAAAAAATCATGCATGTGCAAGTGGACCAAGACAAAAGATAAAATCAAAAAAATACATGCAGGCATCTATGTGCTGCGTGTGTGTGTTGCATGCCACAAAGGAGATGGAAGAGCATGTACAGTCTAGCCAAGAAAACAAAAAAACTACATACATGCAAGCTTCATACGGGACTGGATGCACGTGTGGATGTATGTGTGCTGCATGCTGCGATATTTGATCTGACTCCACGTCTCAAGAGAAGGCCCACAACCGTGCATCAAGTTCTAGCCGAAGCTATGAGATTAAGCATCTTGATTAGGCATGTGATTAGTGCACAATGATTAGGCTATGTGTTTGAACCACATGCATTTGTTTTTAGCGTTGTTGGTTTTGGTTTGGTTTGAGTCCGTAGAGGACTTTGTCTTGGATATCTTGGTCGAACATGATGTAAGTTAGGTATTGCTGGGTTCGATTGGTTTTGTGGGTGCGTGAGTTAAATACCATGGTTATGTCCTTCTTGTAAAAATAGACCATAGAAATCAATCTATTATTTTTAGAGAGCTATACGCTTGTTCTTCCTAGGGTTTGTCATACGATTGCAACCTAGAGGGGAATAGGGCGTTCTTCCCCGTCGTTCTTGTGTTTCCTTATGATTGGCCGAAGCGACGACACGTCTACTTGGTGGTCAGATAGACAGGATCACGAGCGTGTGGTTGGACGAATTCTTTTGTCGCAGGTTGCTGTTCTAACAGTGGTTGACGCCATCGGTTCGTTAAGTTGCACAGATCCAAGTTATCATCATCGATCATACGTCGTGAAGATCGGGCACCCCGTATCATACATGACTAGGGGTTACTGGATGCTGATTGTAATTGTACCAAAGTGGAGCAAGATAATATACCTTGATTCCCTACTTATGAGCAACTATGACTTCACCCGTGTGCAATAAATACTTGACATGCAAACTCATTTCCTCTTGATCCACACATAACTCTATTATTGTATTCCCTTCATTTACAATGGCCGAGGCTAATCTTTTGGAATCACGTAGGTCATTCAGCGCTTACGTTGCCTAGGGAGAGAGACATAAGGAATCCAGTGACACACTGCGACACATGACGCAATTTCTAGTATCCGCTACTACACAACAATCCTATATCACACTTCGTAATAATGCCTATAGAACTGACAATACTTATGTACGTAATTTTATTTTTGCAGTACCATCGGCCAGCAGCTACGGGGCAACGTATGTGGATTCTACGTTTGCCACCATATGGAGGATATTATGGCCACTAAGACGAATGATCCAGAGGTTTGTCAACTTGCCAATAATTATTTCGTGATTATCAATTTATATTTGTATGTATGTATGTATAAACATGCTAACGACTTTAACACTCCTAGTGACAGCGCGTAGAATTCGACGTAAGTACATTCGGTCTTGATAAACTCTCCGAAATTCGAAAAAACCTCTCCCAATTCTTGATAGTGAATGTCATAAACTAGGCTGGAGAGTTCTACCCCGGCGATGAAGATTAGATGTTGAGACATTTGATACAATTGTAATCATTCAATTGTGCTCAATCAAATAATTCATTGAAATGTACTTCATTTAGTTGTTTAATTTATTTGTGAGATCTGTGTAATGATTGTCGTGTACTATATATGTAATATGTTTGCTTGTTTTCAGAGAGCATGGCTAGCATTTCCTGAGGCTAGCCGAAAAATCAGAAATAATATAGATATTCAAATAGCTATCACAGACAGTTTGTATCAATAAATCGTTTGTGCTATATGAATATCACGGACAGTTAATACGAAAAACCGTCTGTGATATGTAAGATATCAGAAACGGCTATGTTTGAGAACCGTCTGTGATATATAACATATCATAGACGGTTTTTGGCATTAATCGTCTGTGATAATTAGCATATCACAGACAGCTATATTTAAGAACCGTCTGTGATACTTGATATATCACAGAACCGTATGTGTTGTAATTATCACAAATAGTTTGAGAGCTGTCTGTGATAATGAATCTAAAGGTATATCACAATCAGCATCCAGTAACCCCTTCTATTAAGCACGCATCTAAAGGTATGTCCCTAATAAAACTAAATAACTATTGACAAACAATGAAAATGAATTCGTTGCCAGAGTACATTAATGCAAAATAGGACGTCAAACAAGAAATATATCTCGCTCTATGGTCCTTACAATGTTCACACGGCCCTTTTCTCTAGCCAATTCAAGCTTCTGGCTTCTGGCAAAATAGGATTAGCAAAGAATATGAGAAAAAAAATGTTTTAAACGTAGACTGCCCCACTCATTTCGGCTTAACCTTCTGGTTTCGTTTATTTTATACTATTCATAAATTTCGTCTTTTTCTGAACTTTTATTTTTGTTTTGAGTTTTTTTGCTGGTTCTTTTTTTTCCGTATTCATTTGCGTTGTCTGTGATGAGCTAACTTATTTTTTCTATTTTTTTAAATTTAGTTACGTTAAATAAGCTACCTTCAGTTACAGTGTAATTTCAACCAACTACAGTGTAATTTCAGCCATAAATTATTATTTTTCAGTCCAAGTGCAGTACGAATACGAGAAGATGCTTTTAACGTAAGACCTAACAAGGCAAAAAAGAAGAAGCATGGTGCCGTATATAATCCATCATGTACCTCCGTGTGATAAAAGTAGATGGACAGTCCGCTCAAGCCCTTTATTGGCATCATGGTGCAATACGGTCCAGCATATGATCCTGCTAATAAAAGAAAACATCGGTGACCCAGCAAGCTGCAAAATACTAGCATACATGCCCTTTTCATACATGCTTGAAAGTGAAAAGACAGAGAGAAGAACTCGATGCTTGTTTCTTAAGTAAACCCTGCTTTTCCCCCTTCTTCAGATAGCAAAGCTTTTTGTAAACAAGACTTCAGCCCCGTTCGTTTCGACTTCAGCTTCTGGCTTCTGGCTTATTTTTCACTATTTATAATATCATCTTTTTCTGAACTTTTGGTTTTTTTTTGAGCTTTTTTGTCGGTTCTTTTTTTTGCCGTATTCGTTTGCGTTGTCTGTGATGGGCTAATATATATTTTTATATTTTTTAATTTTTTTAAATTTAATTATGTTAAATAAGCCGCTGTCAGCTACAGTGCTTTTCAGCCATAAACCACAAAAAATAAACCCAAATGATTCAAATACGCGTGATTTGTGACCTGTGACACGAAAGGTTTCTGACCTACGAGGTTTGTACTTGGATGTGTCAAAGGTGGCCCTGGTTAAACTTTTTTTTTTCAGGCCCTACCACTAAATTTGTAGAAGCCCCGGAGTCTGTTTGGAAGAGAGCGATTTCTTTAGAAATTTTTAGAATTTAGTTCGGATTTACACGCCAAATCCTCTTTCCAACCAGGCCTTTAGGCTTCACCTTCAGCTCATTTCTTCGATCTCTGTTCGTTTTTTTTGCTGAAAGGCCGATGTGGTCGCGGCCTTTAGACCAATTAGTTTGATACATAGTGTTGGTGGAATTTCTCGAAGATCCTAGCGAACAGATTAGCACTACACTTTGATCGTGTGATATCCACAAATCAGGGTGTTTTCATCAAAAGATAGGTGTATCCAGGATAGCTTTTTATATATACAAAATCTAATTAAGGATGTACATAAGTCGAAGATGCAGGCCCTCTTCGTTAAGTTGGACATGGCAAAAGCATTTGACTTCGAGCGAAGCCATAAGCAAAAGAACGTACCGGCTTGGTGTCCTAGTAGGAAATGACGAGTGGGATTTCTACTTCAAAAATATGAATAGAATATGGTTTCGCTAGTATTTGATTTGAATTCCGTGTATTCTGCGCGCCTGATCTTTTACCCAATTTGCTAGGAAAAAAAAAGGCTCGTAAAGAAGTGCTGTAATTTGGATTGGATCGTTGGAAAGACCGGATTCTTGCCCACTTGTCCAAGCGAGCGAGGCAACCCCGGTTGGAGGCACCGTAGCCTCGACTCGCCCGCACACCAGACAGGAAACGCCCCCGCTTCCCTTCCCTCTCTCTCTCTCTCTGCCTCCAACCGAGGCGGAGGAGTTCGATTCCGGCCGGCGGCGGCGAGATGAAGGTCACGGTGATGACCGCTGACGAGCAGATTCTCACCCTCGACGTCGACCCCGACGAATCCGTAAGCCTGCCCCCGCCCCATCTCTCTCCCCCCGCCTCGACCTTTAGGGGTAATCACTGAGTTGGGGCAGTGGTGGGTGAATTCGTGAGAAGGGTTAGGAATTTGGGCGAGAACCGGCGCATTTGAACTGAGGCGATAAGCAATTCACTCGTTGATTCCTCGTGGTGTCTGGGTGTAAAGTTTGCTTGTATTTTTTTTTTTTTGCATGG
Organism: Bonia amplexicaulis; assembly: GCA_036346245.1. NCBI lineage: Eukaryota > Viridiplantae > Streptophyta > Magnoliopsida > Poales > Poaceae > Bonia > Bonia amplexicaulis. The sequence goes on from CM070740.1 coordinate 13,248,637, forward strand.
TGTAGACTTCAAAGCCGTCGGTTTCCTTTGTTCCGCGTGTTCTTGGAGCATGGTTACAATTATGCGTTCTGCGTGCTTGCAGGTGGAGAATTTGAAGGCGCTTCTTGAGGTGGAGGTGAGCCGGGCCTGCAATTTCACTTGAGGTTTTTTTTCGTGACTTTTGCCGCGACTGGTTTGATCTCACATTGTTGGTTTTGGGTGTGTGGCCAGACTCAAGTGCCGCTGCGGCAGCAGCAGCTTCACTTCAATGGTAAGGAGATGCAGAACTCGGAGAAACTTAGCGCCGTCGGAATCCGCGATGGCGATCTTGTGATGATGGTTTCTTCCTCGAATTATAGGTCTGCTTGCTGGCGTTCCTCCAATGATAGCTCTACTTACATCTAGATCTAGTAGTGGGTTTCTGAACTAAATTTCTTGAGAGGTTGAAACTCCTGTCAGTTCACTTATGGTGGTATGATGCTTTCTGGTCTTAGTGGGAACTACATTACGTAGAGCTATCCTTTGATCTCTTTCTTAGCGCAAGAATAGATTTTAGGTTGTTACAAGTGACGCTTTATTATTATTATTTTGGTATATCCAGATGTTTTGCTTTTTATAGTTGCCACTTGTCAGTTTGCTTTTTGGTGTATCTTGAACACAAACTCAGAAGTCAGAGGTAGCAAAATATTGAAAGAGATGCTACTAATCTCATCTCATCAATCTTGATGTCACCAAAGTATATCTTTTCTTAGCTTAACTAGTCTCATGAATCTTTATGTCACCAAAGGACCAGTGCTTTCTTGAGTTAAATGTCCATGCTGAAAATTTCAGGGCATCTCAGGATGTCATAAGGTTAAATCCTGATGGATCTGCTGTGAATCCTCAAGCTTTCCAACAACGTATTCGAGGTGATTCACAACTTATGGCACAGCTCCTTCAGGTAAACTTTTCTGGTAGATTCATTATTTATCAAAATTGGTCAGTTTATACTTTAGTGCCCAGATGTTACTTGCACAAAATATGTTAATTTCTTTTGTTAAAAAATTGATATCTTCTTGATTTGCAGAATGACCCTACATTAGCACAGGCAATTCTTGGAGATGACATCAATGAGTTCCAAAATACATTGCGGTCACGGCACCAACAAAGACTAGAACTAAAACACAAACAAGAAGAAGAGCTTGTGAGGATCTCCTTGCTAAATTTTATTTTCTATGCAAGTTATATCATGTCTTATTGAAATGAAAGCTGAGAATGTGGGTTGTTCCTGCATTATTTCTGTATACAAATTGATGTAGAATATGATTCTTTTGTTCTGCTGTTTCATATCCAACATGATTGAATCACTCCATGAATTTATTTATAAAAATATATCTCTATGCTGTTTCACGTATACCAATATGTTGTAAAATTTTACATTTGGTAAATTCTCTTAGATCTATTTCACCACTTTGAGCCTTGGTGCTTGGTAGCTAATGTTCTGTTTCTTGGCTGTGATGTTTTGCTAACTTGTTGAATAATAGTAGGCCAAGTCATTAATAACATTATTTTTTGCAGGCTTTAATGTATGCTGATCCTTTTGATGTTGAAGCTCAGAAGAAAATTGAAGCTGCAATTCAGCAGGTATGCATCAATTTTGTCAGGATAACACCTCTTGACCGTTTATGACAATGTTTCTTTTCATATGTCACTATAGCAAATGTGAAATGTCATGAGCATCATTACATGACCAACTATTGATTAAGGAGACCTAAAGAATGTGTATTACAAAATAGGAATAAACAAGTGAGCTAACACAATGGAGGAGCAGGATGGTGAGCCCAAAAGGGGAATTTCTATTTTCGTGCATTTAGCTTCTGCTAGCTGTCATGGTTGGATAATATTGAATTGTTAGCATGACATTTTTTTAATTTAATGTAATGAGCCTGTCAAAAGCTTTGTTCTGTCTTCACTGTGATTTATACATTCTTTCCTGTTCACCTCTTTAGAATTTATTCTGTTAGATAGCTGATATTCTGATTACTTGTTAACTGTCATATTCAGAAAAGCATTGATGAAAACTGGGAGGCTGCCTTGGAGCATAATCCTGAAGCATTTGCTCGAGTGGTATGTTGTGCACTGAGTATGCTCCTATTTATGTGCTATGTTTTGTAGTACTTGTTTATCATCAATCAGCATTCTGATTTTAGGTTATGCTGTATGTGGATATGGAAGTCAATGGAGTACCATTGAAGGTATTAAATTAGTTCATGTATCTTTTCCTATATAATCAACGTGGTGAACAACTGAGCATTATCTGTACATAAAACAGTATTTTCTTATGAAATTTTCTAATTATAGGAGAACTTGTATATAATGTGCTGGAAACTCCTATCGAGTGTCATTATCGATTGCATTATTCCTAGCAAAATAATAATAACAGAATCTAAATTTTATACTTGGTTTCACGAAGTTAATTTCTCCTTGGTATGTGTTCTCTTTCTGAACTAGCACTACTAGGACGAATTGCAATAAATGGGGTTTATGCAATGTTTGATTGCTTCCTGCTGATTGTTTTGGATATGTGGTCTTAACTTTCCTTTCATCTTCAGGCCTTTGTGGACAGTGGAGCACAGTCGACTATCATATCAAAAAGCTGTGCTGAACGTTGCGGGTATGATTATAAATTAAGATGTTGGTAGATTGGAGCTGTTTAGCCTTTTATATCTGTAATCCCGGAGTATTTGATAATTCTGCATGAAAAAGCAGAAAGCTTAAATAGCTTAGTTCAAGTAAAGCAGACTTACGATTTTATCAAACAGGAGCAAATAAATCATTATCTCTTGACACTCGTCTGAAATGTACACTGTGCCATATATTGCAAATTTTAAATACATCTGATCTTTTAATGGACTATCATATGCCAGGTTGCTGAGGTTGCTTGACCAGCGTTACAGAGGGGTTGCTATTGGAGTTGGTCAATCGGAGATAATTGGAAGAATACATGTAGCCCCAATAAAGGTACATTTGATTGCTAATTGCTATACCAATGTCACTAATTTTACAGTCCTTTATGAATGGTACTTTTTCTGCACCATGTCTTTGGACATGCTGCAGTGTTATTTAGTCACTTGTCACATTCACAATCTGAATTAGTATTATATAGTGCAGAAAGACAGACACTAACCATATGATACCAAATTCAGCACCTGCTAGAAAAACATGAAACTAATTGTTCTAGAACATTTTGTCCATGTTTCATGGTCTCATGGAAACGATGCAGAGGCTCCTAATTAGAACCAGAGCCTTTATTGTTCTCTTAAAACTGAATGCCAAAATTTCAGTTTTCTCTTGTGTCTCTACAAATTGTGATGGTTATGGAATTTTGGATACACTATATCATACTAATTAATTAAGTAGTTCGCAGTGCATTGACTAATAGCTCATGTTTGGACAGATTGGCCACGCTTTCTATCCTTGCTCTTTCACAGTATTGGATGCTCCCAATATGGAATTCCTTTTTGGGCTTGATATGCTGCGGAAACATCAGGTAATTGCAGGAAGCAGTTTTCCCACTTGTACATGCACCCACAAGCACTATCCTCACTGTCCAACACACTTAGAGATTTGTGCTCCATTCTCTCTTTCCTCTCTCTCCCCCCTCTCCTTCCCATGAATCTCGGAGCACAAATGGACACTCCACGATGGTGCATGTGGGTGCATGTACAAGTGGTTTTGATTTTTCTGGTAATTGCATGATTAATGTTTTGAACAAGCCATTGCATCTAACTCTGATAGTCTGATTACACCCCATAATGATGATTTTTGTTGTCTTACACAGTGCATACTTGACCTAAAGGACAATGTTCTTAGAGTGGGAGGTGGTGAGGTTTCAGTGCCTTTCTTACAAGGTTTGTAGCTTAGTACCGATCACCTATTTCATATTTTGTTCTAGCTGTAGTTTTTGATGATGGTATACTGAAATGAGCTATTGAAGAAGTTAAGATGTTGTTAGCTGCTTCCCAGTATTGAAGTTTCCTAGATTTTCATCTGGTTATCTACTTTGATAATTTTGTAAGTTTCAACTCTAATCAGTATACGGTTGTAACTTCAGAGAAAGACATCCCTTCACATATACGTGATGAAGAGAAATTATCGAAGCCATCTCTCATCCATGGAGCTGCTGGAGTAAGCAAAATTACTGCTTTAGTGTGATGTAGCTTTGAATTTTTCTTAAATTGTGATATGTGTCATCGGCATATCTTTATTTACATTATATTATCCAGGAATCGTCAAAGGCACGGGAGAGGACTCCTGATGTGCCACCGCGTACCCCTCATACAGGTTAGTTTGCTTTTGCTCTAGTAGTTCTACAGCCCTCTGATAATCACAGCCCTCTGATAATCAAGAGCTAATTGAAAATCATTATCTTTGATTTTCTTTGCAGGAGCTCCGGCTGTAAATCCTCCACAGGTAGAGTTAAAAATCACTTCTTTGGACCCTTATACGTTTGATTTCTCAAGTCTTAACCGTTTCTGAAAACTCTTGTCAGGGAGGAGATTTTGAAACGAAAGTCACAAAACTTGTGGAACTTGGGTTCGACCGGGCATCTGTAATACAAGCACTCAAATTGTTCAACGGGAACGAGGAGCAGGCAGCTGCATTCTTGTTTGGTTAGAGTCTTGAGAGAAGCCTTTTCTGTGTGCTCAACCCTTCCCAGTGTTGAGCATTTATACAAAGTGATCAAGGAGATATCTTCCCTTTGAGAAACTAGAACTTCTGTTTGCCCAATACAGGCTTGGTTTAGAGATGATTCGTGTTCTCTCTCTTCCCTGAGAAATTGTTCTTGCTTTCATTGCCTGATACATAGACCGATGACACTCAATGCAGACAAAAAAAAAGTGAAGATTGTTTGCGCTTTTCAATTTCATATATTTGTCAGTGCTGTGAATTAGCGAGAACAAACAAAAATGGCAGCTAAATCAAATATATTACCGAGCCAGAATGCCAGTTCTGCAAAAAATATTTCTATCATATTATGTGGTGTTAAAAAATGCTTACTGTTGCTTTTGCTATATGCATTGTTTTTTTATGGATAAGTGTGCAAATCTGAGGATGGTAAATTCTCACTACTGAGCACAGTAGGGCTTGTGAGAGACGATTGAGCATCTGTTCTTCCGATCCCTCCTGAAGCTGTTGTTGGAACTGATTAATAATATCAAACTGGTGATATCAGAGGGCATTGCAAAGATGTATAAATTAAAAAATACCATTGCACGTGAGGCTGACAAGTGGGCTTTGGGATTATACGTCAGTGACACATGATAGTATTTTTCAACTCGAATGATTTTTGTGATAGTATGGAGCAATTCATCCCATACTGATTATGTTGTATTATAGTTTCATTCATAAAAAGCGCAGTTTTAACTCATATCATACTGAAGATCGTATCTAATGCAGAAGTGCAGCTGCTTGGAAAGCACTTTTGAGACAACTAACACAAGAAAAAAGGTGCAGCCATTCTGAAAGAGCTAATCGCTTTATTTTGCTTGTTAATTCAGTGGCCAAATGCATAGCCTCCCTGCCTAACAAATCAAACCAATGTGTGCTTCCAAGCCTGAAACTATCCCAGTTCTTCATGCCAATGTCTTGACAACGAGAGGGCTCCTGACAAACTGCTTCCCGTTGGTCCAAACGAGCGAGCCAAACGCGTAGTCCTTGGCCAGTGTGGCGTTCTTGGCCTGGAACCTCACCTCGAAGGATTTCTCCTCCCCCTTCCGGCCGAATTCCAGCAACTCGGGTCTCACCGTCACGCGCACGCCGGCGGGCTCGCTGACGAAGGCCTTGTACTTGCCTGGCCGGCCGACGTTCTTCACCGTGCGCTTGACCGTCGTCGCGGTGGCGGTGAGGTTGACGACTGTGATGGACGGGTAGTTGAGGTCCCGGATCTTGGGCGCCTCGTCGGGGCATTTGTACGGCGCCCCGTTGAACATGGCCATGACGGTGGCGTTGTAGCGGAGCGCGCAGATGAAGCGGAGGTAGTCATCGTGGGCGAGGTCGTAGACGAGGCCCGGGTTCATGGCGCGGCTCGGCCAGACGTGGCCGGCGCCGTAGCTGAACGGGCTCGCCGGCACGAAGGACGAGTTGAGGATCGCCTCGCCCTTGTTGTCCACGCCGATCGCGGTGGTCATGATGGCCGACCTGATCGCGGCGGGGCTCCAGTCCGGGTGCAGCGTCCGGAGGAGGCCGACGATGCCGGAGACATGCGGGCACGACATGGAGGTGCCGGACTGGGAGTTGAAGTCGGTGCGCCGCTTGTCGAAGGCGAGGTCCGTGGGCGAGTTGGCGCGCGACCACGCCGCGATCACGCTCACCCCCGGCGCCGTGATGTCCGGCTTGAGTATCTCCGGGTTGACGGTGTTGGGTCCCTGAGACGAGAACGCGGCCATGAACGGCGCCGGCTTCGTCGCCAGGTTCGTCGTCGGCTTCGTGATGAACCCCGACGGAGCCCTTGATCACATCCCACGCTCGTCAGCTCATGACGTCTCACAAGAACAATGGCATTAATTGTACGGATGGTTTGGTTTGCTTACTTGGTGGATTTGAGGTAGGAGAAGAGGAGGAGGCCGTCGCGGAAGTTGATGTGCGTGGCCGGGAGGACGTGCGCGTCGGCGATGATCTCGTTGCCGGTGCTGGCGTCGTTCGCGAGCACCATCCCGACGCCGCCGGCCTGCAGCACCGCCTCGCCCTTCTCCACCCGCGGGTTCACCCCGCGCAGGCACACCACGATCTTCCCCTTCACCTTCTCCGGGTTCAGCGACCCCATGAAGCACAGCTGCCTGCAGTCACAAACAACGCATTAGTCACTCACTAATCACTAATTAAGGACGCAATAAACACACTGATTAGTCGAGTAATGAATCATTTGGGGATTGCTCCGTACGCCTCGTCTTGCGTTCTGTTGGGAGCTGCAGCATGCGCGGAGTCGATCATGGGGTAGAAGCTCTTGTCCGAGAGCCCCGTCACCGAAAGGCTCTGCCCCTGAATGGATCAAGAAAGGACAACATCTGTTAATTTCAAGAAACTGAGAGGTGTTGCAATCTTGTTGATCTTAGCGAGAAAGCAGGGCAGAATCCTCATGCCTTGATCTTCGTGTGCTCAAAGACGACGTAGGACGGGAACTCGCGGTCCATGGTGCTGGCGCCGGCGGTGAAGATCCAGGGCGCGACGTTGGAAACGGTCCCGGGCTTGGGGCCCGAGTTGCCGGCGGAGCAGACCACGGGGATGCCGCGGCGGACGGCGTGGAAGGACCCGATGGCGAGGCCGTCGTTGAAGTATTGGCCCGGGTCGCCGCCGATGGAGACGGACAGCACGTGCACGCCGTCGTGGATGGCGGCGTCGAACGCCGCGAGGATGTCCGCGTCGAAGCACACGCTGCCGTTGACGCGCTTGTAGCACACGCGGTACGAGGCCACGCGCGCTCTGGGGGAGCCGCCGCTGGCCGTGCCGTTGCCGTAGCCGACCACGCTCGCGCCGGCCACCGCCGATCCGCCGGCTGTCGACAGCGTGTGCGTGCCGTGGCCGTCGCTGTCGCGCGGCGTGTTGAACAGAGAGGTGTTGAACGCGCCCACCGCCGCCGCGTAGCCCTTGTTGAAGTAGCGCGCGCCAATCAGCTTCCTGCGCGCCATTTTTTCTTTTTTTAAAAAAATCATATGTATTGTCTTCATATACATGCTTCTAAACGATTCATCATTTGGTATATAAAACAAAAGTTCATAATTACAAAAGCATGAACACTGAAAAATCTGTGAAATTTGGGAGGATAAAACGCAACATGCAAGTATGTATACGCCAAATATAGGGAGAATGGTAGATAGATTTATCCAAGTACAGAGCTCTTAGAGAGTTTACCTATACATCTAGTGCATAAATATTCATACAAGTAATTGCGTTTAACAAGATGCATAACTTGATTATAGACCACATATTACGGTTTACTTAAAGAGCATGTGATCATTTGGAATTCATGTGAGGAAGAAACAATGTGCGAAAAACTTCTTTTTATGATTGAAAATGATGGATAACATTCGGTTGAATATTGGATAACTTCTTTTCAGAAAAAAAAAGAAGATTCGAAGGTAGAAAAGCGTTAATTTCCAGGGCAAATCCTTCCAAAGAGGGCTCTGGTTCTGTTGATGCAGATATGCTGGTACTTGCTAGTCTCCCTCGACTTTTCCTGCTAAAGATGCATCCGAAAGAGTAGGAAAGTTCAACATCGAGACATGACACTGCCAAATTGCAAGTCCACTAGGGAGTGAGAACCACTGAGCTACTATTTATGTGAAACGACATTACAACTTGACTGAGAGAATTCAGACTAACGTATTGCCGAAAAATTTAGTGAAACTTCAACGTGTCAAGAAGTAGCAAAGAATTAACCGCCGATTTTTTCGGTTACCGACTGGTAACCACCGGTTTTTCTACTCCTGGGTACAAGCACATGTACTCTGATATTCCTTCAGATAGGTGATCTAGCTTTCTTTCCTGACTGAATTTTTTTTCTGAAAACTACGGTTGAGACACACCATCATCCGGTGTCATGTCATTGTTGAGTGGGATCAAGATTCAAGATAGATCATCATGCATGCATGCCTATCATTGCCACTTAATCCTTGGCATCAACTGGTGGTGGTCTCACAGTCACAATCATGCATGTGCATTGTGGTGGTCTCACAGTCACAATCATGCATGTGCATTGTGGTGGTCTCACAGTCACAAACATTATACTACTCCAATCGAACATACTTATTTGATAGGAAGCCAGAGCCTGGTGTCTGCAACTTAGCCAAAGTGGAGGACTAATGAAGAGCACAAAGAAGGCATCAAGAAAAGCAATATCTACATGTATAATTGCATTGTATTGTGCCCTTGTGTGTATTGGTGTACTCAGTTACCTGTTGCAGGAGAACTTATCGTCTTGGTGGCCTTTCTGGCATGTTCCTTTCCACTGTGATGGAACTGGTCCCAGGCCATCGTCCCTAAAGCTCTCTGATTCTGGCCACACGCCTTCACATCCACAGGCACACAGGGAGACAGACAAAGCATGTTAAGTTCCACACAAGAGTACAGGTCAAACAACATCATGCAGACAATTCAGCTCAACTACAGAGAGGAAGATGAAAAGATCAGGCCCAGCGATAACTGAACAGTGTCTTGAATTCCTGCTTGTGCAGGCAACGACCAAGCCTTTGGCTGCATCTGAAATTTCTGAATTCTGATGTGTTCACAACCAAAGAGCATGCAGAAAAAGTATGTCCACTATTTTTAACCCAATTACAGATAATTACCATCGATTCTTGGCCGGTTATTCACCCACCAATTCATTTGATATAATCTAAAAAATAACTTGAATTCTACATGTTTTCATATGTCCACTAACTGGAATACATTCATAAGATTACTGGGCAAGGTTACTTGAATACTGCATCGTTTCATACTAGCTGGAATCTTCCCTTAAGAGCGTGAGGATGGCGAGCTTAGGAGAGATCTGTACGTTTAGTCCTCCAATCGTCGGACGCCAGCTGATATGTCTAATAATATTTGTTGCCTAATGGTATAACTAAACTAAACATCACTGTCCTTGATATAATCTATAGCATACCTAATGGTACTTCTATGATGCTTGTTTTTTATTACCGCAGGGGACAATTCAATCAGAGAAAAATGTTTCCATCACTTGCAAGTTGTTTGAATTGTTGACTCCATGATCTTCTGCCTATCTTTCTTGCCCACAGTGCATGGACCTGTTTGCAATCCTAATTAATTTATCTAACTACATATTGCTTCCCTCCCTTGCAGGTAGAAACATCCAAACTCATTCTGTAGGCTATGTTGATTGCTCCAAGGACTTGCTATGTCCAGATATTGACATGCCATTTTTGTCTTTTTTTGCATACCATAGCTAGCATTTAATCAACCTTACACTTGATCTCCAAGCTCCAATATAGTTTTTATAGAATGCACACTTTCGTTCGCTCGCCAGCGGCAGATGGACTAAGGGCTATGCAGGGGCACAGCCCCAAGGCCGATTTCAATTTTTCTTACTCGGGACCCAAGTTTACACAACATGCCCCTACATAACAAATATTAGAGCTTCCATGACTTGCAGCCAAACGACTTAGGTCAACACGTGGACCAAAACTTCTCTCACGTGTTTTCTCCCGCGCCCCCGTAGGCTAGGCCAGAGCATGGCCCAGCCACCCAGGCTAGTGCCCAAGTCAGTGGGCAGCCAGACGAGGGCTTAGCCTAGCCGTTAGCAAGTGGCTCTTTACGACTTCTGTTCACTAACGCTCTCAGAGTCCCAGACGTCTTACCTTCCCGGCTTCATTCCCCACACAATCTCCTTTCCTTTGTAGCAAGTAACAGGCCGACGACAGTTTGTCTTAGGCTTCGTTCCCCAATGAAGCTATAATAGGCCGTTTCCAAAACTTGATAAGTCATCGAAACCAACTATTAAATGTAATTTGCTTCAATTTATTCGATTATTCTGTAATCCTTTTACTTGAAATTTTACTCACTTGTTATTTTTATTATCTATTTTGTAGGCAGTAGGGTTAGATGTTATTTTTTGCCGATGATAACCATTTTTTGTTCTCGGATTCACCCTAGATCCTTTACTAACAGTGGGTTTCTTGATTTTGCTAAGTTGTGTGACAAATAGTTATAGTTATATTGAACTTTGTCGTAAAATTAGCGGATGTTACAAAATTACGACAATTATCATCGGTTACTCACCCATCAATTTTTTTATAGAATCTAAAAAAATACCTGGACACTAGATTGTTTCGTATGTCATTACAAAATTTATCTAGAATCCATTGTAACCTAAAAAGTATCGGAAAAACTAGATTGTTTTTTTTATATATATCTGGAGTCCGTTATAAGCGGCCAATTACCGTCGGGATACTTTCTTGTCATATCTACACACAAAACAAAGCTTACATTTTTAGGATTACTAGTGTACTACCACTGCTATATATTTGCACCCCGATTGGGCCTGTTTTTTTCGACTGCGGCTTATGATTTTTGGCTGAAATTTTTAAATTTTGGCTGTTTACGGTACAGATTACGGAGAAAGATACTCACTTGTAATTTTGGCATGTACAAATGTTGAGCTTTTAACATGTAGATCGTTTAACCTGTAGACTCCATCTTGAGAAAATACTCCGTTTAAAAGTTAGGTACTGTAACAAAAGCCAAAAGTCATCGATTTCGGAGGAAAAGTACATGCCCTAAGTCAACCAGATAATAATCCCACAAGAATGATGTGCCATCACTGGCCTCACAAAGGTGAAAAGAAAGGCTGTTTGATGCGAAGGTGATTAGCGAAGTGGACGACGCACGCAGCGACCAGCTGCTGGTAGAATCTTATCGCCAATTAGAAAACGATTGCTGCGGCATGGAGTGATTTGGCTTACCAGTGTCGAGGTTGCCGATGATGGTGCCCTCGCCGAACCTCGCCTTCCGCCATGCCGCGCCGCGCGGCGCGCCGCCGGGCCCGGCGAGCCCGAGGAACTGCCACGACCGTGTCGTGTGCAGCCTGTGGCCTCTGTTCGGGAACACCGACACCACCCCGGGTTGCCCTGCTCGCAAGAACTGCAGACGATTAGTCGACGATCTTCACGAGGAAATGAAACCAAGAAGCGGTCGCCGGCCGGCATGGCAGGGCCTCACTTGCGATGTCTGCGGCGGCGGCGGCGTCGAGGTTTGCGGCGAAGCCGTTGATGTGCTTGGTGTACGAGTAGAAGATCGCCTCCCGCGCCTTCTCCTTGCTGCATTGCGAATCACGCGGTTCTAATGGTCTCTTCGAACCACATACGTACGTGTTTGTTTGATTGGTTCAACAAAGAAAACACGGCGGCGCTTGGTTGGTCGGTCGCTTACTCTCCGAGGACGGCGGCGAGGAGGTCGTAGTGCGAGTCGGTGGCCTTGCTCTCGAGCGCCTGCAGGTCCGCGACGGCGTGGGCGTCCAGCCGAGCGCCATGGGCGTGCTCGCCAAGGTACACGACGTAGGACTGCGTCTCGGCGGCGACGGCAGGAGGAGCCTCGAGCAGAGCGCAGAGGAGGAAGGCGACGGCGAGGGGAGCCATGGATCCTGCACTAGCTCTTGCGGCCGCCGATGTCGCGAGAAAATTGCAACCTCTTCGGAATTCCGGGAGAGGAGGGACGCATGATATACGCGTATATATAACGAGGACTATGTCCTTGTGTATCCATAATGGCGCCGAGACCGTTTTAACTCTCCCTCCTTTTCGAAGTCTTTACTTGGACCGTACAAGTCTACAAGACAGGGGTACCGTAGCCACTCGTCGGTATGAACATGATGTATTGGTTTGAACTACTTGGTAGAACGAAGAGACGGCTAATATCGAGTACTCTTGGCTCAACAAAACAGAACATATACTCACACACTGTAATTTAGTTTTTTTCAAGAAAGTGACCCCGATGAGCCCTTTTCTTGGTCGGTCGGACATAAGGAACATGTGGTATATTCGTTACTTAGGAGGTAATTTTTTCAAGCAGTTCCCAAAACAACATTTGATGAAGCTACTCAAGAGGCTGGCTATACAGAACCAGCGGAGAAAATTTGATGCTTTGTGAGCGTTGTTGGACGAGCACACCAAGAAGAACGTCAACGAGAGGAGCAAGGGACCGGTCATTCCTGGGGCAGCACAACCGCAATACTTGCCAGCACTCGATGATCCTAACCCAACTGGTCCAAGAAGGAGGAGCTCACGAAACACGAACGACATACATGGAGATGAACGCACAGAAGATCCAATTGCACACAGTACAGGTCATGGGGAACAGGGAGCATCGGTTCGACGTGGTACTCCGTGATAGAGCCGGATTTGGAACGGCTCGTTCCCTTCTTACCCACGAGGTATGCCTTGGAGATCATGCAAACGAACTTAGCTTCACGTGCAATAAGCTGAAGCTGTTACACAAGACATGCTCTCATATCCTTCCTGCATGCTGGACCGTGGGCATGGATCATTCGAACTTCATGTCAGAGTACTTCTTTAAGGAGATGGTACCGCAGGCTTAGTGTGGGGAGCTCCGGGGGTTCAGAGCGGTCGAAAACTTCACCACCTTGGACATTGCAACGAGGACCCGGATTACAGATGTTAACATGCTGAAGGGTGAGAAGGGTCAGCGACAGAGCCGGCATATTAGAAATGATATGGACGAACTGCAAGCGGGAGCATCTAGTGCACGTTGCAGGCGATGCGGTCAGAAGGGGCACACAGCTAGACGATGCAATGCATGTGCTGCTCAGTAGTTGTTGGAGACACAACTAAATTTACATTGCACGCACTTATGACGACCGAAATGTCGTACTAAATGTATCGTATATTTCATGTACCATTTGTACAATTGCTATGTTATATCCCCTTTTTCTGTAATGTAGTTGGTGTTGTGCTGGTAGCTTAGTATTGCTCTGTTTACTTACTTACTAGTTCTATTTGCTGTTAGTTAAAATGCGATATTTTTATGGCTCGTGATAACAACCGCACGAAGATAACAACCAATCCATGATATGCTTAACAACATTGCACATTATTTCGATCAACACTCCTATATACTATAGTACAACCATACACCTCGTTGCCTATATTTCAAACGAGCCTTGTGGCACCCACATGGAGTTTTGTTAAGGGGACCGCCTCAGACGGGGCTGGCCGTCGTTGTAGTGACACACACATATGCAGCTAGGGTTTGCACAGCAACATGTCGGATCGTATGAGCTTCCTATATTGACAACCTCTTCGTTGCCCCTCTCGCGTTTCCTATGAAGTTTATTTCAATTCAAATAAGCCTATTATCTCGTCTTTTCACATTCAATCATTCACATATCAAGTCATCTAACAATATTAACATATCGGTTTTTTCCGCACATGAATTATCAGTAACATCAAAATATCACTTACCATCGTATGTACTGATCGTTCTACGGTCAATCGTTGCTCAAAAAAATTTCCAAAATTTTTTACGCACTTACAACATACAATGAGCATAAACTTTTATTACAACTTCAGCAAATTTTTTCTCAGTTAAAAACTACAAAATTGATAAAATTTAAAAACTTCACGGGGGACTCAGTGCAGTCGGGCGACTGGATGTCGTCGCCCAAGGGTAGAGCGACAGGGTCTCTGTCGGCCCCTGGTTGGGCGATTGGCCCTAGTCGCCTGTCATTGGGCGACTGGAGCCTATTTTTTGTAAAAAAAATTTACAGGTATATTTCTGTAATTTCGAATAAAAATGAATTATTTGTACAAAAAAATTCGGCTATCCGAGGCTCATGGTCGTATATATGCGCCGTCACAGTCTCGATGGCAGCTCAAACATGCCTTTCAAATGCGTCATTTGCCTCACAAATATATGACCACTGCTGACCAACTGAGACATATTACAACTGGCTGAACCATATGCATATGCAAATCTAAGCCAAACTTGTCCATTGTCTGACATCGAGTAGCTGGTCCAAGCATACATGGCCTAACTTTGCCTGAATTTCGTCTAAAAAAACTTTGCCTTGATGAATGGTCATCAGCGGCTCTGAAAAGCAGAGATACATACAGTGTGTAGTACAAGTACACATTGCGTATAGGAGAAAAAATTGCTTGGCACCAAGGCTTTGTTTGGATGCCAGGGGAAAAAATCTAGGAAATATTTTCCCTAGGGAGGATTTTGAGGGCACAAGAAATCCCTCTCAATCCCTTGGGATAATAACCCCTATAGTAAAATATTCCCTATCACCATTTGGAAGTAATAGGGATGAGGGCACAAGAAATCCTTCTCAATCCCTTGGGATAATAACCCCTATAGTAAAATATTCCCAATCACCATTTGGAAGTAATAGGGATAAAAATCCCAGACATTCAAAAATATTTAAAAAAACCCAGAAAAATAGGAAAATCTGAAATATTCAAGAAAAATCGGAAACGTCCAGAAAAAAATAACAAATTAGAAAAAACACTAACAATTCGAAAAGGCACCCAAAAATGCAAATAAGATAATAAAAATAATTTAAAAATCATGAAAACTTTGAGAAAGAGGGTGCTAAAATATACATCAACATTCAAATCAAATCCATACATCCACACATGTAGATCATATTCATACATGGGTAAAACCCAAACTTAGCTAGTACTACTAGTACCTACAACATTCATTATCTATTTCATACAACCAAATTAATCATCTATAACATGAGGCACGAGTCCAATTCATCCAAAAGTCGAATTCAAGCATCCGGTTGGCTATGTGTACCATGTTGCAAATACAGAAATCTAACATTTCATGCATCCACCCAGTCCAGATCCAGCACTTCCAGGAAAAGATGTTGAAGAAGTGAAGGACCATGTGAGAAGGTCATGTTTAATATTGTGATGAACCAATGCAATGTTTATAGAGTGGTTAATTGGTTTTGCAAAAATTGCATTTGATTAGGGTTGTTTTCTGGAAGTGTCATGAAAATCGAAACTATCGCAGGTGTTTATGCGATAGTACCGGCGTTGTGAACATAGTAGTTCCGCTCGAACGGTAGTTCCAGTCTGAGCAATGGAACATTTTTTCAGGGAGGTCCAGTTCGGCTTTGTAAGATACGTAAGTGCCGCTTTGGGGAGTGGTAGTACTGCGGTGTAGAAATACCGGCATGGTAAGCACGATACTTTTGATATTCCCAGAAAATAGGAGTTTGGAGAATTGAGTCATGGATCGAGATTAACTAACCTAGGTCATTGGATTAAGGTTGCATGATGCATGTCTTAGCTAATGTATGTGAAGTTGTGAAGAACTTGTGCTTGGAAATAATTTCTTTGTCCTTGGATGTGCAGGGTCACTTGAAGTCAACTGTGGTCAATGGTGAGGAGCAGGGCTAGGCTCATGGAGGAGTTGAGGCTTAGAACGATCGAAGATGCTGGGTGAGACGGTGAGCTCAAGCATGGCACGAGAAAGACGAGAAATGTTAAAAGTGAGTTCAAACGGCGGGATGGCGCCATGTATCTTGCATCGGCCAAGTGAGCTGTGGTTTGGTGGAACTGGGACAGGAGAGACTTGCCAACGTGTGACAAGCGATGCATCTACACGTGGCAAGCAAGACGATTGCTTGCAGTGGTTGGTGATGACCAGGTCAAGGAAGCGTATTTTTGTAGTTTGACCAGAATACTGGAAATCATCTTGGATTAAAACCGCAACGCATGAGCGATGCGTTGGAGGGCACTTTATGTCAAGGTGGAGTTGGTTGGAACAAGGCTAGGAATTTAGCGGATGCACACTTATGCGCTTTAGAAAGCGTGCATAAGTGAACTTGTATGAGTAAAACCCGTGTGTGGGGTTACTAAGTTTTTCCCATTGTAATAGTGGATAGGATCCACTAAGGTGAATAGGTGACTGGTTGTCCACCTATAAAAGGGGTTGGGATGGAGACATGCGTGCTTAATCATCCAACCCATCTGTTGTGCTCTCTCCCTTAGCTCTAGGTTTAGGGTTAGGGTTTAAGAGTGAGCACCTTGAGTGCACTTTGTCCTCCCAAGTCGAGTGGCTGTAAACCTACCTTCTCAAGTAATTAATACATCAATCTTTCTGCAACTCATGAGTCCCTCATATTTTTGATTAATGTGCTTGACTTTTGATTGGTTTTGATCTCTCCTCTTTCCTTCTTGTGATCTTACTATGCAAGGGCATGTAAGAGATGGAGATAATCTTTGGGAATACATCTCCACCCATCTAGGCACTTTGATAACAAGATTCACGAGAAAGCCTGTTTTTGCTTAATTTGGCCTTAAAGTGTGATTTCTTGATCCGAGGGTTTTTGGCTTGGTTTCTATGGTGAACTAACTTGCTGTCATGTGTGGGAATACATCTGGACCCTTCTTGGTCATCTTTATCCGACGAGTAAGTTGTATTCATCGATTTTGGTTTTGGCTCGGTTTCAGTGCACCTTTCATTCAAACTAAAAAACATCTCAACTTTTGCCATGTTTTTCATGATCGTTTGATGGAATAGATTCTTGATAACCTAGAGAAGATCTCTACAAAATTTTATGTTATTTGGATCTATGAATCAAAAGTTCCATGAATTTTTGTTTTTGAACTCGGGCTGATTTTACTGTTCATCGACGAAACGAAGTACCACAATTATAATGGAGGTACTTCCGATTTTTAGTAGTGCCGTAGTTATAACAAAGATACTTATGATTTTCTCCAAAATTTCAAAGGTTTGTTTTGCTCGTTTGGTGTTAGTTTCTCATTCCAATCTTCATAGCTTTGTAACTATTGGAGTGAAGGGTGTTGAATACTTGGAGAAAAGATTGAAGCACCATGTAAGAAGGTCATGTTTAATGTTGTGATAAACCATTACAATATTTATGGAGTGGCCAATTGATTTTGCAAAGATTACATTTAATTTGGACTATTTTTTGGAAGTGTCAGGAAAATCGTAACTACCACAGGTGTTTATGCGGTAGTACTGCAGAATGGTAGTACCAGCGTTGTGAACGCGGTAATTCTGGTATGAGCATCGAAACATTTTTTCTAGAGAAGTCCAATTCGGGTTTGCAAGGTGCAGAAGTACCGCTTTGAGGAGCGGTAGTACCGTAGTGTGGAAGTACCGTCATGGTAAGCGTGTCACTTTCAATCTTTCCAGAAAAACAGGTGTTGGAGAATTGAGTCATGGATCAAGTTTGGATAACCTGGGCCATTGGATTAAGGTTACATGATGCATGTCTTTGCTAATCTAGGTCAAGTTGTGAAGAACTTCTGCCTGAAAATGATTTCTTTGTCTTGGATGTGCAGAGTTGCTTGGAGTCAACTGTGGTTAACGATGTGGAGCGGGACTAGGCTCATAGAGGAGTTGAGGCTCAGAACGATCGAAGATGCCAGGTGAGACGGCGAGCTCAAGCATGGCACGAGAAAGGCGTGAAATGTTGAAGGCGAGTTCAAATAGTGGGATGGTGTCATGTATCTTGCATCGGCCAAGTGAGCCGTGGTTCGGTGGAACCGAGACAGAAGAGACTTACCGACGTGTGACAAGCTAATGGTGCACATACACGTGGAAAGAAAGGCGATTGCTTGCAATGGTTGGTGATGGTCGGGTCAAGGAAGAGTATTTTGGCAGTTTGACCAAAATACCGAAAATCATCTTGGATCAAAACCACAGTACATGGGCAATGCGTTGGAGGGCAGTTTAGGTCAAAGTGGAGTTTGTTGGATCAAGGCTAAGAATTTAGTGGATGCACACTTATGTGCTTTAAAAAACGCGCATAAGTGAACTTGTGTGAGTAAAACTCATATGCATGGGGTTAACGGATTTTTTTCTCATTGTAATAGTGGATAGGATCTACTAAGGTGAATAGATGGCTGGTTGCCCACCTATAAAAGTGGTTGGGATGGAGACATGTGTGGTTAACCATCCAACCTATCTCTTCTACTCTCTCCCCTAGCTCTAGGGTTAGGGTTAGGGTTTGAAAGTGAGTATCTTAAGTGCGCTTTGTCCTTCCAGGTGGAATAGCTATAAACCTACCTTCTCAAATCAGTAATACATTAATCTTTATGCAATTCTTGAGTCCATCTTGTTTTTTATTGATGTGCTTGATTTTTGGTTGGTTTTGATCTCTCCTCTTTCCTTCTTGTGATCTTTCTGTGCAAGGACATGTAAGAGATGGAGATAATCATTGGGAATACATCTCCACCCATCAAAACACTTTGATAGCAAGATTCACGAGAAAGCCCGTTTTTACTTAATTTGGCCTCAAAGTGTGATTTCTTGATCAGAGGGTTTTTGGCTTGGTTTCTATGGCGAACTAAATTGCTGTCATGTGTGGGAATATATCTGGACCCTTCTTGGTCATCTTCATCCAACGAGTAAGTTGTATTCACCGATTTTATTTTTGGCTCAGTTTTAGTGCGCCTTTCCTTCAAACTAAAAAGGTCTCAGCTGTGGCCATATTTTTTATGATCGTTTATTGAATAGGTTCTTGATAACCTAGAAAAGGTCACTACAAAATTTTATGTCATTTAGATCTACGAATTAAAACTTCCATCAATTTTTGTTTTTGAGCTTGAGCTGATTTCACTATTCATCAGTGAAAGGAAATACCACATTTATAACTGAGGTACTTCCGATTTTCAGAAGTACCGTAGTTATAACAAAGGTACTTACAATTTTTCTTATTTTTCTCCAAAATTTTAGAGATTTTTTTTGCTTGTTTGATGTTAGTTTCTTATTCCAATCTTTATAGCTTTGTAGCTATTGGAGTGAAGGAGTGTTGAACACTTGACAAAAATTTAGTATGCACCATTCAACCCCCCCCCCTCTCTGTTGCCATATTCAGTCTTTCAAGAAGTTACGTGGGAAGAAAAATCAAAACAATTAGATCGTGTAAATCTCTCTTTTTTTTTGCAAGGAATGTAAAACTATAATTGATGTGAAGTAAGTTGGACCGATATACCTTCTCTTCATTTTTAACATTCCAAAGAAGACACGATGCAAGCTCTGTTTGTATGTCTTCACTTTTCTCTATTACCAGTTTCATTGTGGTTACCATAGTGGATATGACAATGTTCGGATGGTTTGAACTGAAATGAGACCGTGGCCGCTAACTCGGGTCACGTGATCAAAGCCAATGTGACCAAGTCTCCTATGCCAAAAAGAGAGATCGCGGGATTCTGAAGCAACTAAGCACCTGAGAGAATCACTAGAGGACTCAACAAAATCAACACGAAAGATCCTCCTAAACCTAGAAATCTCGCAAACTAGACTCCTTGAAGAACCAAGAATTTTGCAAGCATTTTTCTTGAAACTTACCTCAAAATCGTCATTGGTAAACTGAGAAACAGATAGCAAATTATAATATAGCTTACTCACTAAGCAACATCCTTAAGAATGAAAGAATCATTAATGCGCACAATACCTTTAGCGATGACTCAACAAGAAGAAGCGTCTTCAAAGGTAATCGACTTATCACCTGGAGCTCGGACTAGGAAAGAGAACCAACGGGAGTCTTCGGTCACGTGGCGAGAACAGCCAGAGTCCACAAGCCACACATCGTCCTTCCCAGCCCAGTGATCCTAAGTCAATGAGAAGACAATATCGGTGGCTCAGTACTGGGGTAAATAAAAGCAGATATGGGAATCCAGTACTAAGTCACACGACGAGCAGAAGATGCAATCACAGAAACAAAAGACTGACCTCTAGCTACTCTACGTGCCTTGCCTCTCCCAGAATCAGAAGGTCTAGGAGAAGACCTCACGCCTCTGCTAGGTCAACCACTATGGAAGAGCGGGTCTGACCTACAGCAGTATGTTGATTACACCGCAGATAGCTATCTTGATAGGGAAAGTGAGGTCTATCCCCCAAGACGGTGACACTTTGACCAGAAGAAACTCGAGGACCAAAACCAGAAGAACCCTGAAAACCAAAACCTCGATGTTGCCTAAAACCAAGAAAGCTAGGAGCGCTATCTATAACTCTAGGTCACGTGTTGGTCTTATGAGTACTGTATGTCTAGGGCTGACCATGAATACCCCTAAGAGCATGAACACGATCTCTTCACACGAACTTGGTGCACCTAAAGCAGAAATCAATCACATATCCATCTTTCTGACAGAAGGTGCAATGATACTTCCCCTTCTGAGAGGTCGAACCAGCAGGATGAGGCTTCACCTTTTGAGAGGTCGAAGTAGTAGGTGGCACAATCATACTATCAGAAATCCCATGTAAAAAACTCACAGACTTAAACTCAATTTTCTTAGGCTTGGGCGTAACTTCGATCATGCCTACTACTACAGCTCTAACAACATCAGGTGGATGTTTCCTCATATCCTCTAAGAAATCATATCCTACATCTTGATTAAACATGCAAATCTTATATTTGTCTAGAATAAGATTAAGCATTTTCTTACCTCTAAGAAATTTTTCAATAGTGTTCATGAGGTACTCACACTCCTGAAAAAGAGAGACGCGTGAAGCATAAAGAGAAGGAGAGGATGGGAAACCAGAAGGAGAGGATGAAAAACCAGAAGACGAACATAGAATAGCATGTGCATATCTCTCCTTATGCATAGCTGTCTCAACCTTGAGGGCTTCGCAAGACACGTAGGGGGTAGTTCTAATCCTAGCCATCTGGTCCGCGTAACTCTTCCTAAAAGTCTCTTGTATTTCCTTATATTTCTCCCCTACTTCAGCACAGAAAGAGCAAGAGATTGTGACTTCTCTAGTAGATCCTTAGTTACCTTCACACTTTTTTATCCAATGCAATCTATTCAGATTTTAGATTTTCACAATTATTGCATGGTGAGCTAACAGGTGTCTTAGAAGCATATTGAGCTATTTTCTTGTTATGATCACACATGTCCTGAAATTGTTTTGAAACAGATTCGAGTTCAGCAGTTAATTTTGGGTAGTTGGCACAAGAAACAACAGGCACCATCAAGGCAACTTGCATTTCAGCGATTTTATGATCTGCCTTCTTTAGATTAATCTTCAGGTTATTACAGCTATCACAAGTTTCAGGCAGATCAAGAAGCATGGTATATAAACCTCTAAAGGCATTGTCCTTATCCTCACATGAGGTGCAGAATGTAGTCTCAATAGAATTAGAATGAGATGGAATAGTTTTAGCCAATTCTAATTAAGCTAACAATCTAACATTTTTCACCTTAAGAAAATCTAGCTCAGAGATCACACTATCATGTGAGGTCCTTAGTGTCTTCATGTTTCTAAGCAAGGAAGCACATATATCATAATCATCATGAGAGGGAGCAGATTTAAGTGAAATAAGCTCCCGTGATAAGTTTTCTACCTCCTTCTATAACTCGCCACACCTAGTCCTAGACCTAGCATAAAACTTTTCTAACTTAAGAAAAGCATCATTGAGCTAGTCATACAAGGGACATACCTCATCGAAGTCGTTGTAGAGATCATCATCGCTGATGCCGTTCTCATCAACCATGAAGCACATGTCAATGAAGTCGTCGTTGTCCTTGGTGTCCTTCTGGGGATCATACTCGCCGTCGTCGTGTCTCCAGCCCTCCATGATGCTAAAGTCGAAGTTGTCGAAGGTGGTGAGGACATGATGGAAGAGCTTCTTGGCTTTACCATGGATGCGGTACTTCTTGTCATTGCCTTAATTATGAGCTGGGGGATTCTTGTTGCGGTTCTTGCTGATTTAGTCATTCTTGCTCACGCTGCTGTAGTCATTCTTGCCCTTCTCCAGCTTAGGGCAGCTTGCTTGAATGTGGTTGGGACCACCACACTCGAAGCAAATCACCAGACCTCCTCTCTTCCTCTCTCTAACACTCTTTTATGCATGTGAGAATTTTCTGGCTAAGTGGGCTAACTCACTCTCTGGGAACTGCTCAAATTGGTCATCACTCATCTCATACATAGCAGCCAAAGAGAAACTCGAAGCACCATCAGAAGATACTCCAGAAGCAGAAGTGGGATCAGTTACCAAAGTCATCGACTGTGACTTCGTCTTGCCAGAGATGATGTTGATCTCATGAGTCTTGAAGCATGAGTACAACGCATCAAGTGTCAAGGTCGACAAATCAGCCGTGTCCTTGATGGTGGTCACTTTCATCTCCCAAACCTTGAGGTCCAAGGCAGAAAGCATCTTGTGAAATCAACATGCTCGGAGGTTGCTTAGAATCTTGTGAAAGCATTATCCGAGTCTGGGTATGTGAGACCAACAGTTCGAATGTTGCTTAGAATCTTGTGAAATCTGCCAAAGCACTCATCCAAGGACTCACCAGCAAGCATCTCGAATTTATTGTATTCACGCTTGTACTAGTCATGTCAGACAGTTTTGATCTGGGTGGTGCCCTAGATGATGATGTTCTTTACCTTAGCATTTGCCTCCATATCTGGCGTATTCATCGGTGTGATGTGCTCATCGGCAGGAACAACAAACCGAGTCTTAACCTTTTTTCAGATCACATAGCCTTTTGGCCTGCATGTAAGATTCCATCCTACTCTTCCAAAAGAGATAGTCGACACCATCGAAGAGAGGATGCTTGGTGGAATACTTGTCTGCTGCCATGGCTCCTAAGACCGGTTAAGATCTATGAGAAGAGCTAACCGGGTTTTGATACCACTTATAGGACTGGATAGGCAATAGAGTAAGGTGAATGGTGCCATAAAAAATTTCCCCTGAGTAAGTGACCACAATATGTCGTTCCATACCTGATTATCCTCACTTGGTGCATCTGCCTTGTTAACAACAAGACCAAGAAAAGCAACACCAGCAGTAACATGCCAGAGCAAATAAATAAATGCATTGTGCGGCTTGCTTTCCTCAGTAAAGGCTGACCATTCAACAAAACTCAACATACGGGGGCACGCACTTGTGATAATATTAGGAGCATATATAAATGAAGTAGGACATTTTTTTCTTACATTTTAGCTCCTCCAGATATAATACTTCTTTTTTCAACAATAAGGTCCATTTCACTGACCTTCTCGATTAATGCATTCACCTACACATAACCGAAATAGTTGATTGAACAAATGTCACTTTCAAGCCCTGGCAATGTCACATGCACACTAAGCAGGGTCGGCCACAAGCCAAGTCTCATGGAAGAGAGAATGTCGCTTTCAAGTAGGCCAAGCTAGCCATCCAAGAACTTGATGTTGAAGTTATGGCATAGTCTAGCGGTATAGCACTTTGTCTTGTTGATTAATGACCAGAGTTTGATTTTCACTGACCACGAGTTTGGTGTGCTATTTATGTGGAATTTTCACTTTGATTGCCTGGATTTGAGTCCGCGATTTTACTAGCCAATTGTCCCACCTCAAAAAAAAAAAAAAACTGGCTGTGGAATGGAAAGGGCCATGGAAGTATACCGCAGGGGGAAGCAATGTGTCGACAGAAACTTGGCCAACTCCTAACAAATTCAGTGCCATCAGCACCAACACCCAAAAAGACTAGCTAAAAAATAATTCACATATCCTACTTAGGTCTTATCATCCATCTCTAATACGAACAGGCAGACAGATTTTGTGTGTGTGTGTGTGTGTGTTGCGTCGTTCTCATGCATGCCAAACGTACTGAGAGAAAGCACTGATCGTGATCGATACCACCTTGAATTCTTTAAACACAAAACAATCACCTTTTCATCATCATAGGCAGCGTCGTCGTTCCGCGACGGTGTAGCTGGAATTTTGCTGAGGTGCCGGCACAGCGCAGGGGGGGAGGGGACGCAAGACCGCGGCGGGCGGCCGCTCCCGACACACACGCCGCTGAGAGGGCGCGGCGGACGGCCGACGAGCGGAGCAGGGACGACACCGATCCCGCCGCTGAGAGGGCGCGGCTAGCTAGGATTGGGAGACTACTTGTATATATAACTCTGCTACAATTACGGAGTTGTTCAATGCAAGCTGCTTTAGGGCATGTACAATACAAGATGCTTATATATGAATGCTTAAAGAAAGAGAATATAGCCACATCATCAAGCATCCATGCAAAAGTTATTTCCTCCAATGCAAACATCTCTTCCATAGGTGCTTAGATGCTATATTATCTATTAATAGATATTGTATACACATAAGCTCCTATTAAGCACCGATGCTTATTTAAGCATCGATGCTTCAAAATAAGCACCTTATCTATCCTATGTGGCAAAAAAAATTAGTTTTTTATTGCTAAGCATCTCTTTAAGAACCTGCATTGTACATGCTCTTATGTTAACCTGATTGAAACGTGCAAGTTGTTTGGGGGTTTGGATTGCGTATAGTTCACTTATTGTGATTTTTTATAAAAAAGAATTGCTAAATAACAGTAATTAAAAATTTTGCAATTTTTTTAAAAAATTTGCAAATATCTCACCGTTCGATTTTGGTTATATATTCATGCACCGCCTCTCCACATTCATCTCCGCTGGCGTCGTCTTCACCGACGGTAGCGGTGTTAGAGTTTGGGTTCATCAGTCTTTGACCTGAGAATTAGGGTGCACGGCTGAGTCACCGTTGGCCGTGGGCACAGAAGAGGGCGGTGGATGTGGCGGTTAAAGGATCCTCCATGTTAACTAGAAATATTGTGCTTCTATGCTTTTCTTAATAATGTTTTGTACAATTTTTAAAGCATGACGAATGGTGGATATGTATTACTTATCTCTTTATATGCTTTGAGATTAGTGTTACTCTTATCAGAAAGAAAAATATATAATCACTTCTCGACTAGAAATAATACATGGACAGCACCCCTTTTCTTAGACTGGTCTCCTATTTATATTCTATTTTCATGGCGAATCTAGTGCGACCTCCTTTCTGGAGGACATAAATAGTAGCCAGTTGACAACAATGACGCACGATCGTTGGAGTCTAATCTTTTGGGCGAAACTACAGCTAGTTTGAGGTGTCTCTCTTCTTCTTGTTTTGCATTTTTCTCTCCCTTCTTCTCTTTATTTAGCTTCTTTCTGCCTTCTCCGCCAATTCTTCGTTTCCGTCAACCTTGTTTCTCGCATCCAAAACGGAGTTTTATTTCCTCAAACACACCTCCTTGATTATTGCGTATTCTCGAAAAAAAAATAAGCACAGGTGATTGTGTACACAAAGGTACGTTAATTTATTGGAGAATTGCCTCCGCATTGTCATTGTCATTTTATCTTATTCTCTTTTTTTTGTTTTTGTTCGATCCTCAGTGCCTTTCTTGTTCTTGCATGCATCCCATAAGAATCACTGAATTATGTTTAAAAGGTATCACTGAATTATGTTTAAAAAAGAATCACTGAATTTATCGATTCTTTCCTTTGTTTTTTGTTTGTTGCTCATCAATGCGTTCCATGTCCTCGACGGCATGCAGCCCAAGACGCGCATGGATGAACCTACTTCTTGATCGCATCCGAAAGGAATTGTTGATGCGACAAACCCACGAGCATTCCACGCCAATGCGTTCGATCTTGTCATAATACGGGGGATTGATTCCTGATCATGCACAAGCGCTCCAAATCTTGCGAGCCGTCGAGCAAGATGGACGAGCCAGGTGGCGGCGGCGGCAACAATGGCGCGACGTCCTCTGACGACTCGGCGAGCGGCAAGGCGCCGTCGTCCTCGTCGGCGACGGCGCAGTGCTCCACGGTGTCGGTGTACCTCGCCAAGATCAACGGCGTCCCGCGCCTCGTCACCGCCGTCTGGAACAAGAACCTGATCAACCAGTCCTTCACCATCTCCATCGACCGCCCCAACGCCTGCACTGCCGGTGGCGGAGGCGACGACGGCCCGCTCACCCACAAGGTGGAGCTGAAGCCGTGGCCGTTCTGGAGCAAGAAGGGCCTCAAGACCCTCGACGTCGACGGCGACCGCCTCGACATCTTCTGGGACCTCCGGTCGGCCAAGTTCACGGCGAGCAGCCCGGAGCCGGTCGGCGGCTACTACGTCGCGCTGGTGAGCCAGGAGGAGGTCGTCCTGCTTCTCGGCGACTGCAAGAAGGACGCGTACAAGCGGACCAAGTCCCGCCCGTCGCTGGAGGACGCCGTGCCGGTGTGCCGCCGGGAGAGCGTCTTCGGCAAGCGCACCTTCGTGGCGCGGGCGCGGCTCGACGCCGGGAGGAAAGACCACGAGATCGTTGTCGAGAGCTCGCTCGCCGGGCCCAGGGAGCCGGAGATGTCGATCACGGTGGACGGCTTCGCGCTGGTGCACGTCAAGAACCTGCAGTGGAAGTTCCGGGGCAACGAGACGGTGCTCGTCGACCAGGCGCCGGTGCAGGTGCTCTGGGACGTGCACGACTGGATCTTCGCCGGCCCGGGCTCGCAGGCGGTCTTCATCTTCAAGCCCGGAGCCCTGCCCGAGGTCCGGGGGGACGACGACGGCGCCGGTGGAGGGGAGCACGTCAATGGCATTCAGGGCGGTGCGTCTGACTACAGCTTCTTCCTGCATGCATGGAGGACCGAGTGAGGCTGCATGCGCGCAGAATTTTTCCTGTTCTTGTTTTGATGTACGACATTGATTCGTTTATATGACATTAATGTATTCAGCTGGGCGGGCAAGTCTGTAATGACGAATGTTTCACCTGAACTCAAACTTCAGAAATGTACATTTCTCTTACTTATAATTAAATTCAAGCGGAAATGCTTCATTCGAACAGCCTAACTGGTAACTAGAACAAACAAGCCAAGTATCTCATACAGCTGCGTGGCTAGACGCAACAATACATCTCTCCATGATATAACACAACTGTAATATGTACAATCAAGCCAAATTTGCAAATTGCAGCCTCCGACGACGATAAATGCTCTTCGAAGTACAATGATGTTTGGTATCATCACAGGATGGATGAGCAATTGAGAATACCGTATGGAAATGAAAATTTTCTGGTGGTTTAGGGGCCAAACCAAACAAGATGTGACTGAGAAGGTGAAAAATGTGATGCATAGAAGGTTTCAGGTTCCCTATGCAATTGCAAAGCATTTCCAATTAAAACGGCGTGCTTAAAGTTGTAACAGATACAACAAAGATAACCAAAAGATATCAAGGGAAGAAGTACAGGGGAGTGGACAAAGAACGAGTAAAAATACAAGAGACGGACTATTTTTCGTCCGGCAACACACGTCTTGATACGGGGTCGCCCGATCTTCTCGACGTAGGATGGATACTCACGGGAGTCTTGATGAATCGTAATGATCCTCTAATGCCAATGCAAGGGACGAACACTCTTTAATCCGCCAAAATATACTCGTGTTGATTTCGCCGACCACCAAACGAAAATCTATCGTGCACCCAATTCCCAACGGAAAGGCTGAACGATCTTGATTGAAGAAATTCACTCCTAATTCCCCATAGAACTTCGGTAGCAATGCTAAACTCGAACAAACTTTAGTAGATTCATTATTCTCAAACGTGGTCGCCTTACAATGGGGTCTAACCTCAATATATAGTTCCTCTCCACCTCATGGCTGGCCAAGAGGTCCTAAACCAACTCCAACTTATCCCTACATGTATTTGGAAACAAACTCACACAAAAGGAAAAACCTAAAATTAAGCAGTCACAATGTTTCGGACATAACTTTTATTTCGTGACGAATTTGAAGGTGGGGCTGGATCCATTGCGTAACACTTGAAATTATCTTTCCAACGAGTGCAAGAACACCTGAATCGGACTCCGTTTGTGAAAGTTATGACATTTTTAGTAACTGCCTGTCAGGCTGTCCCGAACCGAATCCGAATTGAATTCTGAGTTGAATCCGACTTTGAATTGGATTGAGCACGTGGGAGGTCCGAATTTAGCTTGAAAATCTTATCCAAAACTTGTTGTTTAAGTCCTTGTGCTCCTCCCTTTTGCCCTCCCAAGTCTTCACATGAATCATACCTAAGAATACATAAAATAATAGCATGATGTAGTATTCCAAGTTCATCATCAATTAAAAGAAACTCCTTAAGAAACAAATTCACCTGACAATATTTAATGCGGATCAATACTTCTTTCCAGTGAAATAATGTATTTGACTGAAAAGTGCTAAACTTGTGCGTATCCGCATCACGTCTTCTACGACTTCCTCTTCGATACACTGTTTTTCTCGAACTCTCACTCATACCTTCACAAAGACTACAAGGTATATATAGACTACTGAGCCACTCACCCACTACGACTCCTGCCCCTGCCGCTCAGCTCGTCCCTAGGTCTGCCGCTCAACTCAGCCGCCCACGTCTGTATAGAAACCAGCTATCTGCCCATGCCGCTTCGTTCAGCCGCCTGTCGACTGCTACAGCGATCAATCGCCTGCCCATACCGTGCAGTTCACCGACCAAGATATGGCATGCGTCATCCATGACGACATGTGTTGACGTCTGTTACAGTTACCACCAACTGCGCTGATTTCTCTAGAGACTGGCCGCACGACCACAACCACTGGCTTCAATCTCGGCTGTTCCTTGACTGCTTTTCCAATCTAAGCTTGGCTTCGACCGCGACACTGCTGCTACGACCACTGCAGACACAGGCGCCAAGACCACGGACACGCGGGAGATACGACTGTGGTGCTTACAACCACAGCGCTGATAGTTAAGACTACACACTGATCGTAAACGACGACACAGCAACCCGGTCATTACAACCACGCACAACATGGTCGTAACCGACCATCGACTATCGAATACAGTAGCTACGACTACCGACCATTGACCACGACAGCTAAGACTACCTACTATCGACCACGACAGTTACGACTACCGACTATCGACCACGGCAGCTTCGACTACCGTTCATCGACCACGACAGCTACGACTACCGACCACGACAGCTCCGACTACCGACCACGACAGCTCCAACTACCGACCACGACAGCTCCGACTACCGACCACGACAACAATGACTACCGACCATCGACCACGGCAACTCCGACTACCGACTATCAACCGAGTCACGGTGGCTTCGACCACTCCCTCGACCATGGCATCGACCATGCCTTGTTGACGATGCCTTCGACCATGACATCGACTACGCATTCGACCATGGCATCGACCATGCCTTATCGACGACGCCTTCGACCATAGCATCGACCACGACTTGTTGACTACACCTTCAACCATAGCATCGACCACGACTTATCGACTACGTTTTCGATCATGGCATCGACCATGCCTTGTCGACGACGCCTTTGACTATAGTATCGACCACGGCTTGTCGACTACGCCTTCGACCATGGCAACGGTCTACGACCACTGGGGACGACCACTAGCATTGACCGCTGGCTACGACCACTATACAGTACTCGACACACGAATACAATTGGCTACGACATTGTACTCGAACAAACCGAGTACTTCAACTACGACCATAGTACTCGAACACATCGAGTACACAGCTACGACCACGGTACTCAAACACATCGAGTACACAGCTACAACCACACACAACAACAAGATTATTTCCAACATCACATTCATCGCAGTGGTGTCTATAACCCTTTCATTCAGTTCTGCTGCCACATCATTCCATCAGCAAAGCTCTATAGTACCCAAAGAACAGCTTATTCTAGAACAAATCAAAACATCATCGTAGCAACTAAATCTCTAGTACCCTTCTCACCCTGGCTACCTGTCACAGATGAACCATTTCCTCCACCAGTGTAGAGATGCTGCAATCTCGAATGCCTGACGCCCTGACCATAGTAACAAAAACAGAAATAGAGTTGGCAGTGTCCCAGATATGATCCTTCACTCCATCACAGCAACACCACCAGCTGCCTTTATCTTGTCTATGATTGCTTCCGCTTCCTCCTTTGTGAGTGACTGCTTCAGAGTGACTGGGGCCTTCTCCACTAGCTCCTTCGCCTCTTTCAGCCCCAAATCTGTAAATGTTCTGATCTCCTTAATAATCTTGATCTTAGCAGCAGCATCAAATTTCTCTAGCTTGACATCAAAGACTGTCTTCTCTGTTTTCTTCTCCTCAGCCTTGGCAGAACCAGCCCCAGCACTGCCTTGAGGACCAAAACTAAATCCCTGGCCAGAAATTGCCTGCGGTGCTGGCTGGTTTAGTCTGAGAAGGAGAGCAGGAGCAATCTGTTTGATCTCCTCGGGAGGGAGGGCAGCAATGCGGTCAGCTAGATCCACAACTTTCTCTGACGGTGGTGGCATAGGCCCATATGGGTCATAGACTTCAGGGTATTTGTATTTCTTAGCACCCGTGTCTTTTCCAGCTTCGGTGCTGTACATATGAGCCCAAACTACTGAAAGATGACTAGTGGATGATGGTCTTAAACAACATAGTCGCCTTGCTATGGTAGAGACAGACATCCTACTGTGAGCTACGTAAGTTGCCACAAAATACAGCCAGGGGACGAGAAGAAATGAAAATTCTCTGCCCTGCACAAGAACACAAAAAATAATTAACACTAAATGGGACGCCAAGAAAATCCCCTGCATGCCTAAATTCTTTTTGAATCACTAAACAAACTCTAGCAACTGAAAGAAAGTGGACAGGTTCAGCACTGCATGGTAGCCATCTTACAAGTTTTGAAGCTAATGTTACAATGATTCAGAGAAACGGAATATTGGATTTGCAACTAAATAGCAATACACCCCATAACTCGTTGCCAGAAAAGATGGCTCTTTCCCCCAAACCCTTTCGCATTATCCACAAAAGCACAGTACTCTAGGTTCTCCCAATCCCCAAATGCCGCACTGCAATAACCGAGGGAGAGCAAAACAGGTTCGTCTACTCCATTGGAGCTTGATCATTCGCCACGATCACTTGGCAAAGTACAAGAACTCCCTAAGCAGCAGGCCGTCTCCTAAATGACCTAAAGTACAACCTCATTCGGTGCTAATCATCACATCGATCTCACACTCCCAAGTTTCCATCGGTTAATCAGACAAAACATACAGATTTCACAATGCGGACCTACAAGATTCACCACCTCACCAGTCAGTCGCTACCCTAGCTCTCACAACCAACAGCCATCAAAGAAGATCAAACCTTTTTCCAATATGACAGCCCCGTCCTGCTCACTCGCAACGAACGCGAGTAGTGGTTCCTCCTCCAAACCAGCAGTCGAGACGCCGAAACTAGAAACAACCAGATCCCCAGCGCCGCAGCTAGGACTAATCGAAGGTTCGCTACAGCCAGATCGTCCCTTCCCGCGGGGCACCTCCTATATCCAGGCGCAAAGAAAAACCCCAGGCCGCAGCACTAGGCGGGGTAGGGAGAGAGAGGGAGACGGACGGTGTCGGGGTAACTTACCGCCGCCGGCGAGTGGTCACGGGAAGGCGTCGGGGTCGCCGCCGCTAGGGATGATTCTTCCGGTTGCGGATTGCGGTCTGCGTTGCGGAGGCGCGAGCTGGGCCGGGGCTAGGTTAGTGGGTTATGGAGGCAGCAGGTTCGGCGACCGATCTTGGCCGTCCGTTCCAGCTAGGATGGGCCGGTTCCAGTCCAGGCCCAATTGCTAGTACCACAACGTACTTGGGTATAGAGGTGCTAAACGAGTCTCAATCATTTAGGTTAGGCGGATGATGATCAATGTGGTAATTTGGGATCACATAATGGTCAGCATAAGCATCATACCTTTTATGGCCCTGTTATTTTCGGCTTCTAAAAACTGCTTTTCAGTTTTTCTATAGTAACTAGCTTTTAAATGGAGTATCTTTTTAAGATAGGGTCTACTAGTTGATTGTAATACATACTGTACCGACTTCATTTATATCGGCAAAACCACACGTGAGTTTCTGTTACTTCGTAATCTCTCACACGAACAACCTAAAAGCCACAAATCGCAACTAAAAGCCACAAGTGGCAGCTAAAAAGAACAGGCGTATATCACCACTGCATCTGTATTACAGCTACTAAGCTGAAACTAAGCTAAAATGACCTAAGTGATACAATTTACGAGTTTAGAGATACTGCAAATGGTTAGAAAAAAACCTTGTAATTTTGTACTTACCCCGGAGGCTATACGTGTAGAATTATCTTTCAATGACTAGGAATCTCATTGAGTTTATTCAAACAAACAAGCCATAGAAGTTCTGATGCCGGCCTCGATCTACAGGTGCCCAGATACACCAGGAACAATCGGACGAAGTCTTCAAGGTCGCTTTCCAATCATTTTGCCATCTCCTTCCGTCCAATTTGCAGCAGTTGCTACTACTTAACTGCAAACGTTGTGCCAGTGACTCTAGGAAGGTTGCAACTTGTAAGAGTGACACACAAATCTCTTGATGTTCAAACGGTGCACATTAACATTATTTTCCCCGGCTCTAGGGTGGGTTCTTTTGGGATGTTGCTTATGGCTGTGGTTTTTGAACTCTGACTGTTCGCAAGAGGCAATACGCAAAGAAAAAAATATCCACATGCGATTTTAGCCGGTACAGTTTGTACTATAATTTTTCTACAGACTCTGCCTTAAAAAAACGCACCGTTTAACAGCAAGTTAACGTAGAATCCTAAGCCTAAGCATAAGTTTAAGCACATTCAAACCCCCAGTTTGATGGTATCGTCAGAAGGAGTAGCTACCACGGTCGGCGAGGCCATCATGTCTGGGGTCGTCGGTGACATGGTCGGTAGGATGATATCCCTCCTTATCGGGCAGCTCTAGGACTGGCGGGCCATCGAGGACAAGCTACGGAGGGTACTGTGCCTGCCCATCAAGATCGACACTACTGCAGAAAAGAAAAGGGTTGGGCCACGGGAGGCGGCGGGCGGCCGCCGGGCCCCCAAAATTCGGGGCCCATATATATATATATATATATATATATATATATATATATATATATATATATATATATATATATATATATATATATATATATATATATATATATTTGTGTGTATGTAGATTTATATTTAGATATTTAGGTCAGGTTCAATATAGCTTAAGCTTATTTTTGCACTATTTATAATTTCGTCTTTTTCGAATTTTAACTTTTTGAGCTTTTTGTAGGTTCTTTTTTCTCGTATTCGTTTGCGTTGTCTGTGATGGGCTAACATTTTTTATATTTTTCAAATCTTTTAAATTTAATTATGTTAAATAAGTCTCGTCACCTCTGATTTTTTCACCACCTGGTGTTTTCGACCATAAGCTTTCACTTTCACCAACCGATCACCACCTTATACTAGGGCCCCTATTTCTAGTTTCGCCCAGCCCTAAAATCCCGTGACCGTACGAGAAAAGATCATCACAGATAGTTTCTTGAGCTGTCTGAGCTCATATGTTAGTAATGACATGAGGTCATCACAGACGGTTATTAACTCAGAATCGCCTATAAAAAGTTACAACACAGATGATTTTTAAAAATAATCGTTTATGTTGTAACTTATCACACACTGTTGATACAAAAAATCATTTGTGATGGTTCTTTGTATAGCAAAAAAATTTGTTTTTTTTTGCTAGTCTCAGGAGATATTAGCCATGTTCTCTGAAAACAAGCAAGTAGATCACAAATAATTACAGATCTTATAGGACACGATAATCATTACACATATCTCACAAATGAATTACAACTAAATGAGTTACAATTGAATCAAATATTTGAACATATATTAATTGTTGTCGCCAGAGTTGAACTCTCCCTTCAGGTCAATGACCTCCATCATCAAGAAAGTGGAGAGTCATTCTCGAACATCGGAGAATTCATTAAGATCGAATGTA
Source organism: Bonia amplexicaulis (assembly GCA_036346245.1). Taxonomy (NCBI): domain Eukaryota; kingdom Viridiplantae; phylum Streptophyta; class Magnoliopsida; order Poales; family Poaceae; genus Bonia; species Bonia amplexicaulis. The sequence continues at coordinate 13,282,734 of CM070740.1, forward strand.
TTTGAGTTGATTGTCATGCCCTATCATTAAGATGAGTAAAGTCGTAAACTAGACAACATAACATCACAACTCACTACTTGTTCTTGATTTAGATAAATGATACCCACATATGTCACGGCAACACAAACATATTCTTGCACACTCTGCAATTTAAATAAGATAGTGACAAGTCAAATTGTATATCACATGTGATAGCTAAAACTATGGCAATTAGGGTAGTAGTTGTTTTAAAAGAACCTTCCAATGAGATCTTGTAGCAATAATATATGCCAAGATGAGAAAACGAGAACCAATTATCGATAAATTCTTCTGGAAAGTGGCCAAGCTACTTGTAACATCCTATTTTTGGGTTTGTTACTTTGTGCTGTAATTCAATGTTATTTGCTAAAGCTGGTGTTTAAAATTCAAAAGCCTCAGTTTAAATTTCAGTTCCTAGATTTGTTTATCTTGCTTAATTTCCTTTCTCCCGCCAAAATTTCAGTTCAAAAACCTCGGCCTCACCCAATGCTCCTTAACTCGAGTGCGACAGAGGAATCACTGTTGAGCGCCTTAACTCGCCCAATGCTCCCCACTCCCTTCCCCAGCTATAAAAGCTCAATCGATTCCCCGATTTCCCCTCATCCACCTCCCACTCCATGCTTTGACTCCCGGAGCTGAAAATCACCGCCGCCGGAAGCTCCTTCGGCCACCGTCGTCGCCAGCTCATCTTGGATAACCATCGGCATTGCCCCTTTCCTTAAGTTGCTCTTACCCCTATAATGCTCCCAGCAAGCCTAACTAGCTTCTCCTCCTCGCCGGGTTCTTCTCCAACTTTCGCCGGTGACTCCGATCCCCGCCGTCCGATTCCTTACGATCGGAGCATCCTTGTCGTCCCGTGAAGCCGTCCGCGACGTCAATTTGAAGCTTCACCATCTCGTCTCCTCCGACATCGATCACCTACCTCCGTCGTTCAAGCTCTCCGTTGACAACTCACCCCAGCCTTTCGGAGCTCCCCTTCTTTTCTCGATGAGCTCCCAATCACTTCTAGATGCTCTCTTGCCTTTTAATTTAGCTCTAGTTGGGTAAATCGCTGCCGCGACCATCCCCTGTTTCTGCCATCGCCTAGCTCACCGTCGACGCCCCTCCGATCTGTATCGGTCCGATTCAACCTGCCGAGACGTGCGCACGCGGTTGAGCATCCCATTTTGGAAATGCTCCCACGCCTCCGTGGTCTCTCTTGCCGTCGGCAGGCCTCGTCGTTGTTCGGCCGAGGAAGAACACTATTCCCATGTAATTAAATTAAGTCATATCATTAGTAGTTAATGACCCTTGCTTAGCATTTGTTAATGAACCGCTGACCGGTGGGCCCTAGGCCGGTTTAAATCTTTCATTAGATTGACACATGGGCCCCACCTCGGTTAAAAATTGATAAAAACCTGATTATAAATACAGGCCACTGACATGTGGGCCCAAAACACAGTTTACACAGTGCTGAGGCCCCACATGTCAGCCTTTGGCCATTTTCAGAAAAGAAAATGATTTTCCTTAAATAAATAAACCGTGGACCCCACATGTCATGCATGAACCTTTAAGATTTAACAATATTTTGAAAACCATTAAAAATGGTGGGACCCATCTGTCAAATAGAGAACTCTCTCTCCTCTATTTATTTTAGGATTTTTCCTGAAAATAAACTTTGGAAAGCTCGTTCTCCCTCGTCGTAGCTCTGAATTTAGTAAAACTTGTTTCTAAAATTTTCTAAAATCGAGCTCTTTCTGATAGTTCTTGTTTTGTTCAATTTAGAGTTCATTTGAATTTTTGATTGAGAATTTATTTGCTCTCATTGTCTGTCATTTGCTTTCGGCGCATTCGTTCGAGTAGAGTTCGAGGACACAACCGAACCTCAAGTCGATGCCTCTTAGGAACCGCAAGACTCACTGACCCATGACCAAGGTGAGTCATCAATTTAATCATATTGATCCTACATTTTATGCAAAATTATGTTTCTTTAAATCATCAAATTGCATGCTTAATTTATTAGGCAAATGTATGTCAAAGCTTAAGGTAGCTACATTCCTACTTGATATTGAAATAGTTTTAATATGTCATCATTGACACTTGAATCACCTGATCCTTGTCACCATAGATGTTAATGATAACTTTACTATCTACAGGTCATATTAAATGCCATGCTAGTCTTGTCAAGTTTTGGGGGCACGAGCATGCCATATTCATCAATCTTAAAACATGAAATCTTGATTTGGGACAGTCACGGAATATAAGTGGCTGGTAATTTGAAATCACATATTTTATGCTTCTCAAAACCCTAAAAACTTGCTATACCTGTCTGGACGGATGGTAAGTGCAGTTAGTGTGTATGTAAAATGAGAATCTGTGGTTTATGGAATGAACCGCTCGGACAAATTAAGGATTTAATCCTGTGATGACCTCTCTGTGTATAACAGTACAACCATAAGCTGGCAAATTGTAGGCTTGGCTGAATAATTTACTAGACCCTTTAGTTATCTCACGGAAGACCGGTGTAGGAGGATAATAAAAATCCAACTTGAATGGGACACCTAGTAAAGGTGATGTTGCCAGGGCTAGCGTATGTGGAAAGTAGAGTCTGACTGCACTAATCTATGGTGGAACATCCCGCACAATGTATGGGACCCACTACGTATGGGAGCCGCCCATATGGGTGAGATGTTAGGGGGTGAGGTATTGTAAAGGCCTCATGACAATCTCTCGATTTGCATGACTAAGGAATCGTGTAGGCCCGTCGGGTTGATTTCTCTTGTGGATAAAGATGTACAGACTCTACAGAGTATAAACTGTTCGAACAGCCGTGCCCACAGTCAAGGGCGGACATGAGACCTTCTTCGAGTTAATTCTATTTTCAAAACTTTGTGGGTAGGATGAAAAACCTGCTGGGGGAAGTACTCCAACTTTGACTTTTTCCTGGGGGGAAGTACTCCAGTGTTATTATTATGGTGAATGTAACCTACTGGTCAAAAATCTTGCATAGGTGGATGAAACTATGTAACTGGTAGATGGAACCTGCACCACTATATATATTGCACGATTTAAACTCTTAAAAGCATGCTTTGTTAAAATGCTAGGTCATAGGATTTGTATTTATAATATTTGCAACTGTCACTTTACGCAATTAAAAGAACCTAAGCCACCCTTGTTAAGCCTTGCATCTATAATTATCTGCATTCTGTGTGTTGGCTCATAGAGCACGGTTGTGTGTACTCACCCTCGCTCTCAACCCTCCCCTTCAGAGTTCGTGAATCAAGACCAGTATGCCTACTACCAGGACCAAGGTGACGAGGGTGGTGAAGATGGTGGCAATTAGAATAGGACCTAGTGTTACAGCATCTCCTTACAACTTAGCTGACCAAGCTAACTGGTGGGTGAGTTTAATATTAACTAGACCTTTGGGTAATGTTAACCACACCTAGGTTGTTCCGGTCGCTTTCCTGTGAAAAGATGAGCCCCTCCTTTTGTTTCCACTATCGTTATCGTATTTCTATAATAAACTCATTTGGCCTGACAGCCCCTTTTGTACAACTTATCCTGATGTGGAATATTTGTACTATAGTACTGTAATATTAATGAATAGTATGGTTTGTATCGTGTATGAGATGAATCAGCAATGTATCTATGAGCACTATCTACTGATCTAGGAAATAGTGCAGTAGTTTCACAGAGAATTCTAGGTTTGCTAAATTCAGGCCCGACAGGGCTGGTATCAAAGCATACGACTGTAGAAACCCTAGTTAGACTGGTCGTGCCTTAAGGTTTGAGTCCTAATTTCAAAAACTAAGAAAACTTTGATAAAATATAGCTTACTGCTTATTGCACTTCTCCTTCTTAAGTCTTTACTTATCCAAACCTTCTTTATATTTTACCTGCTCTAACCTTTGGTTTCAAAATTGTAGATGGTCGGATCCTCTTTATCTGCTTCCTAGGACTTTCTATCTCACGCCGAGATGGAAGGAGAGTTCGTGATGTTGCTTCGCCAGCCCCTGCAGTACCTCCATTACGACCAGCAGCCCATTTTTGGGAGGCAGAAGACACGGGTCCTAGATCGGGAGGTCTGGACTATGGAGACCTTCATCTACGCAAAGGAGGGAGGACTCGACCCTCTCATCATCCCCACCATCCTCATGTTGCTTCTTCCCGATCCTCCACACCGGTGGCCCCATCCCGACCCTCTAGAGGCTGCAGTGGATGACCCAAGACTGTTCCACCAGGTGTAGTTGACTCAGGCCATGGCAGATTCTTCCTACCGGGCACTTCAGGAGATCAGGTAGTTACAGATGCTACTAGCACTCGGATACTCTCCGAGCCCTGCTAGCTAGGATGGACACCGCCCTCACTTTCTCCAAGCGGGAGTGGATCGTCGCGGAGACCGAGCTTGAGCCCCTCCGATCTCAGGCAAACTACACCCCAGCATCGACGACCTACACTCCATCGTTGCCCAAGAGAGTTCCAGCTCCAGTACCTCCAGCAGTACTGGTAGTACTAGCCGCACTAGCAGTAGTACTAGCGGCACCAACACTACTGGCACCAGTACCCATACCGACCTCATCTAGCTGTACTTTGCCCCTGCCCGTCCCCACCGTCCGTGGCACAGCATCGACCAGCTTCTCAGGGCCTTGTACCCTGCTCATCGCTCACAAGAGCATGCGCCCACCCCCGGCTTTTCTACAGTAGGCCCCGGAGGATCCAGTCGGGGTCTTCATCGTTTCAGTTCGCCGACTGGCTCCAGCTCTAGCACTGACTCCGACTCTCCGAGCATCAGTCGCGGCCGCTCTCACTCCCTAGGCCACCCTGAGTAGGAGTAGTAGTAGTAGGATAGATTAGTTGGCAACGCTTGCTAGTTGTTTTTTGGATTTGTAAGCTCTCTCTCTCTCTCTCTTTCCCCCGCTTTTGTACCCTTCCCCCTCAGTAGACGATGTGTATGGGTATGGTCATGACTCGGTGAAGCATATAAGCCCCACTTTGAAGTCATGTAACCACTTTTTGTAATAAACTAATATAAGTTTTATGCTTTTTATTGCATTGCTTGTCAAGTTTATTTGGTTTCCTTATGTCGTCACTAGAGGGCTAGTGAAATCTCATATATGCTTCTTCATCTTTCTGTTTTAACATCTTAGTTGTTTTGGATGGCACGTAGCACTCGGAGGGCTGTTGTCCGTGGTAGAGGTCACAGAAGAGGCCATGGTCGCGGTCGTGGTTAGAATCTACCACCACCATCCCATGACCTCCAACAATGGTTTAACAGAGTCAAATCTTGCATGCAATGCTAGCCAATCAACAAGTAGGAGCAGCCAGCAAAAGCTCCAAACTAGCAGACTTTCTGAGGACAAGGCCATTGACATTCTCCTTAGCCAATGAGCCTTTGGAAGCCAAAGATTGGCTACGAGATACAGAAAAGAAGCTTCGTCTAGCACGTTGCTCAAATGGGGGACAAGGTGGACTTTGCCACCCACCAACTTAAAGGTGCAGCTGCAGCATAGTAGGAAAATTTTCTCGCTGTCCGCGGAGAAGAAAGTTCTCAAGATGAATACGGAGAGGAAGATGAAGAAAATGAAGAAGAAGGAGGTGAAGAGGAACACCAGGAGCTGGAGCCCAACAGGGAGGCCATCAGCAAGAACAAGATGTAGGAGAAGATGAGGTTGAAGAAGAAGAAGATATAGTACCTACCACAGGTCTGTCATTTCTTGGTCTGAGTTCAAGACTGCCTTTCGCCAAAATTTTGTGTCTACTAGGATACTAAGGATGACAAAGAATGAGTTCCGAACCTTGAAGCAAGGGAATATGACCGTTAATGAGTATCTCACCAGATTCAATCAGTTGGCCCACTATGCCCCAAGAGACATGGCGAAGGAAGAAGAAAAGATTGATTGTTTTCTTGAAGGGATTCATGAGGAAATGAGGGCACAATTGATTCTGCACGACCACCTGACCTTTCACCACTTGGTTAACAAGGCCCTCGTCTATGAGAATGAAAGAAAGCTCCTAGAGGCCAACCGCAAGAGAAAATGGGCACCACAAAGGCCCCAAGGTAGTTTTCAATCAAGGCTGGTGTATCAAGACAACACTTCCTTCCATCAGGGGGTAACCTCAGCACCTAAGGCCCCGGCTCCATCTCAGCGTTCGAATGAAAGTGTAATTTGTGTGCCTCGCCCCTCAGGGCAATCTTCATCCACCAACCTAGCATCAAACCTACACTGCTTCAGCTGTGGTGCAAAAGGGCGCTTTGGCAATAGGCGCCCAGATTGCCACATCACCCTAGTTAAATTCAACTTGGGAGCCACCCCATCAAGAGGACAGTCATCAGCACCAAGCAAGAGCTTTCAGACTCCTCAAGCTTCAAGGACTTCTTCAACTCCAAACTAGGGCCGCATCAACCATGTTACAACAGAAGATGCCCAAGATGCCTCAGGAGTGCTCATGGGTATGTTCTCTGTTAAGTCCATACCCGCATAAGTCTTATTTGATTATGGGGCTTCGCACTCTTTTATCTCTGGGAGTTTGTGGCAAGGGTTAAGTTACCAACCTTTATCTCGATGTGGAATATTTATACTCTGGTATTGTAATATTAATGAATGGTATGGTATGTATCATGTTTGAGATGAATCAGTAATATTTTTGTGAGTACTATCTACTGATCCAAGGAATAGTGTAGTAGTTTCACAGAGGATTATGGGTTTGCTAAATCCAGATCCGACACTACTCATGTTGGTATTTCTCAACAACTATAAGTGGAACATTAAACCATTGTACACTTGGCTTCAAAGGGCATGAAACAAATCACACATTCCAGTGTGTCAAGTTCTATGAAGTAGATTATAGCTGATGTCTTTTCTACCTCATCATGTTGCGTGTTGGACTTGGTTGTTGTCTTAGACGTAAAACAACTTTTGGGTAGCATCATTTATATGGAATGAAAAACAAGTGAAGCCATTGCATGGAGTGCGTGGTCTCGCTATCCTACATGTTTCGCAGCCTAGGGGCGATGGAGACTCCTGCCATGTCCTCCTCCTTTGAGCTTGGCTCATCGCTACCGTCTACTCCCCTTCTTCGGTGGGCTTTTCTCAATGTTGTTGCAACACAGTTTCTTCGTTATTGCAAGAAGAATTTTTGTTGAAACATATTTTTTCTTAAATTTGTAGCAAAAGAGATTTGTTGCAGTAATCTTGTCAATTTGTTGCACCTAAGTATTTTTTTGCTGTAATAGAATTGTTTGTTTGTTGCACATTTTTGTTATGTTAGGTTTGTTGCTGTTGAAAAATCTTATGTTGCACACTTAACAATTGGTTGTTACATTTGATTTTTTGTTGCATTAGTTGTGTTTACTTGTTGCACAAAAATCTTATTTATTGCAATAGTTATTGTTAATATTGCATCACAGTTTTTAGGTGTTGCAAATTGGTGTTTGGTTGTTTCGATGTACTACCATCTGGTTCCACCTTCTCCAGCAAGCTACAGCTCTGACAAGCCAGCGACAGCCAGAGATCGCCACTATAGACAAGCTCCTCTCCCTCCCTGTGTCTCCTCTGGGGGTCATAAGCCCCGACCTCCACCGACATCCCAAGCTCCAATGCCAACCACTAGTCCGAGTTCGTCGCCACTCATGCTTGAGGGACGCTATCCGCTGTGGCATCCTTCTCCTTTAGAAAGCTAGAACTCTAGCAAGCCCACAATGGCTGGTGACCGCCACCATGGGACCCTTATGAATTTTTGTTGCGGCAAATTGATCATCTCAAAATTAATTTAGGTGAGATCTGGCTATGGGAGGGATCGTAGGCACAATTTTTACAAGCCTAATCTTGCCCTAAGCCCAAATTTGGACCAGACCAGGATATGTCGGACGATCAACTTGTTAATTCTGTTATGACTACCATTATGATTTACCATTTGGAACGAAATGTTTTGGTACCGTAGCACTTCAATGTTCTACTTCGGTTTTTAACTTACATGTGTATAGAGAACAGGGACATAATCAACTCCAATGGCTAAAATGTAAAATTGCTAGATCGCAATACAAGCTAGCAGCATCTACCCCGCGCTACCGTTGACTGGACTAAGCCCGTGTGCACGAGAGGCCTAGCTCTCCCAGAATGGTCACGACAAAATCTGAAAATTTTGACGTATTCCGTACCCCTTTAAAACACGAAGCAAATAGTCATGACACAATCCAAAAAGTTGATAACATTGACAAAATCAACCTACCATACCATAAAATTTCAAATCCAACTTTGATTCACACATGGATAAACAAAAAAAAAGCCCTGCTGGAAATGAAATCCGAAAATAAAAGAAAAGGAAAAGGATGCTATTCATTTAAATTTGTCTTTTTGTTTCTCCTAATATACGCCATATTTTTAGTTGAATTTTTGCAGGATGCTTGATTGCATCATGAGTTATCTAACTAATTTTGTTTTCATAATTTTCATAACTATTTGTTTCATGTTTTAAAGAGGATACACAGAAATATACCAAAACATAATAATACACTAGGTGTAGGTTCGTTCTCTACTCACTCAACGCACTATCTCCTTGGGCGATTCCCTTCAATCTCACCACACTAGATCCGATGAATTCTTGCTCACGAGACTAAAATCCGTCCTTGCTTTGGCGACAATTAGTGACCAACACATCTCTACAATTTGTTTTTGTAGCCGTCATGGATCAAGATAGCCAGAGGTTTAGTCGGTACAAGATGGGAGATTTGCCATCCTGTTTTCCTCACCGAAATATAATATTTCTCTCATTCAGAATAGCATTGGTGACAAGCACTAGGTCTACTAAATCCTTCTTCTCCAATCAAAAACCAGAAACCAGAAACTAAAAACTAAAGCCGTTCAGAGTGAAACAATAAGGGCTTGTTCGTACATGCATAAACCAAAGTGACTTTTCGCAATGCCACAAGATCTAACTTTTAAACGGAGTATTTTCTCAAGACGGGGTCTACAAGTTAAACGTAGTACACGTTAAAAGCTTAACATCTGTAACAGCCAAAATTGCAAATGAGTATCTGTTTTTCCGTAATCTATACCGTAAACAGCCAAAATTCAAAAATTTCAACCAAAAACCATAAGCCGCAGCTAAAAAGAACAAACCCTAAGTGTTTCTACCATTCGGAACAGCATTAGTGACAGCACCAGGCCTAGATCCTCCTCTTTTTTTTTGAAACCTAGATCCATCTTTTCGCTATAGAAACACATACTAGAGTACCCCTCGAAATTAGGGTCTTTACCTCAGGAAATTAGGCAATTGTATTAGCCGTTCTACATGTATCCGTCCATTTCGGCCGCCGATCGAGCCAAGCAAGCAAGCAAAAACCCTGATCCCAACCCCGCCACCGCCGTCTTCCGTCGGCCGCCTCGCCTGCCGAGGTCCATCTCCCTGGGTCCTAGCCCTCCTCGCCCTTATCGCCCATCCCCTACGGAGATCCGTCCGGGCTAGGATCTCGGTTCTTGATGTGGTAAGCCCTAGCCCTGCCCGATTTCGATCCAATTCTCCTTGATTTGTGATTCTATACAGTTCTTGCACCTGCGCGTTACTGGATCTGCTGCAGATTTTTGTTTCGCCGCTGTTACTGATGTAATCCGTCTGTAGGATAGGGTTCTTTCGCCGAACTCTTGATCGGCCACGGTAAAAAAATTAGTTTTTGTGTCAACGGAAGTGGTGTTTGGCTCGTAGGCGTAGTCATGTCGTAGCCGGACTTGGACACTTCATGTTTTGGTGGTTGCATGAACACATTAGTTTTACAAGAAGTTTGGCACAACTGTGTGGGCGCCCTGTGATGAAGTATAACGTAGTGAGAGCAAGTTAAACAGGCACAGCATAGTCGTCAAGCAAAAGAAGGCAGGAATTACATTTACGTTTCCTCTGGTTAGGTTCTGTGACTTGCTAAACGGTCCTGTTATTTTGTTCTCTAGTGTCTGCTAAAGTCAAAATAAGTGAATGATTTTTGAAACGGATTCTTCAAACGATTTCTCAAATCTAAAACAGCCAAAAGTCATCTGGCATAGCAAAAAACTATCGTCCACAAGAACAGGTCCAACAAAGCATATGCTAGCATGCAGTAATCTTGAGGAAACCGTATGCCCTTCTGCTCCGGAGACCCGCCTTATGGATCGAATCTCAGTTTCGGCCGTGCTTCCTTTTGTGGCCCAACTCACGCAGATATCTTGCGTATGCTGCTGCCTCCTCCGCCCCTCCCTTGCGTACTCCGCCTCCGCCCTTGCGCTAGACCGCCTCCAGCCGCCGTCCCGAGCCCCTCTTCTTCTTCCTCTCCGGCGAGCTCCTCCCCACCCCGCCTCTTCTTCTTCCTCTCATGCGAGCTCCTCCCATGCCCCACCCTCCAGTGAGCTCCACGCGCCTCCACCACCGCCCCGCCGCCACCACCCGCAGCCGGCGGCGCCCTCACCGCCGCCTCCACCCCACCCAACCTAACTCGTCGGGCTCGTTGCCGTGCCCCCGGTCGCCACCGCCTACCGCTCTGCTCCGATCCCGCGGCCAGTGTAGCCACCGCCGCCTCCCCCTCCCTCTATATCCCGGGGTCCCAGTGAACCCCTGCAACCCGGTGAACACTAACCCTAACCCTAACGCCGGTCAGCCGTCGCCGGAGATCCCACCACCGTCACCCATTGCCGTCGTCACACGTCGTTGCTGGAGAAGAGCTGGTTTGTCCTTTTGTTGTCTGAATGTATTCAATCCATAGTTATGCAGCTCGCATTCGATAGATAGCAAACACTAATGAGTTCTGCTGCTGGAAAGGCTCTTTTTATGGTTGTAGTTGAGCCGGGAAGAGTTATGACTAGCCTTAGTAACCGTCGAACATTGGATAAATAGAGGCTTTATCGTGTTTTGCTAGACCATTGGTTAAATTGGCAACTGAGGGCAAACACTAAGATCTGGGTGGCTGCATAGGTTAAGATGCTAATGTGGCAGTTGGCACGTGGCACCGCAGTTGAGCTCTCTCTTGACTAGAACATTTCCAATTGGTATAACATTGCATTTTTGGGGTGCAGTTTTTGGACAAATTCTTTGACCTCCTTATGGTAATAAGCCAATATCTTAATAATTTCAAGGAAAATTTTCCTGATTATCGGATTATAGACTCATCATGGCCTTTAAATGGCTTGAAATGTTGACCACATGATAGAATCAATCGAAGTCCTGAATCTGAATGTTACATCTAAGATTGCTTTGTCATTTAGCTTAACTGTCACCCTTTCAATACAGTGCATGCTGTTCCGAACATGTGGATCATGCCTCATGTTTGCGCGCCTTTTAGTACTTCCACTTTCCATACGGTGAATTGATTTTGATAACCAACTTTATGTATGACTATTGCAATAAGCCAATTATGTTTTTCTCTATGGACATGCAAAGTTTTGTCTTACCTTCTCATGAAGAACAAATGCTTTCATAAGCTTGTTTATCATTTCAGAAAACCAAAGCAGCGAAGTTAGTATGTTTGTTAGTTAGAACTTACAGATTCTGATTTTTTTACCTCACACTTCACTTAGCACATTAGAGAAACGGAACTCCAAGCTCAGTCATCTCAAACTCAGAAACTACCCTTCTATCTGTTGTATTCCTTTGCTCTAGACCGGAGATTATGGTCGTGTGTGGGATAGATGAAGTCATAGTCTTTTTCTCACCGCTTGGAACTCCTTGCCTTGCCATGATTGAAATTGGCTTAGAGAATTAGGGTTGAGAAAAGACTACTGAATTTCTTGGGGGCAACTAGCGTCCGGATGTACAATTGGGGACTTCCCATCGTATGCTCCGGTGCAACATTAGTAAATTAATTGTGTAACAATTGTAATCACCGTATGCAACAAAATGTGTAATAACATTGGGTAAAATCGAGAAAAAATTGAAAAAAAATCATCTTCACACAAAATGCATAATATCATAAATATATGACATTGCAAAGTGCTAAAACAAATTATCAGAATTCCCAAACGAAAAATTTAGAACCTTGCAACATTTGAAAATAACAGTTGCAACATTTTAAAATTGCTCGTGCATAAATGGAAATAAATGTTTGCAACAAATTGAGAACCGTGACCTCTACTGCAACAAAAAATATGGTCATGTGCTTTCAACCATATGCATGCATGCTAAGTGGTAGCATAGCCGGAACACTCGAACTAGCTAGCGTATATATGATTAGAGAGATGTTGATCGATCTCACTTAATTTGGGAGGTCGATGACCTTGAATTGACCGCGGTTCTTGAGGACAACGTCGTACATGTGGGTGGAGTGGAACCGCATGAAGTTGCGGGGCAGCGAGATGAGGTCAACACTGCTGTTGCGGCAGTGGAGCTGCATGTTGTACATGTGGGTGGAGCGGAACCGCGCAAAGTCGCGGGGCGGTGAGATGAGATTGGCGCGGCCATTGCGGCGGTGGAGCTGCACAACGGCGTGGTCCTTGTAGTAGCGCTCCCAGCCAAGCCCCGCAAGCCGCCACTCCATTGCCTTGAGTAACGCCATCGTTTCCTTAGCCGGCACGTACACCACTGCCTTCTGGTTCGCCGCCGGCTACTCCGCCTGTATCATGCCGTTCATGTGCACCAAGTGAGAGATGGAGGGAGAGTGAAAAGATGGAGGAGGTGAGATAGTAGAGAAAGCTTTGGTTGCTTAGATGAAGAAGATTACTAGGAGGAGGAGGAAAGTCAAAAAGTAAAAAGTATCACGTGGGTGGAGAGGCCTCCAATATTTTTGTCGATGGGAGGAGCTGTGTGAGTGGAAGCAGCGTAAGGGGAGTGGAGATCCGTCTGATACGAGACGTCCTATCGGACGCCTGTATACTATCAATTCCGTTATTTCTTTCTTGCCTCTTCTGCACAAACGGAGGTGGCTCTATAAAGGGGATTATTGCCACAGGAACAAGTCCTATTCGGCTACAACTCTTGTTTAATTCATGTTCTATTCTTGCTAAAGATAGAATCATACTAAAGATAGAAAACCTTCCTAATAGATAGGAACTAAAGATAGAATATAACTCTACAGGAAGAAAACTTCCTAACAGAATAACTAATACTTATTGGAATCAGACTGTGGTTTTGACCTCCTCCTGTAGAACTTGCCCCAATAAGAATCCGTAACACTATCCTACCCTGCTCCTCCTCAAGCATGTACCTTCCAGTCCTTTATGAGTGACTTGACAGATCCACACTAACGTTTTCTTTTCACAACAGATGCTATTGATCAAGTGGACCAATATTGTTCTTTTTTTTATAACATACATCTTCTTTGTTGTTGTTTTTTTGTTCCAGTACAATTCGAATACAACCACTTTTCCCTTTTTGTTGTTTCTATTGTGTGCTGACTAAGCATTTTTCTTGGTCACAGTTGTAATTTGCAATCTAGCCATGGAAGACAGCAATGATGAGCTGCTTGATGAGCAAAATGAAGCAGTACAAGCCCGAGTAGCTCTTCCTCAAGACATCCAGCAGATTATTCTTGCTTCCTTACCTGGTAGGGCCGTTCTCAAGTTTCGCAGTGTGTGCAAGTTCTGGCGAGACTGCATTGAAGAACCTACTTTTGTGGACCGTCACCTCAACAATGCTCTCCACTTCCACCAGTTCATTGCTTGCTTCACCTCGGTTGATCGTGGTCTTGTCCGAATGTACACATTTGATCCCACCACAATGAACTTCAAAAGCATGGAGCTTGTGTTCTCATGTAGGTTTAACATGTCAAGCCCCTGCAATGGCTTGGTGTGCGCATATGATTTAAAAGGTGATGTTGAGGTGTTGAATCCAACAACGAGGAAGCGTTTAGGACTGCCAGTTTCAAAACTTGTTTCTCAAGCTCCTTTTTCAGAATATTTTGTTGGATTTGTGCATTCCACAAAAGAGTACAAGGTGGTTTGTGTCCGCCACCACTTGCAGTTCTTGACATTTCAAGTATGCAATATTGGCACACTGTCATGGAGGACAGTACGTGAATCTGCAGACCTCATGAAGACAACGAAGGCAGTCATCGTTAATGATGGCGTGTATTGGCTACTTCTTGATGAGATATCCTCCGATTTGACTCAAAAAATCTTGTGGTTCAGCCTGACAGATGAGAAGTTCTCAACAATTACCGTCCCAAATACTGTGAAGGACCGTGATTTGGAATTATTCGAGGGGGAAGGGAAGCTGCATTTATTGTCAATGCCCTGCAAGGGATCAGGATATACAGCCTCGGAGATTTGGGTGGCAGGCTCGACCCGGCAAGTCTGGGTCCACATATACACTGTCGCTCCTCGGTTACCTTCAGGCATGAGGCCATTTTTCCTGCACAAGAGGAAGCTCTTCTTTGGCAACGAAAATAGATTCACCTACGTTGATCTTGTGGATGGGAGTGTTTTCTACATCGACATGCCTTCCAGCGAGAGTTTGTTATCTTGTGGAATGTTTGTGGAGAGCTTTATACCTTCTATGATGGGCTCGGTTATCTCGACAACATTGTCATACAGTTCTCATCGTGCTGGATCATCCTCAACAGGCCCTGGACTGTCTTATAGTGGTGCTGGATCATCCTCAACAGGCCCTGGACATTCATCTGGTCTCACTGGATGGTCCTCAGCTGAGCTTGTACAATCTTCCAAGCGAGCAAAGAGAAGTATGAACATGGAGTGGAGGATATGCGACAAAGAGACAACGTTCGGCTTGGTCTGAGTAATCCTCTCTGGATTGTACAGCAGCTTGAAGCTAGCAACTTGCAGCTAGTACTTACAGTCCCAAATTAAAGTTCCTGGTGTTTGTTTGTGTGTAATGTTATGGTAGAGAGGAGGAAGAAAGAGACCATGGTGGTGGGTCTTGGACAGAGTAGAAAAGGAAAAAAAAAACAAGCGATATGTCATTGACTGTTCTCTATATTTTCAGTTGTTGCTTACCCTGCTTATGGGGGTTTATATGCACTCAAAAATGGAAATTATGAACCTGGTATAATGATAATGTACTCTTATTTTGTTTTGTATTAGTAAGATGTGTGCATGCATTGCATCTGTTAATGTTTAAGTCACAAGACCCAACACAAACTGATGCTTACATGTATGTACCGTACAAGTATACATACAACCTTCAAGGTTTTAAAGAACAGGTAGACATTTGGAATTAGTTCAGCAATTTGGTCATGCCACTCAAAACAGTTGGTAAGGACAGCAATGGCGGGAAGCCGAAGTACGGCCAGCAGTCGTCGCCGGCGCCGCCGGTGACGCGTGCCCGGCATACCGTCTCCAGCTGGAAACTCTGCACGTCGATTTTGAACAGCTCGACGTCCCTGCTACGGTAGCTTGCCATGAACGCCGGCCGCGGGTCTTGGTTGACTTCAAGAATCAAGCATCCGTTGGCCGCGCCCCGGATGCAGTACGACCGGCCGTGCGCGACCGGCCACGGCAGCGGGACCGCCTTCTCCAGCTGCCACCGCGGCGCGCCTTCGCCGTCGCGCTCGATCGTGTAGTAGTACAAGCTGGCGTTGCCGTCGGCGTGGTGGAAGTCGTGCGCGAACACGCCGACCTTCCCGTCTGCGCCCTCCACGACGGCGACGTGCTCCTCCCAGAAGCCGGCTGGTGACGGGATCTCCTCGACGGAGAGCTCCATGGCGAGCGTGTCGAGGACGAGCCACCGGTTGGTGAGGCAGTCCACCCAGTAGAAGCAGCCGTGCGCGTAGTGGCGCCGGTTCCAGACGGCGTGCACCGGGAACCCGAACGGCGACCGATGCCTGGTCCAGACGACGCAGTCCGGCGACGGGAGCGCGCGCCACTGCCCGTCGCGCGACGAGAAGGCGAGCGCCACGACCTTCCTTGGGCACCGCGCCGTCCAGAACACGGCGAACGAGGGCTCCTCCGCCTCTACGTCGTCCGCCGCGGCTGCCGGGGCGAGGAAGGGCTCACACCGTCGCCGGCCGCCGAGAACCGTGAGCGGGTTGGTGACGGCGTCGCCGAGCTCCTCTGGGATGGGCGGGAGCAGGACATAGCGGCGGTACAGGGGGTCGCAGACGGCGAGATCCGTGAAGAGCGTGCTGCCGCCGGAGGACGCGCGGTCGAGGAGGAACCGGCCGTCGCGGTGGTCCCGGACGATCCATCCGGGGGCGTTGGCCCCGGCACCGGCGTCGGGCGGCGCCGGGAGGAAGGCGAAGGAGAAGTCTGCGGCCGCGGCGACGGCGCGGGCGGCGGCCGCGGCCGGGTGGGGCGGATCGGCGGGGTGGAAGACGCCGCCCGCGCCGGAGACGCAGGAGGAGGAGGACAACGAGAAGGCCCCGAGGAGGGGGCCCGGGTCCGGGTGGAGCGCTCGGTGGCGGCGGAGGAAGCGCGGGGAGGAGATGAGGCCGCGGAAGGAGGAGCTCGCCGCGGCGGCGCGCGCTAGGGAGGAGGGGGAGGGCAGGCGGATCAGGATGTCGTCCACGACGTCGTCGGGGATCTCCCGGAGCGTTTCCACGACGACGGCGGCGGCCATGGGAGCTTAGCTTACAGCTTAGATGAGCTGCCTGCGAGAGTGTGGGGATCGCTCGAGCTGTGACTCGGTGCCTCCTAAGAGGCGCGCGGGCAATAATTTATCCTAGTGTGCGGTGCGGGGGTTGGGTTCGTTGGACGTTGGGCGTTGGCCTGTGGGCCCAGAAAGAGCGAAAGAAGATCTTTATTCTTACTTTTGAAACTGCGATACTGAGAAGATTGATTTGAGTAGCCATATGTGATATTAGCTATTTATAAATCTTATTATCTAGGATATGAGATAATATAAAAGAAAGCGAAAAAGTATAGAGAATTATACCATCTTTTATATAGTAGTTAATTGTGACACAATAAACAAAATATATTATGTTATAAAAAACTATCAATGACATTTAAAAATATAACCTATTGTTTAGGCTGTCTTTAGCGTCGTCTATAGATGATACAGAGAATATTATAGATAATATTTATCTATACTATTATATCTATCTTTAGTCTAAAAAACAGTTTTAGATATTAATCCGTTATATCCCTTGGTTGATGGAGGTGGCTGTTATGAATATCGCTTGTATTCATATGAGGCCAACGGGCCGATATATATACACGAGTACAGGATGGTAAATATGTAAAGAATACATATAAGGAAAGAGTGCATGTATAGAAAGAATCTAAACTATCCTAATACAATGCAATCAGTATCTCTAATCATATCAATCAGTATCTCTAATCATATCTCTAACACCCCCCCTCAAACTCATGATGGATCAACAACACTGAGTTTGGAGAGGTAGAAGCCATGTTTGTCGCGGTCCGAGCCTTTGTGAAGAAATCCGCTATCCAAGCTCAAGGCACGCATCAAGAGCAACTATCGATCATGCACACAAGACCTCATGAAGGAAGCATCAACACCAATATGCTTGGTGAGTTCATGCTTCACGGGATCACGAGCAATACCGATAGCACTGCATCGTCGACAAGAGAGGAGTCGGTGTAGTGACGAAACACCAAAATCCTCAAGTAACCACCGTAGCCAAGTAATCTCTGGCGACAAGAGAGCCATAGCTCGCAACTCACCTCTGCACTCGAACGGATCTGCGCATGCTTTCTTCGCCTTCCGTGCAATAAGCGAACCACCAAGAAAAACAAGAAGCAGAGATAGACCGCGATCGATGGATCATCGCCCAAGTAGCATCCGAATAAGCTGAAGTCGTAAAGAGTCGGAGCGTGGAAAGAAGAGACGACGAGAGATAGTCCACAAGGTATCGCAGAACTCAAGAAGGTGGTCAGAGTGGACCCGAGTGGGAGCGTAAACGAATCGACTCGTAATGTGAACCGGATAAGTGATATCCGGACGAGTAACAAAGAAGGTAGACAAGACTCCCAACAAGGTGACGATAGCGAGTCGGATCGTAAAGAGGCTCGCCATCGAGGGTTCGGAGATGAACATTGAGCTCCATGGGAGTCTCAACAAGACTGTCGATCGGTGAGGGAAGCGCGATCAAGAAGATCCGAATATACTTCTCTTGGGACATAAAGAAACCATCCGGAGTGGACGTAACCTCAATCCCAAGGAAGTAACGAAGAGGACCAAGATCCGACATAAAGAATCGCTCACTAAGACGAGCCTTGACAAAGGCAATGTACTCGTAATCATCTCCAGTAATGATCATGTCATCAACATAGAGAAGAAGAAGAGTTCGACCACGAGACAAAGTGTGGACAAAGAGCGCGGGATCATGATCACTCACGAAAACCAGCAGCAGTGACCACGAAGAGAAGCGCCAAACCAAGCACGAGGGCTTGCTTAAGGCCATAGAGAGAGCGGCGAAGGCGCATGCACCATGCCCTCGTGGCAGAATACCCGGTGGCGGATGCATGTAGACCTCCTCACGCAACTCGCCATTAAGAAAGGCATTCTTGACATCAAGGCGAGAATGCAGACCGATGGCGAATGACGCCACCGAAAGAAGAGTGCGAACAAGTGGTCATGTGAGCCACAGAGCAAAAGTCTCGTCGTAGTCACGACCATGCTCTTGCCGGAAACCACGGGCAACAAGACGCGCCTTATAGCGCTCAAGAGAACCATCAGAGCGAGTCTTAATCTTATAGACCCACTTACACGTGATGGGACGAGAGTGAGATGGAAAGGAACAAGATCCCAAGTACCAAGACGCTCAAGAGCGGCAATCTCTCGGCCATGGCATGCCGCCACTCGGGGTGAGTAAAAGATCCCTGAAGAAACAAAGCTCACAGTAGCTGCGCCAAAGAAAGGCAAACGGCAGGGGGCAAGGCGATGGCGATCGCGGAGAGCGAAGCGAGGAGGAGAAGATGACCCATCGGGAAGATGGTGCATCGAAGATGAATCATCGAAGAAGATGGCTCATCTGGAAGATCCTCAACACGAGGTCGACGAGTGTAGACTAGTGTAGTGGGGGGAGCCTGAGGAGCCGCAGGAGGCGACAACGGCGGAGAGGCCACAGGAGAAATATGTGGGGACTCAGTGGGACGGGTGGACGAGGGCAAGACAGAGATAGGTGTATCTGGAAAGGTCAAAAAAGACAGAGACTCCACAGAGGAAGCCGAAGAAGAGACAGGACGTGGGTAGAAGGGACGAGACTCGTCGAAAGTCACATCCGAGAGATCCGCATCCGTCGACCAACAGGATCCCAAAGACCGATAGCCCTTGTGCTCGCACATCGTATCCCGTAAAAACACACTCAACAGATCGGCAGTTAGTTTGGTGCGTTCCGGGGCGAGAAGAACGTAGCAAACGCACCAAATGCATGCGAAGGCGAGTAGTCGGAAGGAGACCACGAGATGCTCAGCGGTATGGCACCCTGAAGAGCAGAAGAAGGCTGGATGTTGACGAGATAGGTGGCAGTGAAAACAGCCTCGGCCCAAAAGTGAGGTGGAATAGAGGCGGCAATCATCAGGGTACGAGCCGACTCAAGGAGGTGACGATGCTTGCGCCAAGAACACCATTCGAGCATGAGCACCGTGACGGAGAATCGAGCAAGAGTGCCCGCTCGGCAAGGTAGTCAGCAGTGACTAGAGAGGTACTCGCCACAGAGTCAAGACGAAGACACGAATGGGAGTGGAGAACGTGTACGAACCATAGTGGCAAACTGTTTATAGATAGACAAGGCCTCACCACGAGAAGACATGAAATATATCCAAGTGTGGCGAGAGAAATCATCTATAAATATGATATAGTATCGATGACCCCCTTTCGAAACAAAGGGAGCCGGTCCCCAAACATCAGAATGAACAAGATCAAAAGGACGCTGAGACACTGACTCACTATGAGGATAAGGAAGCTGAATCTGTTTGCCTAACTTACATACGACAATCTAAAGATACGTCTCCGAGACGGATCCCGAAGACCACGACGAACTAAAGACGATAGACGAGATCCACAGATGGCCAAGACGGTGGTGCCCTTCTTTGGAAAGAGCCGGTGAGACGAGTGGCGAAGGAGAGACCGGCGGCGACGGTGGCGCGGAAGGAAGATGAAGCCGTCAAGCTCCCAAAGACGTTGTGAGTCAAGGCGCCGAGGGCCGAACCAATCGGGGCTCCGTGTGGCGATCCCGAACACAACAAGAATCAGAATCGAGAATGACTCGACAACCAAGATCAGTAATCTGCCCAGCAGAAAGAAGCTGCATGGTAAGGCGAGGAACATGAGCAACAGAGGGGACATGAAAAGATGAGTTGCTAAGAGGTCCTCGACCAGAGACAGAAAGAGAGGTACCATCGCAGAAGAACACCGGCTGTGGGAATCAAGAGGTGTAATGAAGGATAGAGTAGAGGAATCGGAGTCATGTGAAAAGATGCTCGAATCAAGAATCCATGGGAGGTGCCGATGTGGATGTGGTGGTTTCGCAGCGTTCAAGAGTCGTGAGCGTAACCGCGTAACTCGCCGAGGGAGAACACGGGCGCAAGCAAATGGCGAAGTCGGCTATCTCTCGCCGATGAGAGAAACTCAAGGAGTCGATGTAGACGTAAATGTAGAAGCAGCAAGCAAGCGTCGAAGTGTGGCTATCTCCTGCTCAGTGAGAGAAACTGCTGAAGGAGTCGATGCAGGCGTCGATGTAGAAGCACCAGTGCCGGTGCTAGTAGAAGAGCGGCGTAAAGGATGCCTTTGCTTTTATAGCACTGGGACTCAATGTGGCCGACCTTGTCGCAGTAGGAGCAGTGAGGACGGCCACCACCACCGTGGCGCTACCGGAGGTGGCGGTGTGCGAAGCGTGGAGCGATCGGTGTAGCGGTGGACGAGCGGCGAGCACGAGAGGAAGTGGTAGCGCACCGGCACCACTCAGCGAACGGAAACCATCGGTGGCGGCTACCGGGCGCGGCGACCAAGGTAACAAGGTCGAACAGTGGCGCGGCGGCGCGGCGGAAGTGGTAGCGCATCAAAGACCACTCGGTGAACGAAAACCATCGGTAGGCGGCGCTGGACGGCGCGGCGACCAAGATAACGAGGTCAACAGCGGCGGCGGCGGGCGGCGGTTAGATCAACGTTTTTGCTTTTTTACTTTTTTTTTTTTGCGTTTCTTTTCTTTTCTTGTTGGGCCTACCGCCCAACTACTATAAGGTGCCGACGGAGGCGGGGAACTAGAGTTCCCCGCTCTTGTGGCGGCGGTGATGGCGCAGTAGATCCATGGCGGGCGGCGCGGCCGGGCGGCGGCGGCAGAGGAGCCGGCGAAGCGCGGTGGCCGGAAGCGCAGAGCCGATGGCGCGGCGGCGAGGCAGGAGGCGCAGTGGTCGAGGCAGAGGCGGCCGGGCCGAGCAGGAGGCGCGGGCGGCCGGCAGGAGGAGCCAAGGCGCGGCGACAGCAGCAAGGCAGCCGAGGCAGAGGCGCAGCGGCCGAGCCGGCCGGCGCGGCACCGAGGCAGCCAAGGCAGAGCGCGGCCGGCCGAGCAGAGGCGCGGCCGGCCGAGCAGAGACGCGGCGGCCGGCCGGAAGCCGCGCGGCGCGGCAGCAGAGGAGTCGACGACCGGCGACGCCGGTGGCCGGCAGCAGGAGGAGTCGACGACCGGCGACGAACGCGCAGCGGCCATGAGTTGGTGACTGCGGTCCCGGAGGTCGGCGACGGGAGGCCGACGTGCGGCCAAAAGAGGAGGCCGACGTGCGACCAGTGGGAGGACCGGAGGCGACGCCGTCAGATCCGAGCGGCGGCAGCAAGGTGACAAACGGAACAAAACCAGGTTTGCTCTGATACCATGTTATGAATATCGCTTGTATTCATATGAGGCCAACGGGCCGATATATATACACGAGTACAGGATGGCAAATATGGAAAGAATACATATAAGGAAAGAGTGCATGTATAGAAAGAATCTAAACTATCCTAATACAATGCAATCAGTATCTCTAATCATATCTCTAACAGTGGCATCTGCATTAACAAAACAAGAGGATACCCAAATTGCGTGTTATGCAGCCATCTGCTACAAGCGGATGCAGCATCCTCCCAACTCGTGGAACATCTTCCCCAATTTCGCACCACCCTAGCCCCTCTCAATCTTCCGGCACCTCTTCTCTCTCACGGCTTCGGTGTCACCGATAATGCTCCTTCGACTTTCAACTGAAATTGGAATGTTTTTTTTTGGAATATTTGAACTTTCCACTCGGAAAGTAAATTTTTTAACTTGAATCGTGAAACTTTCGCCTAGGGTTTGGAAGCTTTCCATAAGCTAGACGGGCGAGGTGACAACCAGCAAAATAGGTCGAGAAATTGAAATCGACCGGGTTCCGATTTGGCCTGGTTTAAGCTCCTTGTCCCCCACGTGAATCTAATGGCATGCAATGCTCTGCTAGGCTACTAGCTGATCCAACTGCACATGGGAAAGCTGTTCTTGCAATGTGTGATGCTGGGAACCTGGAGAAGGCGCACAAGCATTTGGATCGTGTGGAAAAATCAGGGTATAAGTTGGATCCACACATATGGTCTGGTTTAGTTCAGAAGTATTCTCTTGGTGATGATGTTGATATGGCAGTATCATGCTTCCACGAAATGCTGGAAAGAAGCAGCAATGAGGTTGGTTGTGCTCTTGAGGTGCTGGTTTCTGGACTGTGCAAGAAGAAAGGAGCAAAGGAAGCATTCAAAGTTCTGAAGAAACTGTTGTTGAAAAAGGCTGTGGTTCCTTGGCAAACTACCTACAAGTATTTGATCCACAGGTTGATCCACCAAGGGCATCTGAAGGAAGCATTTGACATACTAGTGTCTAATGAAAAGTAATGGCTATCCTCCTTTTATTGATGCATTTATCGCACAAATTTCAAAGTATGGGACCGTGGATGATGCCTTGGGTCTGCTGAATGCAATGTCTTCAAAGGAGTTCCCATCCAGAACAGTTTACATGCGCCTGTTTCAAGCTTTGTTCAAAGAGGGGAGGCATGAAGTAGCCCAACAGCTGCTTTCTAAATCTCCTGGAAGTGTCCGAAACCACACCGATGTTCTTGATCTCTTCTACACGATGAAGCTGGAAGAACCTGCTGCAGCACCTTTGTAGACCATTGATATATGGTTGAATCGAATTGTTGACACCCATATTTTGAATGGCAGTATGAATTTGCTTTTGACTTTGTAATTGGGCTTTGAGCCGGAATCAGGTTTGGATGGCAGCAACTTCTTTGCTGAAATGCGTGCAAGAACTAAAGGAATAAGCTACATTCTTTTCGTCCCTTTATCTTGGAGTTTCTTTGTAACTGGCATTTGGCAATAGTGCCAGGTTAAACGATTGGCAACAGTAGAAAATCAGTACCTGTGCTACTTTGTGTTTATATATTAGAGGATGGCTTTAGGTTTTGTTCTACTACATGCAAGTTTTGGTGTTCTCCTTATTAGCTTGATGTTTTTACTAGCATGAGTATCAGTTATATCTCGGTGCAACAGTCTTTTTGTATAGTTGACTTCTATACTGTTATGGTCTAAGAATCCGTTGAGGCACTGTAGCGGATGCGTGAACAGCACTGTACATACTGGACTAATGTCATCTATTTTCCCTAGATGGTTTGATTAGTTTTCTAAGATAAAGATTAGTTTCCTTAGCTATGAGCTATTGTTAGGGATATGATCTTATCTATTAAGAAGATCATCTTTTAGTTGGAATGATCGGATTGTATTGTTAGGTGGCTCACTGTATAAGCACATCATTGTTTTCCGTTCTCGTTAAGCAAGAAATAAACGAGTTCTAGTCTCCCTTCTCTTCTAAAATTAGCCCTCAAAACTTCTCTACCACATTAAAAAAGAGCTCTACCAACGATTAGGTGAGAGCAAGTACCTTGCTCTTGATCCTCGGACCCGCATCCGACCAATGGCCTCAAAACTTCTCTACCACGTCAGAGAAGAGCTCTACTAACGATTAGGTGAGAGCGAGTACCTTACTTTTGATCCTCGGACCCACATCCGATCAACGGCCACAACATATACATGTAAATTCTCTAAGCACTATACAGAGATAATCTGGATAGGAAAGTGTAATTTCCATCTCGTATCAAATGGATGTTACACGCATGTACAGAGGTGCAAGCACATTTCATGGGGACATCACACGGCTATGGGTTAAAAATCTCTATTCAAAACTACTGCAGCAAGAAACCAGTGCATTCTTTTCATCCCATTCCCGTTATCTTCTGGTATAGTTTGACTGTGTCTATACAACTCTGCTTTGACTTCCTATCAAGGTAATCTTGAATCAATCAAGTGTGTGAGGAGAAAACATATCTGTGGCTATCTATTCACAGGCTGGCCATCTGTGCAAAAACTGGGCTGGCAGTAGTAGTGACAAGAGTTGAAGCAAGCAGTGACGCCGACGAACTAAATGACAGATCATCTCGATTGCCGATCTTTCCTGTCTTCTTTTAATCTACTTGAATAGAGAAATCAATCAATCTACTCCTTGTCTTGTATGGGTGTAAGTGTTAACTCGCACCTGGAATAGCATTGCAAAAGTACAAGTCAGCATTGCTTTTGATTGAGATTAATGAAAATCACACTATTTTACATCAGGGCAGCAGCAGCTGAGTCAGTAAACATAGCACGGGAGACTACAATGATACGGTAATTTACTGCATTGCAACATTTTAAAATGCTAAACTACACGGTAACATGGTAAGTTACTCTATGGACTTCTTATCATTTCTGTCACCTGTAGGTCAAACTGAACCCAGACTCGCTTCAGCAATTTACCACTAGGAGGGATCAGTTGGTGTTTTAAAGGGGTACCTTTTCTTAATGTAAGTTCCTTTTCGACTTCTGAGAATATCTCTTTCAACCTGTTGGTGGAATTCGACATGACATTCTTCGTAGCCTTCTTTTGGTGCTTAGTGCCCTTCAACCAGGCAATCCCTAACAATACCTGAATGCTGCAGGCGTTCGGTTTCAAGGATGTGCTCGTCATATGGTACTTGAGCTGGATCTGCAATTTTTGAAAAATTGTGATCCCACAGTTTGAAGTAAACATACAAGTATTTTCATTAAAGTCGGTCTTCATTATCATACACTCGAATAGTCTTCATGTAGAACGCCTTGGAGGGTCATCACCTCGTCAATGACCCAGCCAGCTCGATTCAGTAAGTTATATTTTTGTTGAGTGGTCGATGCTTCTCCTGCATATCTTGACAAACTTTTGTCAAAGCTAAAGGTAATATGCCGTTGGTATATATTTCGGTTTACTAGCTCCCATTCTGTTGGTGAGTACTTCACACAACCAGCTTTCCGCATCACCTTGTGCTCCAATGAACCTCCAGAGAACATCTCCATCAAGGCATTGACCTGCAAATACAGAACTGATGAGGTTTAAACAAATGCTGTTGCAAGTGCATTATGCAAGGTTCCAGACACGTTCATTGACAAGTGACAAGAGAGCAAGACTCACATCAACAGAAAGTACTGCCGAGTAGACTTCTGACATTTTTACATCTTCATTGGCCAATAGAGAACCTTCTTCACAGAGAAGCTGTTTTGGTTCAGGTTCTTTTTCAATCATCTCCCCCTTCTGTTCTAGACCCAATGACCGCATTTTCCAAAGTGCCATTATAATTCTGTCAGACATCAGTTCGATATATTATCAACCGTTTGACAAGAGAAGCTCTGCAAATAGTAGTGAAGAATGGGAGTCCAGTTTATGTTTCAAAAAATCTTAACGAAAGTATAACAAGTTACCACTCTGCTTGATCTATTAGTAGTTCTAACAAAAAGAAATTTATCATTAGTTTGCATACAATATTTGTGTTCCATGAAATTGTTCCTAGGATGACCTGATATGATATCAATTATTCAATTGTGTACGAGTGGTCATACAATTCAATTGTGTATGATTGGTCATATAATTTGGAGAGAAGTATTTGTGTGCGTGTGGAGCTTCTTTCTAGTTAGGCTCCCATAAAATTCTTTTCAAATCCACATGATGCCACAATGAATGGCATTTCTAGAAACTTTTGAAAGGAGTCTCTACCATGGAAATTTTCAATGCATGAAAAAGGCTTAGAGGTAACTTGAAAGGTCTTCATCAAGGAATCAAGAATAACATGTGGCTGACTGATGTATAAGAATCTGGTTACAGTTGGAAAGCTGAGCCTGGGTTCGACTTTAGATATGTGAATCAGGTGCAAGAGTTTGAGACCTGAGGGATTTTTACTTGTTTTTTAAAAACTATTTACGCATGTTCTAACCCATTTGCTTCTTTTAATTATAACACCCACAAAATAAGGAATAAGTGAATTTTTTTACCAGGATAAGTGAACTATTTCAATCAATATGATCAGAAAATTAACGAGCTTTATATACAAAGGGGACACGATATAGGGTTGTAGGCTGTCAAACCATGCTTAAGCAGAAGGCAACACTAACTATACCTTAATAGTCTATACTACAGAAAAAAGGAATTCGGGATATTCTTTTTTTGTCATGTCAGTCATGCTGCTTCGATGTATATTGATTGTTTAAGATATTCTGTCATTGAGAAGATATGCTGCTTCTCAATGGAATTCTGCAGACCAGTAAAAGAATTGAAACAAAGGGCAAAAGGAAAGGTGCCTGTGAGCATCATTGAATGAAACAAATGTTTGGAAATGAAATTTCAGCCTTCCTTGAGGATCCAGTGTTTTGGCGCCATGCCTGGCTTCTAGACCTCTGTCCTTGTGGAGGATGATCATCAAAGATGGACTGCCAACTGTTGCTAGAGTCGGTGGAACAACCTGGATATCACCAATGTCTTCCCAAAGAAAGAAAAATTTAGTTTTTCGGCCAAATATATTGGAATAAAATCCAGTTATTCTTGGGGAAAGAAAGAGGCGCCCCTGTGACAAATGCTAACTGTTTCAGTTCTTGATCGATCTGACCAAACATAGATACAAAAAGGTAGCAAATGCCTGCCAATGTGCAATACAATCATTAACTAGTGCATATTAATACGCAGATGTACTACTCTTCTGTTTTTTCCTTTTCTGAATGAAATACGGCTCCAACAAAACAAAAACAATTTTCTTATCTGCCTTTCATGAAGGCAATATCTGCATTGATTTTTCTCAAAAAAAAAATCTACATTGATTGATTTCATATTTGCAAGGTTTTAGCTGTATATTGGACGTTAAAAGGCATAAAGGATAACATCATAACATAAAAGCTTATGTCAGCTATTCCAAGTCAAAATTCAGCTGTATTGTGCAGCACACCACCACTTATACATGTGAAGAAATAACTTAACTCCAACTCAACACACTAAAACAAATAGTGAACCCTAATTACCTGAAGTGGCATTTTCCGTTTTAAATGGCATGTGAAATCATCGATAAGGAATTCTTCTGGAGGAAGGCTAAAGAGCTTACGGAATGCTGAATTTGTCTGAGCAGACCGCAAGTGCATCTGAACATTCAGTCATATGCAACTTCAGTAATAGAATGCATTGTGCTGAAAACGGCATTAAAACAAATGCTTACCAATTCTTACCTTCTTACCAACTTCTTTCCCCATCTTTTCCAGATAATTCATAACAACTTCAGTCCCCCGTGAATTGTTTAAAAAGATTCGTAAGTGTAACTTGGGCTCACATCCTTGGGCAAACCTTCCATCGAGAGGAAGCCACATGTCACCCAAATCTGACAAATTGTTTTTCAAAAAGTTCACTTCTGTGTGACCAATAGGAGCTTCATCAAATGGTCCATCTGAATCATGCACAACCACGTCCAACCTTGATGGAGGATCATCCATTGCATCAAATTCAAATATCTCTAGAGAATTGAAAATCAAATAATCAACCAAATGCACTGACAAGATCACAAGGGTGAATGTGTTTCCAACTTGGGATTTCCAGCTATTTTTAACATACAGGATGGAAATAAATTAATGTAGAAGCAAAACTGACCATTCCATTTTGGTTCGAACGTCTGGAATTTAACTGAGCTAGTTTTCCTCTTTCCATTGCAGGTAAAAACTACATAAGGATCAGGCAAGCCAGGTGTACCCGCACCTACTACACCGCTTCCCTCAATAAGAGCAATAGTCAGCAACCAACCATCACCATGAGCTTTGATCCCATGATCACTACCTAATATTGGAAGAAGAAAAAGACAATTTATGTGTGTTCATTGCTTGTTCCCAAGGAAAGTAGTAGAGAGTTTTTAAGTAGCAGTGAATGGAATAATAGTTTTAAGGTGAATAATTTGTGCTTTTTAAATCATTTAGAGCATTAAAGCGATTCTATAAAAGACTAGGTAGAGGAGGGTAGAGAAAAACATAATATTCACTTCATCCTGAATTAGTATTTACAGAATAGGAAAGAACCCCTATCAAAGACATGTACATGTGCACGACATGGAATAGAGAAATTGTTACCGCGTTGTTTCCAGGCATGCAAAAAACGTTGACCTACTTTGAAGATATTCTGCCCCTGAAGAATCAAAATAACACAAAATACGACCTCCCCAATGGAATCTGGAATATCAACACCAAAATATTCAAGCCCATGCACCATATTGGGCTTGGCTAGACGAAGATGTGCAATGACATACAGTGCTATACTGAAAGAGAATATGAATGCAAAGTTCCCGAGGAAGCGGGCAACCAGCTTCAGTTCGATTCTTCCTGCGTCTGCAGTGAGGCTAAAATCTTGTCTTTGCTTGAGTTAGCATCATTGAGCTCAACTACTTTAATTTTCTGGGACAGTATTTCAGTAAAATGTGCATATCCCTCTCTCAGGCCTTGTTTTGCCCCATTCTCGATCATTCCTTTCAACATTGTACTCTGAACAAAGTTCAGACGCCAACTTATAGTAAGCTGTGTGGTTTGTTCTTCGGGTGGCAATTGGGGACCTGGTATTATACAGTACAATATCTCCACCTTAAAACAATTACCACAGGGAACATCAGGAGTGCTAACACTAGAAAGAACAGCAAACGAATTTCCAGCTGCCTTCAAATATGTCTGCTCTTCTGTAGCTTTCACAGATTTAACTATTTTACTTGCAGCTTTTGTGTATACTAATGATCTTTTCAAACAGTTATCATTATTCTCATGTTGCCAGGGCTCAATTTGAAACCCACTAGTTCCTTGTACTTCTGCAACTGCTGGCCAGAAATCTGAATTTGGAGAAAACAGCAGGAAGTTCAATTCAGCTGGTGCAATAATGTAAGATTGGTCCACTAGTACACCACCAGGCAAGTTTCCAGGCATTTCACAACCTTGATCTTTAGACTCCATAGTTTTCAGTAGTTCATCAAAGCTAACCTCAGGCAGTGTGCCATTCTCACAAGATTCAGCATTCAGTTCTGTATCTTGAAACTGATCTATGGACTCGGGATCTGATGTGACTGAATTAGGTGCAGCATCAGCAGCTTTCCGAAAGAAGTACCGAGACAATACCTCCACTACTGATGATGCATTAGCAGTGGCATCATCGTCATCTTGTTCAGGCTCCAGAAGAATAGCTTGTTCTGTGCTGCCACAGGGTGGTCGCTCTACGCTGCCACGGACTTTTTGGTCCACCATGCTTTGGGGCAATCTATCCACACTGCTACGGTATGCACGGTCCATGCTGGCACAGGCTGATAGATCCAGACTGCTAGCAACAGCTGATAAGGATGAGGCGTTTGTTTCAATTGACCTATTTGAGCTGCACGGTGTATCATCGACAAGTTGCAGCGGGATGTTTTGCGCTTCTTCGTAAAGGTTGGCCCTAACCGATAAGTATATCCTCAGGCAAATTTCACCTGAAATTAATGAAGCGGAACATGAACAGTTAATAACGTTAGCTACGATTTACTATACTTTCCCAGCAAGTTTTAATTGACCCTAGCAGTAAAGCATTCATCTGATCTGGGGCAGAAGAACAGTTAAGAATTAAGACTCCACAAAATCTGTTAATTAATTAGAAACATTGCTCTTGGAATTAGCAAGAGTTGACTACGGACAACACTATCAAGGCAACGCGATTTTTTCCCCTGAACAGTTAGAGCGCCTGTTATGGGGTGAAATAAACGGAGCAGGAACGAATTAATTTTCCATGCCCAATTTGATATATAGCTTCCGTTTCTCCTACCTACATTTCTGGAACATCTGCATCCAATGCTCACAATCTCATCTGCAGGGAAGCATCTGCTCGAAAGCATCAAGGGCAACCAAACATGACAGACTTAATTGCAAAACGTAACCATGACAAGGGTCGATTCTTGACAAGAAAGAAGGATGCGTGCATGCAGCACGTACCGCCGCGACGTTTCCTCCTGAACTTGCTGCTCTTGGGCTGGAGCTGGTACCACGCGGTCCCGAGCGAGAGGTCCTCCGTCTCCATGATCGCGGACAGCGGCACCTTGACCCGCCCCAGGAAGTCGGTGCTGAAGTACCTGTCCTCGTTGAGCACGGACACGACGAGCTCCTCGGCGACGTCCCCGACGAGGAAGCCGAACTCCTCGTCCCACATGGGACTTAGGCTTCTCTTGACCACTGTCGTCTTGGCCAGACGCCTCCCCAGCTGCAGCCGGACGTAGGGGTCGCTGGAGCCGCTGAGGTAGATGGCCGGGAGCCCCCGCGCCTCGACGACGTGCACGCACAGCCGCATCGGCGCGTTCCGCCGAGCGGGCTCCGTGCGCGCCACCGCGCCCGGCGAGCTGACCGGCCTCGTCATTCACGTGTGCGTGAGATGCTCGAGGAGGAGGAGGAGAGAGAGATCGAGCAATGGCGGATACGCGGGTAGCGATCTTGGTTTCCTCCGTCGAATTGGGGATTTGGACGATGAGGGAGGGAGAGAGCTAGGATTATTACCCGCGACCGTTTGAATTGGAGAGGCGTTTATCTCGTGGCGCTTTTCGTCCTCGAGATTCGTACGGCAGGGAGACGAGGGGTTTGGGGCCGTTGGATCGGCGGAGCGGGGCATGGTTTCGGCCCAACATGTGGCAGCTGCTCCGAGCTTTTTGGGTTGCTTCAGGTTAAATATGCGGCCTAATTCAGATAAAAGGACGTGTTGTTTTAGGCTGCAGGTTGTGGCTATGTATTTTTTGGTCACACTGGTAACAGGCCCTAAACCACAACTCAGGTGACCAAAAATTACCCTTTTTTACCAAGCACACTGTCAAAAGTACATGGAACATCCCAAACAAAAGTTACTAAACTAATGACACCGGGAAGCTCTCGAAAGAAAATGAGTGACCATAGAGGCAAAAGCATCTGCTGAAAAATTAGTACATTCTTGAGCTGTTTCTCCCGGTGCTCAGCTTGGCAATCCTCTTGAATTTGATGGCACACACCAGACAATGGAGTAGTAGCTTCAGCTTGTGGCCTACATTCTGAAGGTAATTAACTGATTCCTATGTTGCTTTTGCATCATGATGGCTGAACTCCCCGTGATAACAGAAATGGGCATATGCATTGCAGCAAGATCGGCCATTACATCAGTCTTGAGCCTTACTCTTTTCCGAAGTCTGCGCTGTAGTGGGCACTGGATTCCAGCTTCTTGGCATCGTTCAGTTTCCTGACAGCCTGAAATACAGTATGCACGACAACTGACTGTCAGTGCCCAAGTACCGGTGTGTTAAGGTACAGATAGAAGACGGCGCACCTTCATAAAGTCCTCGTGGACAACATAGTCACGCTCTGCACGAATTGCAGCCATACCCGCTTCAGTGCAGACATTGCGAAGATCAGCCCCATTAAAACCCTAAAACCAAACGAGTTAGGAGAAATTGGGAGATGCAACAAGAGCGTTAGATAAAAATACTCACTTCAGCAAGTTTGATAACTGCTTCATAGTCAATTTCGCCATGCTTGGCGATACCAGCTGCATGAATTTTAAGAATTTCCATCCTTGATTGCTCATTTGGTAGTGGAATCTCAATCTTCCTGTCTAGACGTCCAGGACGCAGGAGCGCAGGGTCCAGAACATCGGGCCTGTTTGTTGCCATGATCATCTTGACCTGTTTAAGCAAAAAATACCCTTGTCAAGCAGAATTCATACAGAACCAACAAAAAACAAGTAATACATAACAACAGAAAAAGAAGTTAAAGGGAGTAAAAGTGAATGTTATGCGGGTCATTGTGCAAGGACCACAAAATTGATACAAGCAAAAGGAGCAATCATTATTATCTCCAGGATTCTAAAAGGTCTTATCCTAACATCATCCATTTGAGTTTCAGGACGGTAGTGAGCTGACAATGCAGAACCACGCCAAACTTATCCATCCATACGAGTTGCTATGTACAATCTAGACTCCGTACAAACTAGAACATAGGTGGATGGATATTTCGAGAGAACCCACACTGATTACATGATCAATTGGAAGAACAGAAACCATTACTCATTTACACCCTAGTTCTAATCTGTGGCGCCACTGTAAATACTAGTTGCCAAACACAAAGTCAAACTAACTGGCAAAAGTCACAACTCATAAGAGTATGCGACTGATAAAGCAAATATCATGTCGTCAGTGAGGAAGTACATGTTCCATTATATTACAGACCGATAGAAAGATGTAAGTCATGACTTTGCTCAATACTACACAACCAAACAGATCAGCTGATCTTGTACAATTGAAAAGTTACAATAGTAAATCACATGATAATCACCTCACAACATCACTGGTGTAGGTAGAGTGCGTAACATGTACACGTGTTCCTTTTCACACACCAAAGAAAGCATGTACACATGCAAAGATGCCAACAAGTAAATTACTTTGCTTGGTTAAACCTATTTGCAGATTGCGTTAAGATTCCTAGAAAGCTATATAACCAAACTTTAACATATCCGATGAAACATGTTTACCTTCCCAAGCTCATCAAATCCATCTAACTGATTAAGCAGCTCCATAAGCGTCCGCTGGATCTCTCGATCTGCACTGGTACCTTCACTAAATCTTCTCCCACCAATGGCGTCAATTTCATCCATGAAGATAATGCATGGCTAGGTCAAAACAATTTGAAAC
The DNA here is from genome assembly GCA_036346245.1 of Bonia amplexicaulis. Taxonomy (NCBI): domain Eukaryota; kingdom Viridiplantae; phylum Streptophyta; class Magnoliopsida; order Poales; family Poaceae; genus Bonia; species Bonia amplexicaulis. Next base: position 13,315,613 of record CM070740.1, read on the forward strand.
AAGTAAATTTCATTAGTGATGGAACTAAACAGAATAGTGCTGCAAATTAAAAGATTTAGGGAAATGCATTGCTCCTGTCCCTATGGCAACTCAAATGTAAAAGCATTGGTTTCCAGTGAGTTCTCATGCAAAACTGGTAATTAGATCTATAGCTTAAGATATGCTTATCTCTAGAACCAAACAATATCTTCCATGGTGCATGGATAGGAATCAGCGGCGGAGCCACCTCCGGGCAACCAGCCATGGCATTGCAGTGCAGCCACGCCACCGCAGACACTATGGAATTGGAGCTTTCCTGGGCAAGCCTCGCCCTAGGCCGTCAAGTCACTCTTGTGGGCCGTCGCATGGGCCAAAGGCCGCAGCCCAAAATGCCTCACAGCCCTCACGGCCTTACCCAACCCGTCACCACGCCCTCGTGCGCACGGCCATCGAAGATCACCGGGCAACGAGGAAGAAAAACGGTGCCTGCAAAAGAAGACTTTTTTCTCTTCTCTTTTCTTTTCTTTTCTTTTCTTTTCTTTTCTTTTCTTTTCTTTTTTTGCTTTGCTTTGCTTTCTTCGGTCAGTCAACAAAAAGACCACCGAGGCAATCTGTCGGTCAAAAACAACCGAAGATGACCGAGCAGCTATGGCGGAGATTGAGATCCCCCTACCGGCGTCAGCTCGACGACCACGGCCAACCTCAACGATGGTCAGGCGGTTGTCTCAGCTAGCAGTGGAAGAATCCACCGGATCCGGTGGAAGACCTCGCAAGATCCGACAGCCGACGTTGGATCTAGGCAGCGACAAGACCCTACGTTCGCCGGAGCGGCGGACGAAGATGCGGCGTCCACGGGGTAGCCGTCGTCCGGAAGGAGGCAATGGTGTACAAGCTTCCTCGGGCGTCGGTGACGAGGACGGCCGGTGTCCGAGCGTCGACATCTGCAGATCGAGGCACCGAGGGGGTCGAAGCGGTCGTCGTCGGACGAGACAAAGGCAGCAAATGGAGAGCCGCTGGTGCGAGGCCGGCCGAGCCTGGCAGATCCGTGCGACGACGTGGTGAAGAGACTCCGAGCGATGACGACGGCGACAAAAACCGACCAAAGGAGCAGCAAGCGGTAGCGGCAAAAGCTGGAGAAACGAACCAGCGACACAAAACCCTAGGTATGTGCTCTAATACCATGTTATGAATAGCGCTTGTGTTCATCATGAGGCCAATGGGCCTGTATATATACACGTATAGGTGTAACATATATGCAGATAATCCCTTATACAACGGGAAAAATACACAGGTATAATACACATCTAACATGCACCAACTGGTAAGAGGCCTATCCTAAGACCCTAACTGAAACGTTGCACTGTGCCTCTTTTGTTGGCGAGTCGTTGAGGCTTTGGTAGTGTCGTAGTGAGGTACTTGTCGTATCTTCCTTTTATTCATCTATGAACATTCACATATGTATTGAACCATGCTTTTAGTTTAAAACTATTGTGGTTCTCAACTTTGCTTATGCGATGTGTATATGAACTTGTTCGCGCTTACTGGCCAAAGTTAGCCTTGCCCATGCTCCATAATTTTCTTGGCTTCGCCACTGATAGGAATATCCAAATATGAATAGGTATCACAATACGTGGGTCAAAGAAACTATTAAATCACAGCTTGCATCTGGGCCCACAATTAACACTGGATGCATAGCTGGTCAAGAATATAAGTTTTCACTAGATAAAGGAATGTCACTTTTGGCCCAATTAGCTTTGCAGGAAAAATAAAATGGGCCAAAGCGAGACTTACTTGGTGATCCGTGCATAGCCAAACATTTCTCTGATCAAACGAGCACTTTCTCCAATGTACTTGTCAATTATAGCACTTGATACAATCTGTTATACCCATTATATCAGTATAAACTATAAAGCATTATACTTAATGTGTTAGAAAAGACTGCCTACATTCCATTAAGTGAGAAAACACACCTTCAAAAAGTTTGCATCAATGTTACTGGCGATAGCCCTTGCCAATAGTGTTTTCCTGTTCCTGGTGGACCGAGAGTAGAACACCCTGCAATAAGTAAAATAAACATATATTGACTTCCAAGGTCACAATACTTGTACATTTACCTCTTCGACCATAATGCATAATTTGAGGATCTAAGCACATATATTGTCGAGTTACCTTGGGAGGCTTGATTCCAACACGGATAAAGAGTTCTGGATTCATCAAGGGCAACTCAATTGACTCTCTGAGCTCCCTAATCTGATCAGACAGACCGCCTACAGCAGAGTAACTGACATTCCCAGGGTCCTCATGAAGCATATTGTAAACCACAGGGTCCACCTGAAGGCACAAGTGTAGTTTTAATTCTAGATCATCAAAAACCATTTTTTATATGCAACAAATGGATCCTACAATAAAAGGGCTAACAAAAAATGCACCAAGAAACAGGCATAAGCAAATGATTTATAGAACTAAAAATACCTCCCGTGGCAGAGTGCGCATGATTGTAAGAGTCGTCATGTCAAGTACGACACGAGTCCCAGAAGTTAATTTCTCCTTGTCCACTTTACTCCGGCAACCAACCACGTACCTCGGACCACTGCTAGCCTTAACAATAACTTGAAAAAGCAGGTGTTTCAGTTGTTTAATTTTGTAGTTCTGCTGATATATAAGAACAAAAACTACAAGTGATAGATTCATACAGAAAGGCCAAAAGAAATTATCGAGTTGGTGACTATAGCATACTCATCTATCATTACAAAGGAAAAGGAATGGGGAAAAAGATAGGTATTTTTTTATAGTGGAGACAAGTGTCCATTCCAAAATATCTGTTCAGGACTGCACTTCAAAAAACATAGGGAAGGCTCTTTACTTACAACGTTCATTGTCAAGAGGGCGGAGAACCTCTCCTATAATCTGTCCAACACTTTGCAGCGATTTCAAGTCATCTTCAGTCTTTGCAAAGTCCCTCTTAGCATTTTTTAGGTTCTCCCTAACTGCATGCAGATGAACCATGCATCAAAACAAAATCAAGCTAATTAAAATGGAAACAGACGTTTTTTAAAAGACAAGAAAACATGTATTTTGGAAAATTTACTTAGGGGGTCCCCTAATACAGAGGCCACTGTGGAGCACTGTGCCTGACAGTTTTTAACTGTGCGTCAAATTTGCACAGCAAAGATATTACTAGATCTTGTTCAGGTCCACAAGACAAAGGATTGATTTGATCTTCATATAAATCGAATTAGACACATATGCAGTGAAACATCAGTATAGAAACAATTTCACACTTGAAATACTAGCTTGAAGATATGCTCCTATAGCTTTATCTATACATGTAGTTCTAATTACAATAAGACTAACAGAGAAGAAACCAAAGCTTGCTATGCGGACAAATGAGCTGCTATAATTTAAACCAAACGAAGGCACATTATTAAAAAGAGATATAATGTCGTATCAGTTACTACCAAGAATAAAATGGGAAACTGGGAGTCTGGGACGAGACATAATACAAGCTTATGAACATTGTAATAAAACCAGACCCATCTTGTCAGGTATAGAGGCCTGAAATTAGAGGAAATTGCACAAAAAACTAAACAGTGGAGCTGCTCTCAGGTCTTCGAGAGCTGCAGCCTAGCTGAACCTGCAATACTACTCGAATCTCATGAAACTTCTTATCCCCAACACCAACAGAACCACCAGAATCTACCCAAACAAAACGTAAGGAAGAACCTAGTGATGAGCAAACAACAAATTAACCTCCAAACGCACAGACAAAAATATTTATTAAGTTCAAACGTAGATCAAAGTTCACACCAGAATTATCGTAGCACTTCAAAGTTCACACCAGAATTATCTGTCTATATATAATGCACCAACAGAAATCTATAACGTTTCCATAACTTATTTGCAAAATCGCGAAAGACCAAATGAGCAAAACTACTGATACTCGAGGATCACCAAATATTCTGCATCCCAATCAGGTGACAATATTATTTCCATAATCAAAATTTCCCTCACAGAAAATTGTCGAGGTTGACCAAAACAAAACCCTAGGTCACATCACACATGCAGAACTTCAGATCCACATCAAACAATCAGCGCCCAAAACCAACCGATTTAGCGCTCGGAAACCAAATCTACTGAATCAACAGCGCAAGCCAAGACTCGACGCCCCAGCCCCCGATCTAGCACCGGAACACATCGCGAATCAAGTAAATCCACCTGGTAAAGCCTCGAAATCACCGAGTACTAAGCACCATAGCTAGCGAATCTACACATAAACTACCATATCCACAGCGCAAACGAGATCTTGCGTACGCAGCTGCATAGCGCCTAGAGAAAACTATGGGAATCCACCGCTCCGAACCCGACGGAGGTTCGAACCGAGTTTGGGGGGAGTGGGTGCCTTACCAGTGCCGACGCGCGACTCGAGCTCCCTGCAGTTGAGCAGCTTCTTGCGGTACTCGGTCACAGCGGTGCGGCGGCGGGCGGCGGCGTCGTCCCCGTCGGCCATCTCCCCCTGCGATCTCTCCCTCTCTCACAACTTTTTGTTTCTGTCGCATGAAGGGAATAAAAACACAAACTCTCCCCACTCTTGTGTAGGGTGGAAAACAGAATCGATAATTATTTTATCGATATTTATATTTAAAAATATAAATATAATAAGTAAAATTTGTATTCAAAATATTTATATTCAGATTCGAGAATATTCATATCAGATTTGAGAATATTCATATCCGCATTCGTATTCAAGAATATTCGTATATGTATTCGTATTAGAGACTATTCGATTCGTATTTGATCCGTTTCTAGAACTCATAAAAAAATCTGTACGAATTTTGTTATTTAAAATTTGAATTTAGGTGGTTTAAAACCGGTAACCGGTCAAAAATCGGTAAAAAATGGGTAAAACCGCTAGGAATCCGTTTTATCCTATATTCGTATCCGAGAGAATCCGTATTCAAAAATATCCGTATTCGTATTCGAGAATATTCGTATCCGTATTTGAGAATGTTTGAATTTCTATTCGTATTCATTTTAAAAATATGGATTCGTATTTGTATTCAGATTTGAGACTATTCGATCGTGATCCGATCCGCTTCCACCCCTACTCTTGTGGCCTCGCACTAGTCATGTTAGGGTTGGTTATTTTGAGCTCGCTAATGTCTTATGGCTAAGGTGGATTTTTTAGGCTGATGGTTATGTCTTGAATATGTGAATTCTGTCTGTTTGCGACAGGTAGTATGTATAGAAAAAAAGTCACATATGATCTTGACTGATACAGTTAAACTCAGTACACTCTTTACTATAATCTTCCTGTTGACCCCGTTTTAAAAAACACACCGTTTAAAAGTTAGTTACTATTGACAGTATAAGCATAAGCCGGCTAAAAGTCGAAAAGAACTCAGCCTTAAATATGGCTTATGGCTTAAACTTTTAAATTCCGACTATTTACAAGAGAGTATATAAAGAGATAATTGTGTGCAATTTTGGCCAATATAGATGAAATCGGGACAGTGTCTAGTACAATCTACTTGTAGACTCCGCCTTAAAAAGATATTTCGTTTAAAAGCTACCTACTGTAGAAAACCAAGTCATAAGCCCAAAAAGAACCCACCCTGAGAATTAATGGGCCACTCGACCTGCGGATTCGGCTATAATGAAATTACGAAGAATAGTTGAAATTGTATTATAGCGGTCAGAACTTTTTGAGTCATTTAATTAAAATAAAAATGAGAAAAATAGAAAACACCGTTATATCATCACAGATAATGCAAAGTAATAAGGGAAAAATGTAAAAGTAAAAAAGTCAAACAATTGAAATTACGAAGCCAACGTGTTCCAAGTGGCTTCTGGAAGCTAGAATCCGAAGCCAAAAAAAGCCGGTTGGAGCAGGGCCACTACTACTTTACCTTTGATCTCCTAAAATTATCTACTCTCTCTCTCCCACAATATAAGTTTTCATTTTTGGGAAGTCGTCCCATAATATAAGTTGATCATGAGATCAAAGATGTAGTTATTATAATATTTTCACCATATACCACTATTTTAATCTTTGAAACAATGAGTTAGTAGTTGTAGTATATCATTTAATAAGGCTATACATAGTCCAATGGAATTAACTTTTTCTTAAATTTAATGTCTCATTGGTCTATGCGCATGATGGGCTTTGAACTTATATTGCGTGATAGAGGGAGTAACTTTTAATCTGAAAGTGGAAAACCGGATGTTTCACTCTCAACTATCAATATCATTTATTTTACCTCATAGACCGATTGAAGGAGTTTTTACATTGAGGTGGTACCTACTTGGCGCCAACTTGGAAACGATTTTGACATATATAAGCTTCTTTGGGTGACATGGTAGCCTCATTAGCGTAATCACCATGGTGGGGTCACTAATCGACCTCCTCTCCTCTTATTCCTCTTCCTCATCTCTCTTACCTTTCTCCTAACCGACTGATGTCTCTCTCTCTCTCGCTCCTAAATGGTGACAGTGAGGTCGGGTTTGATAGTGACGAGTGGTAGTGGCAAGAAAAAGGGCCAAATCGACTGCCACTGATCATGAGGAAGAAGGCATACAAAGCCAAAACAGACGAAAGGAAGAAGATCGATCCATCGCCTCAACAGACGGTCATTAGATCCAGTGGTGGTCACTACCCCCTCTACCGATGATAGGCCCAAATTTGGGCACAACGAGCCTGAGTTTGGCTGAGCTAGTGATGGTCTAAGCCGACGACGAAGACAAGGTACAAAGCCGGCAACCCCCCTCTCCTCCACCACCGATGCCCTTCCCTCACCTCCTCCACCGCTAGTAGGCCTAGATCTGGGCATAATAGACCTAGATCAGGGCACGCCGGTGACGAGGAAGACGGGCGAAGCCAGCGACGAAGACGACGACCTCCTTTCCTCCATTGTCGGTGTGCTGGAGAAAGGAAGAAGAAAGTGGAAGGAGGAGAGGAGCATGGCCATAGGGACAGGAGTTGAGGAGGGAAGAGAGGGTTAGGGACCCATGAAGGAAGAAGAAGATGGGAAGGGAGAGGGAGGAAGAAGAAGGTATGGGTGCCGCTGATCCGTCCTCACTGGCACCGAGCTACTTCCATGGTCGCCTCCGCTCAAAAGGACAGAAGGAGAGAGAATGGAGAAAGGAGATGGAGAAGAGGGAGGAGGTGATTTGGTTGATGAGGTGGCGAAATTTGGTGAATGGATACTAACGTAGATGCCACGTCAGTGAAACTGGATTGGTTTTGGTCTTGGGGGTAAAGTGAATGGTATTAAGAGTTTGATGGTGTCAAACATCAGGTTTTGTAGTTAGGGGTTGATTTTGACTTTCATAAGAGTTCAGGGGTAAAATAGACTTATTCCTATAGCTTTTTATCAGTTAAAAATGTAAACCTAGAACAGCTCGTAAAGCTATTTAAAAAGCATAATCAAACGATTCTATAATAGCATAGCACTGGCGTATACTAAGAGCACTATCCATCGGTATACGTGGGCCAATAGATAGCCTTTTCTCTTTTAAACAAATGGGGACATAGTTTGATGCGAAGGCTGAAATGGCCTTAAAATTTTTAATTTTTGAATTTATTTGAACTTTGCTTGAATTTGAAGCTTTTGTCAAATCTAGAAACTCCAGCCAAATTTTTGCCTTCCCTTTTAGGAATCCACCTTCCAAATGCGAGGAGACCTCAAACCGCTATGTTATCACCTCTGCTCGCTACCACATGCCGCGACATCGTTTGCGCTCGCGTGCACCGCCTCGCTTGCCCATCTCCAACGCCCGCATCAAAGCTACAGCGCCGCACCACCTCACCGAAAGCACGTACCCACCTTAACGCCATCTGCCACCACGCGACACACCACTCCACCATTAATTTGCACCTGCAACCTCCGCCAACCGCCGCACTCACCATAGCACCGCTCACCACACCAACTCACACTCACGCCAATTAGAAGCAGCACCCTCCCACCGCCAAGACACTAGCGGCTCCTCGCTGCATCACGAAGCCGCCGCCTGGCCCACACACCAAGCACACCTTCACACTGCTGCTAGCGCCACTGCCTTTGCCGCCTATATAGCCAGCTCAGCAACCCCTCACTCACTTTCTGCATAGCCTCACACCCACTGTCTCCCTTTCTCCCTCCACTCTGGCCAATCCGTGTCGCAATCGCCGACACCCAAATCTTCACTGGTGAGCTTAATTTCGATTCCCCACCTCCGCCTCCTTTCTAGTCCAATTGCTCGTGTCCATAGCATCTCCTCATCACCACAAAGCTATCCACTAACTTTCGCCTAGTCTCGTCGCACTTAGCTCACCATTGCTATCGCCAACCATGGTCACTTGCTGCTGGACCACCTCAAGCCATCCCAAACCAAGCCATCATCATCACATAGTTCCCCAACCTCCTAGATGCCCAAACCACCACCAATTTGGCAAGCTTTATTGTAGCTCTACCTAGCCATGCCCCTATTCTGGCCAAGCACCATTGTTGCCAACCATGTCCAAGATGCCACTGTCCACATGTGTGCCCAAAATGGGTTGCTCATGCCCTATAGTTGCTCGCCGCATTAGCTCTTACCGCCATCCACCTCACCATCGTTGAATTCAATGTCGCCGCCATTTACTCTGCCTCGATGGCCATGAGAGGAGCTCTAGCTCATTCTAGAGCTAGCTAGGCCACGAGCTTCTTGGGCCACCAAGGTGGGTTGGCAAAGCCAACCTAAAGTCGTCTCTTGGCCCAGTCAGCCAACTAGGCCAACCTGCACTATGCAGCTCAATACTATTTACAGCCCAGCCCAACATTGTGCAGCCCAATCATTTCAGCCCAAATCCGACCCACTAGAAATAGTGCCAACCTAATACTATTCACCAACCTGTTATTATTTACCCAAAACCCGTTAAGCTTGTTTGTACTCATTTTGACCATCTCGAGCCCGTGTAAATCATTTTCAACTCTGTTCAACCCAACCAAACACCACTTAGGCCCTAACCACCCAAAGTCTCCTATGTTCAAATTTTTCTAGATTTTTCGCTTTATTTTGTTTCCAACTTGCATTCTTCCAAGCTCGGACTTATTTGATTCTTTTTATTTGCGATAGCACACTCGGATTTATTGAGCAAACTACCAAAGGAACTAATCAAGACACATAAAAAGTAGGCCTGATCGAAGACTACAAGCAAGAAGACAAGTCACATATTTTTGATCATGTTGATCTCATATTATTTAATTTTTATTACATTCATTTATGTTATTTTAGCATTTTTATTTACATAAATCAATAGTTTAGAATGACTGATGAATAATTAGATCCTACCACCAAAAAGCCTTGTCATATTTGTGGAGGTCATATTTATCTTGACAACTTTTGTATAATCAATATTGGTAATTAATCACTGTATAGATAGCTAGTAGGCCCAAATATGATATTATCAACATAAATTTAACAAACAAAGAAATCCCCATCAATGTTTTTTTGTGAATAGAGTGGTGTGAACCTTCCAATTTTGAAGCCCTTTAAGGGAGAAAGTTTCTAAAGTCACTCACACCATGCTATAGGAGTTTGTTTGAGACCGTAGAGTGCCTTAGAAAGCTTGTAAACATGATTAGAATCTTTAGGCTCCTCAAATTAGGAGGCTGCTCAATATAGACAAGTTTGGAAAATTTTGATATTTAGAAAATTACTCTTCGCATCTATTTGAAAATGTTTTATTTTAAAACATGATGCAAATGCAAGTAAAATACGAATAGATTCTAATCTAGCTATGGGAGCGAAAGTTTCATCGAATCCAAACTTTCAACTTAGGTGTAGCCTTGAGCTACCAATCTTGCCTTGTCCCTCACCATGATCCCATTCTCATCTTGTTTATTTCTAAACACCCACTTGATGCCAATCACATTGTGATCATTGGGTCTTTCCACTAGTGTCTACACATCATTGACAAAGTTATTTAATTATTCATGCATAGCATTTATCCAATCCAAACCATCAAGTGATTCATCTATATGTTTAGACTCAAAAGAAAAAACATACTAGTAATGTTCACAATAAGAAGCAATACGAGATTGGATTTGGAAACCTCACTAATATCACCCAAAATTTGATTAATAATCTGATACTTGGCGATTGCATTATGAATTTTTGAAGATATTGTTGAGGGTTGATCATCTTCCTTTTTTTCTACTTCATCATTTTGAATTTGACTTATTATAGTGGAAGTAGAATGGATCATCGTTGTCTTCCTTTGGCTTGATGTAACTAATTTACATATTCTTCATTGTGAGTCTCAAGCCTTTATTACCTACATCATCTAAAATTTCTTGCTATTCTTAAAGAGCCATTGTTCCATCAAATTCAATATCATATGTTTCCATCAAATTCAATATCATATGTCTCCTCAAAAAAACCGAAGGTTTGGTTGAAGACACAATATGTCTTGCTATTTGAGGAATACCCAAATAGTAAGCCCACAAGATACTGGCTTTGAAATTTTGTAAAAGGAACATACTTTCTTAAAATAAAACACTTACATCCAAATATACAAAATTAAGAAATGTTCAGTTTCTTCCAATGAGAAGCTTATAGTAAGTTTTTTTTTCAAAAGACGATGCAAATAAAAATGATTTGTGGCACGAGAAGTGGTATTGATTGCTTCCGTCTAAAAATTATCGGAAGTGTTATACTCATCCAGCATTGTCCTTGCCATTTCGATCAATGTTTGAATTTTTCTTTCCACAAATCCATTTTGCTCCGAAGTGTAGTTAGCAGAAAGCTCATGCTATATTCCAAGTTTATCACAAAAATCTTCAGTTTTAGTGTTCTTGAGCTCTGAACCATTATCACTATGAATTTTTCTTTATTTTGAAATCAAATTCATTTTGGGCTCTTTTTACAAAACTTTTTGATAACATCATAGGTTTTGGTTTTATCATGTAGAAAGAAAACCCGAGTATACCTTGAGTAGTCATCCATAATCACTAAACACAAACTATTACCTCCGGTGCTCTTATAGGTTGTTAGCTCAAACAAATCCATATGTAAGAGCTCCAAGGGCCTAGATATGTAGACGATACTTTTGTATGAATGAGAACTTGTTACTTGCTAACTGGCTTGACAAGAACTACATAGCTTATTTTTCTCAAACTTCATATCTTTCAAGTCCACAACCAAGTCAAATTTGAAAAACTTTTTGAGTTAAATCATCTCCACATGAGAAAGCCTTCCATGCCAAAGCCAACCCAAAGAGGTTCTTGTAATTAAATAAGATTTTAGGCAAGAAACACTTCAGGAGAAATCATCCAAGTAAGGATTGCCAAAACAAAAACCTTGGAAAGCCAAAGCATTTTTCTTTTCTCTTAAAATCACAACACCTTCTTGAGAAATAGTGCAAGTGAGGCCAAGATCACATAATTGGGCAACCGATAGCAAGTTAAAATTACGAGTTTCAACTAGAGATACATTTGAAATGAAAAGGTCATTTGATATAGCAATTTTACCAAATCCAATTAGGTTTCCTTTACTGTTGTCACCAAAAGTGATCTTGCCATGATCTCCACTCACAACTTCAAATGTGGTGAATATTTTTGGTCTTCGGTCATGTGTTGAGTGCAACCACTATCAAGTACCCAATGCCTTTCATTGGTTTTGTACTTCACCTACAAAAGAAGATCAAGTTCTTTTAGGTATCTAAATTTATTTGGATTCTTAGAGGTTAGTAACCAAGACTTTGGGCACCTAAATGGCATGATTTTTATCACCAAGTATAGGAGTCCTAATACATTTTATCACAACTCTACCATCCTTGCATTTTCTAAGCATGTAACATGAATCACAAACATCAAGCTTAGGAGTCTTACCAATAGGGCAAGCATTTGACAAATGTCCTACATCATGACACTTTTGACAAAATTTGTTATTCTCACTCGGAAACCTTGTAGCCTTGTAAATATGCTTCTTAGTCTTCTTAGGGATAAACCCAAGGTCTTCTTTGTTGTATGAATACCTTTGCTCACTCAATATTTTGTCAAGATTCTTCTTACCCTTGAAGCATCTTTTCAAGCTCTTACTTAGCTTGCTCACTTGTTCTTTGAGCTCACTGTTTTCAACCACAAGAAGCGAGTCGTAAAAATTATTCATGCAAGAGCTTAACTCCTCATTATCATCCACTTCGTCGCTTGATTCCGCTTTTGCCTTGAAAGTGGTAATATTCTTCTTAGAGGATGATTGCTCCAATAGTTCATGCTTATCTTTCTTGTACAACTTATTTGTGATGAGATTACCCAAGAGACCGGTTGGAGTAATCCTTGGCAACTCGGATGAGTTGAGAAACAAGGTCATCCATGTTTCATATTTATTCGGTAAGGCCCTAAGAATTTTATGAACAACATCAATATCCGTTAGTGTGGAGCCTAGGCCCTTGAGTTCATTCACTATGCTGTTTAGCCTTGAGTAATATCATTGATGTTTTCATGTGGCAACAGAATGAATGCCTCATATTAATTCGAAGTATATACAATTTGACCTCTTTGACTACGGACGTGCCATCATAAATTTTTGAGAGCGTAGTTCAAATTTTATGAGCCATTTCAAAATTCCTCACTCGATTAAACTCGCCCGCATTCAAAGCTCTAAAGAGAGCATTCATCGCTTGAGCGTTGAGGTGAGAGTTCCACTCTTCTTGATCCATGGAATGTGTAGGATCAAGAGCCACAATGAAATCTTCACTAACAACTCTCCATATACACGGGCTCATGGCCTTTAAATAAGTGGTCATATGAATTTTTCAATAAGCATAATTAGAGCTATCAAATAGCGGTGCCTTTTCTAGAGAGATCCCCTCAGTAGTCATCCTTTCTCTCTAGACGATAAAACCTAACAAAAAGAGACCAACTCTAATACCACTTGTAGGATCAATGATAACTGACTAGAGGGGGTGAATAGGAAGTTTTTTAATTTTCTTTGGCTAAACCTTGTTTTTTATGCGAAACATAAGTCAAATGGTTTTCACAATTAAGGCCTAAATAATCTAGTCGCACCAACAAATTAGTTCTAAGCAAGATACATTTTTAGATAGACAAGTGATCAATTAATTATTAGAAAAGTAAATACACAAGTAAGTAGCAAAGAGAGTAAACCACTCGATGAACATAAGAGACTTTTTCCCGTGGTTTCAGAGACTTGTCGGTCTCCCAAAATCCATGTTGAGAGAGATTGAATGAATCAAGTCATCTCTATGTACAATTGAGCCTTTCCTCAATCCACTAAGGTAGCTATTTCCTACCTGTATGTGAACTTCAACCTTCACAAACTAACCGAGCCTATTCACAATCTTCCTAAAGATATCATCGATCAACGCCTCCAACGGGGCCAAAAGGTGCAACAAGAAAATCCAAATGCTTTTTCTTGGGCATTAGGAAGCATCCAAATGAAAGTACTCTATAAGCAATTAAACTATGTTATGTAAATCCTTGAAAATAGTTTGTGTTCCCAATGTGGTCCATGCATTACTCAAAAGTATCCTACAAATCCAACACTAAGCACTATAAAAGCTTTAATTGGTGTGAATACATCTCTTATACATCGCAAGAAGGAAAAAGATCAATCATAGAGCAAAAGCAAATCATAGAAAGAGTGCACACTAAAATTATATTTATTCCGCAATGAAGAACAACTTCAATGCATAAGGCATGATTCCTTATAAAAGCAAAATTACTATTGCAATTGAAAAATTACAAATTAATTTCGATTCACTTGAACCACATGTAAACCCTAAGTAGATCTAGGCAAACTTTACCATAGCTAATGAAAAGACGAATAAAATGCATTGTAGGTCCTTAAATTTGTCCCAAGCGGTCAAGTAGGCCCCTAAACTTATGATTGGTACACCTTAGGTCCCTAAACTTATTAAGTGGTTTAATCAAGGTCCAAGGCAAGTGTGGCTAGAACCGATCGCTCATGTGGCGTTGAGATAGATTCCAAGATGGACTTATGCTCACGTGATTGTCACAGAGAGGCCGAGAAACAATGGAATTTGCATAATAGCCCTCATGTTTCAAAGAAGCGGTGGAATTTGCATAATAGCCCCTCATGTTTTCACAGTTCACATAAACCCAAATCAAACCAAAATTTAAAGAATCAACTATGAGACAAAAGAATCAGTGCCAAATTCAAGAAAACCAAATTGAATAGTACCTTGTGATTTAGGCACTTGAAGAAATCGCGGTATGGGTTTTCTCTGGTTCCCAAAGTGAACCTCACAACCTCCCTCCAACCATAACAGTGGCAAAAGGACTAGCGGAATTAATCATCTCCCCTTCCTTTGAGATGAGCTTATCGAGTTAGATATGCTAGCCATGGCGCATATGAAGCAAGTGCGAAAAGACACAGGAAAGATGGAACGGGAGAAGGATTAGGGGAAATGCAATTAGGTGGGATTAAATGGCCACCTACCAACCTGTAAAACATCTTAGCTATACCTTTATGCAAAAATGATCCCTCCGCAGCCACGTTGGACAAGGCCAACATGTCAACTCAATAGTTTTATTTGTTATGATCGAATTTGAACTTGGATGAATCACTTAATAAGTTTAGGGACCTGACATATGCTATTCATAAGTTTAGAGACATACTTAACAATTCGGGACAAGTTTAAGGATTTACGATATATTTTACTAAAAAGATAAGAGTAAGCGGGCAAAGCTAGAGAGGGACAAAAACCAAAGTATCTGTTCTCTCCTTTTTGCAGTTTTAGGACATGGAATTTTAATTTCTTTCTTTTTAAAAAGTGGAGTTTGTTAGTGTGACGTACCCTACCCCCTCCACCGTGCAAGCACAGGTGCGCGCACACCGTCAGTGAGGCGGCTGGGGCGAGAGACCAACCGTAAACCGGAGCAGCGTGACCGTGGAAGCAAAGGCGGCCCACCTACAGGAGCGAGACACCGCCAAGAAACACGCACACACCTCGATGACCACGAGGTGACCTCTCGATTGCCCAGGTCCTGCCCGCCTGACCCTCCGCTTCCCAATCAAGCCCGCCGATTTCTAGCCCCGGATCGCCTCCCGCGGCAATGGGGGCCGCCTCCGAGGACGCCGTCAAGCAGCTCGGCCTCCTCATGGAGCAAGGTGCGTGCTTTCTTTCTTTCTACTCAAGCTTGAGCTGCCTGGGCTCTTTCTTGGGTACTCCTTTGCGATTGTTGCGGTGATCTGACGTGTTCGTCTTGGTCTGGATCTTTGCAGTGGAGGCGCCGCTGAAGAGGTCGTTTCAGGTGACAAATGCTAACTGTTTCAGTTCTTGATCGATCTGACCAAACATAGATACAAAAGGTAGCAAATGCCTGCCAATGTGCAATACAATCATTAACTAGTGCATATTAATACGCAGATGTACTACTCTTCTGTTTTTCCTTTTCTGAATGAAATACGGCTCCAACAAAACAAAACAATTTTCTTATCTGCCTTTCATGAAGGCAATATCTGCATTGATTTTTCTCAAAAAAAAAATCTACATTGATTGATTTCATATTTGCAAGGTTTTAGCTGTATATTGGACGTTAAAAGGCATAAAGGATAACATCATAACATAAAAGCTTATGTCAGCTATTCCAAGTCAAAATTCAGCTGTATTGTGCAGCACACCACCACTTATACATGTGAAGAAATAACTTAACTCCAACTCAACACACTAAAACAAATAGTGAACCCTAATTACCTGAAGTGGCATTTTCCGTTTTAAATGGCATGTGAAATCATCGATAAGGAATTCTTCTGGAGGAAGGCTAAAGAGCTTACGGAATGCTGAATTTGTCTGAGCAGACCGCAAGTGCATCTGAACATTCAGTCATATGCAACTTCAGTAATAGAATGCATTGTGCTGAAAACGGCATTAAAACAAATGCTTACCAATTCTTACCTTCTTACCAACTTCTTTCCCCATCTTTTCCAGATAATTCATAACAACTTCAGTCCCCCGTGAATTGTTTAAAAAGATTCGTAAGTGTAACTTGGGCTCACATCCTTGGGCAAACCTTCCATCGAGAGGAAGCCACATGTCACCCAAATCTGACAAATTGTTTTTCAAAAAGTTCACTTCTGTGTGACCAATAGGAGCTTCATCAAATGGTCCATCTGAATCATGCACAACCACGTCCAACCTTGATGGAGGATCATCCATTGCATCAAATTCAAATATCTCTAGAGAATTGAAAAATCAAATAATCAACCAAATGCACTGACAAGATCACAAGGGTGAATGTGTTTCCAACTTGGGATTTCCAGCTATTTTTAACATACAGGATGGAAATAAATTAATGTAGAAGCAAAACTGACCATTCCATTTTGGTTCGAACGTCTGGAATTTAACTGAGCTAGTTTTCCTCTTTCCATTGCAGGTAAAACTACATAAGGATCAGGCAAGCCAGGTGTACCCGCACCTACTACACCGCTTCCTCAATAAGAGCAATAGTCAGCAACCAACCATCACCATGAGCTTTGATCCCATGATCACTACCTAATATTGGAAGAAGAAAAAGACAATTTATGTGTGTTCATTGCTTGTTCCCAAGGAAAGTAGTAGAGAGTTTTTTTAAGTAGCAGTGAATGGAATAATAGTTTTTAAGGTGAATAATTTGTGCTTTTTAAATCATTTAGAGCATTAAAGCGATTCTATAAAAGACTAGGTAGAGGAGGGTAGAGAAAAACATAATATTCACTTCATCCTGAATTAGTATTTACAGAATAGGAAAGAACCCCTATCAAAGACATGTACATGTGCACGACATGGAATAGAGAAATTGTTACCGCGTTGTTTCCAGGCATGCAAAAAACGTTGACCTACTTTGAAGATATTCTGCCCTGAAGAATCAAAATAACACAAAATACGACCTCCCAATGGAATCTGGAATATCAACACCAAAATATTCAAGCCCATGCACCATATTGGGCTTGGCTAGACGAAGATGTGCAATGACATACAGTGCTATACTGAAAGAGAATATGAATGCAAAGTTCCCGAGGAAGCGGGCAACCAGCTTCCAGTTCGATTCTTCCTGCGTCTGCAGTGAGGCTAAAATCTTGTCTTTGCTTGAGTTAGCATCATTGAGCTCAACTACTTTAATTTTCTGGGACAGTATTTCAGTAAAATGTGCATATCCCTCTCTCAGGCCTTGTTTTGCCCCATTCTCGATCATTCCTTTCAACATTGTACTCTGAACAAAGTTCAGACGCCAACTTATAGTAAGCTGTGTGGTTTGTTCTTCGGGTGGCAATTGGGGACCTGGTATTATACAGTACAATATCTCCACCTTAAAACAATTACCACAGGGAACATCAGGAGTGCTAACACTAGAAAGAACAGCAAACGAATTTCCAGCTGCCTTCAAATATGTCTGCTCTTCTGTAGCTTTCACAGATTTAACTATTTTACTTGCAGCTTTTGTGTATACTAATGATCTTTTCAAACAGTTATCATTATTCTCATGTTGCCAGGGCTCAATTTGAAACCCACTAGTTCCTTGTACTTCTGCAACTGCTGGCCAGAAATCTGAATTTGGAGAAAACAGCAGGAAGTTCAATTCAGCTGGTGCAATAATGTAAGATTGGTCCACTAGTACACCACCAGGCAAGTTTCCAGGCATTTCACAACCTTGATCTTTAGACTCCATAGTTTTCAGTAGTTCATCAAAGCTAACCTCAGGCAGTGTGCCATTCTCACAAGATTCAGCATTCAGTTCTGTATCTTGAAACTGATCTATGGACTCGGGATCTGATGTGACTGAATTAGGTGCAGCATCAGCAGCTTTCCGAAAGAAGTACCGAGACAATACCTCCACTACTGATGATGCATTAGCAGTGGCATCATCGTCATCTTGTTCAGGCTCCAGAAGAATAGCTTGTTCTGTGCTGCCACAGGGTGGTCGCTCTACGCTGCCACGGACTTTTTGGTCCACCATGCTTTGGGGCAATCTATCCACACTGCTACGGTATGCACGGTCCATGCTGGCACAGGCTGATAGATCCAGACTGCTAGCAACAGCTGATAAGGATGAGGCGTTTGTTTCAATTGACCTATTTGAGCTGCACGGTGTATCATCGACAAGTTGCAGCGGGATGTTTTGCGCTTCTTCGTAAAGGTTGGCCCTAACCGATAAGTATATCCTCAGGCAAATTTCACCTGAAATTAATGAAGCGGAACATGAACAGTTAATAACGTTAGCTACGATTTACTATACTTTCCCAGCAAGTTTTAATTGACCCTAGCAGTAAAGCATTCATCTGATCTGGGGCAGAAGAACAGTTAAGAATTAAGACTCCACAAAATCTGTTAATTAATTAGAAACATTGCTCTTGGAATTAGCAAGAGTTGACTACGGACAACACTATCAAGGCAACGCGATTTTTTCCCCTGAACAGTTAGAGCGCCTGTTATGGGGTGAAATAAACGGAGCAGGAACGAATTAATTTTCCATGCCCAATTTGATATATAGCTTCCGTTTCTCCTACCTACATTTCTGGAACATCTGCATCCAATGCTCACAATCTCATCTGCAGGGAAGCATCTGCTCGAAAGCATCAAGGGCAACCAAACATGACAGACTTAATTGCAAAACGTAACCATGACAAGGGTCGATTCTTGACAAGAAAGAAGGATGCGTGCATGCAGCACGTACCGCCGCGACGTTTCCTCCTGAACTTGCTGCTCTTGGGCTGGAGCTGGTACCACGCGGTCCCGAGCGAGAGGTCCTCCGTCTCCATGATCGCGGACAGCGGCACCTTGACCCGCCCCAGGAAGTCGGTGCTGAAGTACCTGTCCTCGTTGAGCACGGACACGACGAGCTCCTCGGCGACGTCCCCGACGAGGAAGCCGAACTCCTCGTCCCACATGGGACTTAGGCTTCTCTTGACCACTGTCGTCTTGGCCAGACGCCTCCCAGCTGCAGCCGGACGTAGGGGTCGCTGGAGCCGCTGAGGTAGATGGCCGGGAGCCCCGCGCCTCGACGACGTGCACGCACAGCCGCATCGGCGCGTTCCGCCGAGCGGGCTCCGTGCGCGCCACCGCGCCCGGCGAGCTGACCGGCCTCGTCATTCACGTGTGCGTGAGATGCTCGAGGAGGAGGAGGAGAGAGATCGAGCAATGGCGGATACGCGGGTAGCGATCTTGGTTTCCTCCGTCGAATTGGGGATTTGGACGATGAGGGAGGGAGAGAGCTAGGATTATTACCCGCGACCGTTTGAATTGGAGAGGCGTTTATCTCGTGGCGCTTTTCGTCCTCGAGATTCGTACGGCAGGGAGACGAGGGGTTTGGGGCCGTTGGATCGGCGGAGCGGGGCATGGTTTCGGCCCAACATGTGGCAGCTGCTCCGAGCTTTTTGGGTTGCTTCAGGTTAAATATGCGGCCTAATTCAGATAAAAGGACGTGTTGTTTTAGGCTGCAGGTTGTGGCTATGTATTTTTGGTCACACTGGTAACAGGCCCTAAACCACAACTCAGGTGACCAAAATTACCCTTTTACCAAGCACACTGTCAAAAGTACATGGAACATCCCAAACAAAAGTTACTAAACTAATGACACCGGGAAGCACTCGGAAGAAAAAGAATGACCATAGAAGCAGGAGTATCTGCTGTAAAACTAGTAAGTTCTTGAGCTGTTTCTCCCGGTGATCAGCTTGACAATACTCTTGAATTTGATTGCACATCAGACAATGAAGGGAGTAGTAGCTTCAGCTTGTGGCCTAGATTCTGAAGTTAATTGACTGATTCCTTTGTTGCTTTTGCATCACGATGGCTGAACTTCCCGTGATAGGAGAAATGGGCATATACATTGCAGCAAGATCGGCCATTGCATCTTGTCTTGAGCCTTACTCTTTGCCGAAGTCTGCGCTGTAGTGGGCACTGGATTCCAGCTTCTTGGCATCGTTCAGCTTCCTGACGGCCTGAAATACAGTTTGCACGACAACTGACTGTCAGTGCCCAAGTACCGGTGTGTTAAGGTACAGATAGAAGACGGCGCACCTTCATGAAGTCCTCATGGACAACATAGTCCCGCTCTGCACGAATTGCAGCCATACCCGCTTCTGTGCAGACATTGCGAAGATCAGCCCCATTAAAGCCCTAAAATCAGACGAGTTAGGAGATACTGGGTGATGAGATAAGAGCGTTAAATAATATGAACTCACTTCAGCAAGTTTGACGACTGCTTCATAGTCAATTTCCCCATGCTTGGCGATACCAGCTGCATGAATTTTAAGAATTTCCATCCTTGATTGCTCATTTGGTAGCGGAATCTCAATCTTCCTGTCTAGACGTCCGGGACGCAGGAGAGCAGGGTCCAGAACATCGGGCCTGTTTGTTGCCATGATCATCTTGACCTGTTTAAGCAAAAAATACCCTTGTCAAGCAGAATTCATACAGAACCAACAAAAAACAAGTAATACATAACAACAGAAAAAGAAGTTAAAGGGAGTAAAAGTGAATGTTATATGGGTCATTGTGCAAGGACCACAAAATTCATACAAACAAAAGGAACAACCAGTATTATCTCCAGGATTCTAAAAGGTCTTATCCTAACATCCTCTTTGACTTTCGGGATGGTAGTGAGCTGACCATGCAGCAGCAGAACCATGCCAAACTTATCCATCCATACGAGTTGCTATGTACAATCTAGACTCCGTACAAACTAGAACATAGGTGGATGGATATTTCGAGAGAACCCACACTGATTACATGATCAATTGGAAGAACAGAAACCATTACTCATTTACACCCTAGTTCTAATCTGTGGCGCCACTGTAAATACTAGTTGCCAAACACAAAGTCAAACTAACTGGCAAAAGTCACAACTCATAAGAGTATGCGACTGATAAAGCAAATATCATGTCGTCAGTGAGGAAGTACATGTTCCATTATATTACAGACCGATAGAAAGATGTAAGTCATGACTTTGCTCAATACTACACAACCAAACAGATCAGCTGATCTTGTACAATTGAAAAGTTACAATAGTAAATCACATGATAATCACCTCACAACATCACTGGTGTAGGTAGAGTGCGTAACATGTACACGTGTTCCTTTTCACACACCAAAGAAAGCATGTACACATGCAAAGATGCCAGCAAGTAAATTACTTTGCTTGGTTAAACCTATTTGCAGATTGCGTTAAGATTCCTAGAAAGCTATATAACCAAACTTTAACATATCCGATGAAACATGTTTACCTTCCCAAGCTCATCAAATCCATCTAACTGATTAAGCAGCTCCATAAGCGTCCGCTGGATCTCTCGATCTGCACTGGTACCTTCACTAAATCTTCTCCCACCAATGGCGTCAATTTCATCCATGAAGATAATGCATGGCTAGGTCAAAACAATTTGAAACAAGTAAATTTCATTAGTGATGGAACTAAACAGAATAGTGCTGCAAATTAAAAGATTTAGGGAAATGCATTGCTCCTGTCCCTATGGCAACTCAAATGTAAAAGCATTGGTTTCCAGTGAGTTCTCATGCAAAACTGGTAATTAGATCTATAGCTTAAGATATGCTTATCTCTAGAACCAAACAATATCTTCCATGGTGCATGGATAGGAATCAGCGGCGGAGCCACCTCCGGGCAACCAGCCATGGCATTGCAGTGCAGCCACGCCACCGCAGACACTATGGAATTGGAGCTTTCCTGGGCAAGCCTCGCCCTAGGCCGTCAAGTCACTCTTGTGGGCGTCGCATGGGCCAAAGGCCGCAGCCCAAATGCCTCACAGCCCTCACGGCCTTACCCAACCCGTCACCACGCCTCGCGCACGGCCATCGAAGATCACCGGCAACGAGGAAGAAAAACCGTGCCTGCAAAAGAAGACTTTTTTCTCTTCTCTTTTCTTTTCTTTTCTTTTCTTTTCTTTTCTTTTCTTTTCTTTTTGCTTTGCTTTGCTTTCTTCGGTCAGTCAACAAAAAGACCACCGAGGCAATCTGTCGGTCAAAAACAACCGAAGATGACCGAGCAGCTATGGCGGAGATTGAGATCCCCCGGCGTCAGCCCGACGACCACGGCCAACCTCAACGATGGTCGCGGTTGTCTCAGCTAGCGATGGAAGAATCCACCGGATCCGGTGGAAGACCTCGAAGATCCCGGTACCGACGTTGGATCTAGGCAATGACAAGACCCTACGTCACGGAGCGGCGGACGAAGATGCGGCGTCCACGGGTAGCCGTCGTCCGGAAGGAGGCAATGGTGTACAAGCTTCCTCGCGCCGGTGACGAGGACGGCCGTGTCCGAGCGCCGACATCCGCAGATCGAGGCACCGAGGGGTCGGCGGTCGTCGTCGGACGAGACAAAGGCAGCAAATGGAGAGTCATTGTGCGAGGCCACCGAGCCCGGCAGATCCGTGCGACGACGTGGTGAAGAGACTCCGGCGATGACGACGGCGACAAAACCGACCAAAGGAAGCAAAGCGGTAGCGGCAAAAGTCGGAGAAACGAACCAACGACACAAAACCCTAGGTATGTGCTCTAATACCATGTTATGAATAGCGCTTGTGTTCATCATGAGGCCAATGGGCTGATATATACACGTATAGGTGTAACATATATGCGATAATCCCTTATACAACGGGAAAAATACGGTATAATACACATCTAACATGCACCAACTGGTAAGAGGCCTATCCTAAGACCCTAACTGAAACGTTGCACTGTGCCTCTTTTGTTGGCGAGTCGTTGAGGCTTTGGTAGTGTCGTAGTGAGGTACTTGTCGTATCTTCCTTTTATTCATCTATGAACATTCACATATGTATTGAACCATGCTTTTAGTTTAAAACTATTGTGGTTCTCAACTTTGCTTATGCGATGTGTATATGAACTTGTTCGCGCTTACTGGCCAAAGTTAGCCTTGCCCATGCTCCATAATTTTCTTGGCTTCGCCACTGATAGGAATATCCAAATATGAATAGGTATCACAATACGTGGGTCAAAGAAACTATTAAATCACAGCTTGCATCTGGGCCCACAATTAACACTGGATGCATAGCTGGTCAAGAATATAAGTTTTTCACTAGATAAAGGGAATGTCACTTTTGGCCCAATTAGCTTTGCAGGGAAAAATAAAATGGGCCAAAGCGAGACTTACTTGGTGATCCCGTGCATAGCCAAACATTTCTCTGATCAAACGAGCACTTTCTCCAATGTACTTGTCAATTATAGCACTTGATACAATCTGTTATACCCATTATATCAGTATAAACTATAAAGCATTATACTTAATGTGTTAGAAAAGACTGCCTACATTCCATTAAGTGAGAAAACACACCTTCAAAAAGTTTGCATCAATGTTACTGGCGATAGCCCTTGCCAATAGTGTTTTCCCTGTTCCTGGTGGACCGTAGAGTAGAACACCCTGCAATGAGTAAAATAAACATATATTGACTTCCAAGGTCACAATATTTATACATTTGTCCCTTTGACCTTATATGCATAATTTGGGATCTAAGCACATATATTTTTGAGTTCACCTTGGGAGGCTTGATTCCAACACGAATAAAGAGCTCAGGGTTCATGAGGGGCAACTCAATGGACTCTCTGAGCTCTCTAATCTGATCAGACAGACCACCTACAGCAGAGTAACTGACATTCCCAGGGTCCTCATGAAGCATATTGTAAACCACAGGGTCCACCTGAAGGCACAAGTGTAGTTTTAATTCTAGATCATCAAAACCATTTTTTATATGCAACAAATGGATCCTACAATAAAAGGGCTAACAAAAAATGCACCAAGAAACAGGCATAAGCAAATGATTTATAGAACTAAAAATACCTCCCGTGGCAGAGTGCGCATGATTGTAAGCGTCGTCATGTCAAGTACAACACGAGTCCCAGAAGTTAATTTCTCCTTGTCCACTTTACTCCGGCAACCAACGACATATCTCGGACCACTGCTAGCCTTAACAATAACTGGAAGAAATAGGTGTTTCAGTTGTTTAATTTTGTAGTTCTGCTGATATATAAGAACAAAAACTACAAGTGATAGATTCATACAGAAAGGCCAAAAGAAATTATCGAGTTGGTGACTATAGCATACTCATCTATCATTACAAAGGAAAAGGAATGGGGAAAAAGATAGGTATTTTTTTATAGTGGAGACAAGTGTCCATTCCAAAATATCTGTTCAGGACTGCACTTCAAAAAACATAGGGAAGGCTCTTTACTTACAACGTTCATTGTCAAGAGGGCGGAGAACCTCTCCTATAATCTGTCCAACACTTTGCAGCGATTTCAAGTCATCTTCAGTCTTTGCAAAGTCCCTCTTAGCATTTTTTAGGTTCTCCCTAACTGCATGCAGATGAACCATGCATCAAAACAAAATCAAGCTAATTAAAATGGAAACAGACGTTTTTAAAAGACAAGAAAACATGTATTTTGAAAATTTACTTAGGGGTCCCCTAATACAGAGGCCACTGTGGAGCACTGTGCCTGACAGTTTTAACTCAGCGTCAAATTTGCACAGCAAAGATATTACTAGATCTTGTTCAGGTCCACAAGACAAAGGATTGATTTGATCTTCATATAAATCGAATTAGACACATATGCAGTGAAACATCAGTATAGAAACAATTTCACACTTGAAATACTAGCTTGAAGATATGCTCCTATAGCTTTATCTATACATGTAGTTCTAATTACAATAAGACTAACAGAGAAGAAACCAAAGCTTGCTATGCGGACAAATGAGCTGCTATAATTTAAACCAAACGAAGGCACATTATTAAAAAGAGATATAATGTCGTATCAGTTACTACCAAGAATAAAATGGGAAACTGGGAGTCTGGGACGAGACATAATACAAGCTTATGAACATTGTAATAAAACCAGACCCATCTTGTCAGGTATAGAGGCCTGAAATTAGAGGAAATTGCACAAAAAACTAAACAGTGGAGCTGCTCTCAGGTCTTCGAGAGCTGCAGCCTAGCTGAACCTGCAATACTACTCGAATCTCATGAAACTTCTTATCCCCAACACCAACAGAACCACCAGAATCTACCCAAACAAAACGTAAGGAAGAACCTAGTGATGAGCAAACAACAAATTAACCTCCAAACGCACAGACAAAAATATTTATTAAGTTCAAACGTAGATCAAAGTTCACACCAGAATTATCGTAGCACTTCAAAGTTCACACCAGAATTATCTGTCTATATATAATGCACCAACAGAAATCTATAACGTTTCCATAACTTATTTGCAAAATCGCGAAAGACCAAATGAGCAAAACTACTGATACTCGAGGATCACCAAATATTCTGCATCCCAATCAGGTGACAATATTATTTCCATAATCAAAATTTCCCTCACAGAAAATTGTCGAGGTTGACCAAAACAAAACCCTAGGTCACATCACACATGCAGAACTTCAGATCCACATCAAACAATCAGCGCCCAAAACCAACCGATTTAGCGCTCGGAAACCAAATCTACTGAATCAACAGCGCAAGCCAAGACTCGACGCCCCAGCCCCCGATCTAGCACCGGAACACATCGCGAATCAAGTAAATCCACCTGGTAAAGCCTCGAAATCACCGAGTACTAAGCACCATAGCTAGCGAATCTACACATAAACTACCATATCCACAGCGCAAACGAGATCTTGCGTACGCAGCTGCATAGCGCCTAGAGAAAACTATGGAATCCACCGCCCGAACCCGACGGAGGTTCGAACCGAGTTTGGGGGGAGTGGGTGCCTTACCAGTGCCGACGCGCGACTCGAGCTCCCTGCAGTTGAGCAGCTTCTTGCGGTACTCGGTCACAGCGGTGCGGCGGCGGGCGGCGGCGTCGTCCCCGTCGGCCATCTCCCCTGCGATCTCTCCTCTCTCACAACTTTTGTTTCTGTCGCATGAAGGAATAAAACACAAACTCTCCCCACTCTTGTGTAGGGTGGAAAACGGTAACTGATAATTCATTTTATCTGATATTTATATTTAAAAAATATAAATATAATAAGTAAAATTTGTATTCAAAAATATTTATATTCGTATTCGAGAATATTCATATCTGTATTTGAGAATATTCATATCCGCATTCGTATTCAAGAATATTCGTATATGTATTCGTATTAGAGACTATTCGATTCGTATTTGATCCGTTTCTAGAACTCATAAAAAAATCTGTACGAATTTTGTTATTTAAAATTTGAATTTAGGTGGTTTAAAACCGGTAACCGGTCAAAAATCGGTAAAAAATGGGTAAAACCGCTAGGAATCCGTTTTATCCTATATTCGTATCCGAGAGAATCCGTATTCAAAAATATCCGTATTCGTATTCGAGAATATTCGTATCCGTATTTGAGAATGTTTGAATTTCTATTCGTATTCATTTTAAAAATATGGATTCGTATTTGTATTCGTATTTGAGACTATTCGATCGTATCCGATCCGTTTCCACCCCTACTCTTGTGGCCTCGCACTAGTCATGTTAGGGTTGGTTATTTTGAGCTCGCTAATGTCTTATGGCTAAGGTGGATTTTTTAGGCTGATGGTTATGTCTTGAATATGTGAATTACATGCATTTGCGACGTGTAGTATGTATAGAAAAAAGTCACATATGATCTTGACCGATCTGATTAAACTCAGTACACTCTTTACTATAATCTTCCTGTTGACCCGCTTTAAAAACACACCGCTTAAAAGTTAGTTACTATTGACAAGATAAGCATAAAGGCATTAAAAGTCGAAAAGAACTCACCTTAAATATGGCTTATGGCTTAAACTTTTAAATTCCGACTATTTACAAGAGAGTATATAAAGAGATAATTGTGTGCAATTTTGGCCAATATAGATGAAATCGGACGTTGTCTAGTACAATCTACTTGTAGACTCGCCTTAAAAGATATTTCGTTTAAAAGCTACCTACTGTAGAAAACCAAGTCATAAGCCCAAAAAGAACCCACCCTGAGAATTAATGGGCCACTCTGACCTGCCGCGGATTTCTGGCTATAGCTGAAATTACGCAGTAATAGTTGAAATTGTATTATAGCGGCTGTAAACTTTTTTGAGTCATTTAATTAAAAATAAAAAATGAGAAAAATAGAAAACACCGTTATATCATCACAGATAATGCAAAGTAATAAG
This sequence comes from Bonia amplexicaulis, assembly GCA_036346245.1. Taxonomy (NCBI): domain Eukaryota; kingdom Viridiplantae; phylum Streptophyta; class Magnoliopsida; order Poales; family Poaceae; genus Bonia; species Bonia amplexicaulis. The sequence continues at coordinate 13,342,685 of CM070740.1, forward strand.
GGAAAAATGTAAAAGTAAAAAAGTCAAACAATTGAAATTACGAAGCCAACGTGTTCCAAGTGGCTTCTGGAAGCTAGAATCCGAAGCCAAAAAAAGCCGGTTGGAGCAGGGCCACTACTACTTTACCTTTGATCTCCTAAAATTATCTACTCTCTCTCTCCCACAATATAAGTTTTCATTTTTGGGAAGTCGTCCCATAATATAAGTTGATTGCGGAGATCAAAGATGTAGTTATTATAATATTTTCACCATATACCACTATTTTAATGCTGAAACAATGAGTTAGTAGTTGTAGTATATCATTTAATAAGGCTATACATAGTCCAATGGAATTAACTTTTTCTTAAATTTAATGTCTCATTGGTCTATGCGCATGATGGGCTTTGAACTTATATTGCGTGATAGAGGGAGTAACTTTTAATCTGAAAGTGGAAAACCGGATGTTTCACTCTCAACTATCAATATCATTTATTTTACCTCATAGACCGATTGAAGGAGTTTTTACATTGAGGTGGTACCTACTTGGCGCCAACTTGGAAACGATTTTGACATATATAAGCTTCTTTGGGTGACATGGTAGCCCTGTTAGCGTAATCACCATGGTGGGGTCACTAATCAGCCTCCTCTCCCTCTTATTCCTCTTCCTCATCTCTCTTACCTTTCTCCTAACCGACTGATGTCTCTCTCTCTCTCGCTCCTAAATGGTGACAGTGAGGTCGGGTTTGATAGTGACGAGTGGTAGTGGCAAGAAAAAGGGCCAAATCGACTGCCACTGATCATGAGGAAGAAGGCATACAAAACCGGCAGCCAGACGAAAGGAAGAAGATCAGATCCATCGCCTCAACAGCCGGTCATTAGATCCAGTGGTGGTCACTACCCCCTCTACCGATGATAGGCCCAAATTTGGGCACAACGAGCCTGAGTTTGGCTGAGCTAGTGATGGTCTAAGCCGACGACGAAGACAAGGTACAAAGCCGGCAACCCCCCTCTCCTCCACCACCGATGCCCTTCCCTCACCTCCTCCACCGCTAGTAGGCCTAGATCTGGGCATAATAGACCTAGATCAGGGCACGCCGGTGACGAGGAAGACAGGCAAGCTTGACGAAGACGACGACCTCCTTTCCTCCATTGTTGGTGTCTTGGAGAAAGGAAGAAGAAAGTGGAAGGAGGAGAGGAGCATGGCCATAGGGACAGGAGTTGAGGAGGGAAGAGAGGGTTAGGGACCCATGAAGGAAGAAGAAGATGGGAAGGGAGAGGGAGGAAGAAGAAGGTATGGGTGCACCGATCCGTCCTCACCGGCACCGAGCTACTTCCATGGTCGCCTCCGCTCAAAAGGACAGAAGGAGAGAGAATGGAGAAAGGAGATGGAGAAGAGGGAGGAGGTGATTTGGTTGATGAGGTGGCGAAATTTGGTGAATGGATACTAACGTAGATGCCACGTCAGTGAAACTGGATTGGTTTTGGTCTTGGGGGTAAAGTGAATGGTATTAAGAGTTTGATGGTGTCAAACATCAGGTTTTGTAGTTAGGGGTTGATTTTGACTTTCATAAGAGTTCAGGGGTAAAATAGACTTATTCCTATAGCTTTTTATCAGTTAAAAATGTAAACCTAGAACAGCTCGTAAAGCTATTTAAAAAGCATAATCAAACGATTCTATAATAGCATAGCACTGGCGTATACTAAGAGCACTATCCATCGGTATACGTGGGCCAATAGATAGCCTTTTCTCTTTTAAACAAATGGGGACATAGTTTGATGCGAAGGCTGAAATGGCCTTAAAATTTTTAATTTTTGAATTTATTTGAACTTTGCTTGAATTTGAAGCTTTTGTCAAATCTAGAAACTCCAGCCAAATTTTTGCCTTCCCTTTTTAGGAATCCACCTTCCAAATGCGGAGGAGACCTCAAACCGCTATGTTATCACCTCTGTTCTCGCTACCACATGCCGCGACATCGTTTGCGCTCGCGTGCACCGCCTCGCTTGCCCATCTCCAACGCCCGCATCAAAAGCTACACAGCGCTCGCACCACCTCACCGAAAGCACGTACCCCACCTTAACGCTACTGCTCACCACGCGACACACCACTCCACCATTAATTTGCACCGCTGCAACCTCCCGCTGCCAACTGCTCGCACTCACCATAGCACCGCTGCTCACCACACCAACTCACACACTCACGCCAATTAGAAGCAGCACCCCTCCCACCGCCAGCACACTAGCCAGCTCCCCTGCTGCATCACAGAAGCCGCTCGCCCGTCCACACACCAAGCACACCTTCACACTGCTGCTAGCGCCACTGCCTTTGCCGCCTATATAGCCAGCTCAGCAACCCCTCACTCACTTTCTGCATAGCCTCACACCCACTGTCTCCCTTTCTCCCTCCACTCTGGCCAATCCGTGTCGCAATCGCCGACACCCAAATCTTCACTGGTGAGCTTAATTTCGATTCCCCACCTCCGCCTCCTTTCTAGTCCAATTGCTCGTGTCCATAGCATCTCCTCATCACCACAAAGCTATCCACTAACTTTCTGCCTAGTCTCGTCGCACTTAGCTCACCATTGCTATCGCCAACCATGGTCACTGTTGCCAGACCACCTCAAGCCATCCCAAACCAAGCCATCATCATCACATAGTTCCCCTAACCTCCTAGATGCCCAAACCACCACCAATTTGGCCGAAGCTTTATTGTAGCTCTACCTAGCCATGCCCCTATTCTGGCCAAGCACCATTGTTGCCAACCATGTCCAAGATGCCACTGTCCACATGTGTGCCCAAAATGGGTTGCTCATGCCCTATAGTTGCTCGCCGCATTAGCTCTTACCGCCATCCACCTCACCATCGTTGAATTCAATGTCGCCGCCATTTACTCTGTCTCGATGGCCATGAGAGGGAGCTCTAGCTCATTCTAGAGCTAGCTAGGCCACGAGCTTCTTGGGCCACCAAGGTGGGTTGGCAAAGCCAACCTAAGCTGTCTCTTGGCCCAGTCAGCCAACTAGGCCAACCTGCACTATGCAGCTCAATACTATTTACTGTTGACCCAACATTGTGCAAACCCAATCATTTCATTAAATCCGACCCACTAGAAATAGTGCCAACCTAATACTATTCACCAACCTGTTATTATTTACCCAAAACCCGTTAAGCTTGTTTGTACTCATTTTGACCATCTCGAGCCCGTGTAAATCATTTTCAACTCTGTTCAACCCAACCAAACACCACTTAGGCCCTAACCACCCAAAGTCTCCTATGTTCAAATTTTTCTAGATTTTTTCGCTTTTATTTTGTTTCCAACTTGCATTCTTCCAAGCTCGGACTTATTTGATTCTTTTTATTTGCGATAGCACACTCGGATTTATTGAGCAAACTACCAAAGGAACTAATCAAGACACATAAAAAGTAGGCCTGATCGAAGACTACAAGCAAGAAGACAAGTCACATATTTTTGATCATGTTGATCTCATATTATTTAATTTTTATTACATTCATTTATGTTATTTTAGCATTTTTATTTACATAAATCAATAGTTTAGAATGACTGATGAATAATTAGATCCTACCACCAAAAAGCCTTGTCATATTTGTGGAGGTCATATTTATCTTGACAACTTTTGTATAATCAATATTGGTAATTAATCACTGTATAGATAGCTAGTAGGCCCAAATATGATATTATCAACATAAATTTAACAAACAAAGAAATCCCCATCAATGTTTTTTTGTGAATAGAGTGGTGTGAACCTTCCAATTTTGAAGCCCTTTAAGGGAGAAAGTTTCTAAAGTCACTCACACCATGCTATAGGAGTTTGTTTGAGACCGTAGAGTGCCTTAGAAAGCTTGTAAACATGATTAGAATCTTTAGGCTCCTCAAATTAGGAGGCTGCTCAATATAGACAAGTTTGGAAAATTTTGATATTTAGAAAATTACTCTTCGCATCTATTTGAAAATGTTTTATTTTAAAACATGATGCAAATGCAAGTAAAATACGAATAGATTCTAATCTAGCTATGGGAGCGAAAGTTTCATCGAAATCCAAACTTTCAACTTAGGTGTAGCCTTGAGCTACCAATCTTGCCTTGTCCCTCACCATGATCCCATTCTCATCTTGTTTATTTCTAAACACCCACTTGATGCCAATCACATTGTGATCATTGGGTCTTTCCACTAGTGTCTACACATCATTGCGGACAAAGTTATTTAATTATTCATGCATAGCATTTATCCAATCCAAACCATCAAGTGATTCATCTATATGTTTAGACTCAAAAGAAAAAACATACTAGTAATGTTCACAATAAGAAGCAATACGAGATTGGATTTGGAAACCTCACTAATATCACCCAAAATTTGATTAATAATCTGATACTTGGCGATTGCATTATGAATTTTTGAAGATATTGTTGAGGGTTGATCATCTTCCTTTTTTTCTACTTCATCATTTTGAATTTGACTTATTATAGTGGAAGTAGAATGGATCATCGTTGTCTTCCTTTGGCTTGATGTAACTAATTTACATATTCTTCATTGTGAGTCTCAAGCCTTTATTACCTACATCATCTAAAATTTCTTGCTATTCTTAAAGAGCCATTGTTCCATCAAATTCAATATCATATGTTTCCATCAAATTCAATATCATATGTCTCCTCAAAAAAACCGAAGGTTTGGTTGAAGACACAATATGTCTTGCTATTTGAGGAATACCCAAATAGTAAGCCCACAGCATACCGGCTTTGAAATTTTTGTAAAAGGAACATACTTTCTTAAAATAAAACACTTACATCCAAATATACAAAATTAAGAAATGTTCAGTTTCTTCCAATGAGAAGCTTATAGTAAGTTTTTTTTTCAAAAGACGATGCAAATAAAAATGATTTGTGTACGAGAAGTGGTATTGATTGCTTCCGTCTAAAATTATCTAAGTGTTATACTCATCCAAGATTGTCCTTGCCATTTCGATCAATGTTTGAATTTTCTTTCCACAAATCCATTTTGCTCAAGTGTAGTTAGCAGAAAGCTCATGCTATATTCCAAGTTTATCACAAAAATCTTCAGTTTTAGTGTTCTTGAGCTCTGAACCATTATCACTATGAATTTTTCTTTATTTTGAAATCAAATTCATTTTGGGCTCTTTTTACAAAACTTTTTGATAACATCATAGGTTTTGGTTTTATCATGTAGAAAGAAAACCCGAGTATACCTTGAGTAGTCATCCATAATCACTAAACACAAACTATTACCTCCGGTGCTCTTATAGGTTGTTAGCTCAAACAAATCCATATGTAAGAGCTCCAAGGGCCTAGATATGTAGACGATACTTTTGTATGAATGAGAACTTGTTACTTGCTAACGGCTTGACAAGAACTACATAGCTTATTTTCTCAAACTTCATATCTTTCAAGTCCACAACCAAGTCAAATTTGAAAAACTTTTTGAGTTAAATCATCTCCACATGAGAAAGCCTTCCATGCCAAAGCCAACCCAAAGAGGTTCTTGTAATTAAATAAGATTTTAGGCAAGAAACACTTCAGGAGAAATCATCCAAGTAAGGATTGCCAAAACAAAAACCTTGGAAAGCCAAAGCATTTTTCTTTCTCTTAAAATCACAACACCTTCTTGAGAAATAGTGCAAGTGAGGCCAAGATCACATAATTGGGCAACCGATAGCAAGTTAAAATTACGAGTTTCAACTAGAGATACATTTGAAATGAAAAGGTCATTTGATATAGCAATTTTACCAAATCCAATTAGGTTTCCTTATTGTTGTCACCAAAAGTGATCTTGCCATGATCTCCACTCACAACTTCAAATGTGGTGAATATTTTTGGTCTTCGGTCATGTGTTGAGTGCAACCACTATCAAGTACCCAATGCCTTTCATTGGTTTTGTACTTCACCTACAAAAGAAGATCAAGTTCTTTTAGGTATCTAAATTTATTTGGATTCTTAGAGGTTAGTAACCAAGACTTTGGGCACCTAAATGGCATGATTTTTATCACCAAGTATAGGAGTCCTAATACATTTTATCACAACTCTACCATCCTTGCATTTTCTAAGCATGTAACATGAATCACAAACATCAAGCTTAGGAGTCTTACCAATAGGGCAAGCATTTGACAAATGTCCTACATCATGACACTTTTGACAAAATTTGTTATTCTCACTCTGAAACCTTGTAGCCTTGTAAATATGCTTCTTAGTCTTCTTAGGGATAAACCCAAGGTCTTCTTTGTTGTATGAATACCTTTGCTCACTCAATATTTTGTCAAGATTCTTCTTACCCTTGAAGCATCTTTTCAAGCTCTTACTTAGCTTGCTCACTTGTTCTTTGAGCTCACTGTTTTCAACCACAAGAAGCGAGTCGTAAAAATTATTCATGCAAGAGCTTAACTCCTCATTATCATCCACTTCGTCGCTTGATTCCGCTTTTGCCTTGAAAGTGGTAATATTCTTCTTAGAGGATGATTGCTCCAATAGTTCATGCTTATCTTTCTTGTACAACTTATTTGTGATGAGATTACCCAAGAGACCGGTTGGAGTAATCCTTGGCAACTCGGATGAGTTGAGAAACAAGGTCATCCATGTTTCATATTTATTCGGTAAGGCCCTAAGAATTTTATGAACAACATCAATATCCGTTAGTGTGGAGCCTAGGCCCTTGAGTTCATTCACTATGCTGTTTAGCCTTGAGTAATATCATTGATGTTTTCATGTGGCAACTGAATGAATGCCTCATATTAATTCGAAGTATATACAATTTGACCTCTTTGACTACGGACGTGCCATCATAAATTTTTGAGGCGTAGTTCAAATTTTATGAGCCATTTCAAAATTCCTCACTCGATTAAACTCGCCCGCATTCAAAGCTCTAAAGAGAGCATTCATCGCTTGAGCGTTGAGGTGAGAGTTCCACTCTTCTTGATCCATGGAATGTGTAGGATCAAGAGCCACAATGAAATCTTCACTAACAACTCTCCATATACACGGCTCATGGCCTTTAAATAAGTGGTCATATGAATTTTTCAATAAGCATAATTAGAGCTATCAAATAGCGGTGCCTTTTCTAGAGATCCCCTCAAGAGTCATCCTTTCTCTAGACGATAAAACCTAACAAAAAGAGACCAACTCTAATACCACTTGTAGGATCAATGATAACTGACTAGAGGGGGTGAATAGGAAGTTTTTTAATTTTCTTTGGCTAAACCTTGTTTTTTATGCGGAAACATAAGTCAAATGGTTTTTCACAATTAAGGCCTAAATAATCTAGTCGCACCAACAAATTAGTTCTAAGCAAGATACATTTTTAGATAGACAAGTGATCAATTAATTATTAGAAAAGTAAATACACAAGTAAGTAGCAAAGAGAGTAAACCACTCGATGAACATAAGAGACTTTTTCCCGTGGTTTCAGAGACTTGTCGGTCTCCCAAAATCCATGTTGAGAGAGATTGAATGAATCAAGTCATCTCTATGTACAATTGAGCCTTTCCTCAATCCACTAAGGTAGCTATTTCCTACTCCAGGTATGTGAACTTCAACCTTCACAAACTAACCGAGCCTATTCACAATCTTCCTAAAGATATCACTGGATCAACTGCCTCCAACCGGGGCCAAAAGGTGCAACAAGAAAATCCAAATGCTTTTTTCTTGGGCATTAGGAAGCATCCAAATGAAAGTACTCTATAAGCAATTAAACTATGTTATGTAAATCCTTGAAAATAGTTTGTGTTCCCAATGTGGTCCATGCATTACTCAAAAAGTATCCTACAAATCCAACACTAAGCAGCTATAAAAGCCAGAATTGGTGTGAATACATCTCTTATACATCAGCAAGAAGGGAAAAAAGATCAATCATAGAGCAAAAGCAAATCATAGAAAGAGTGCACACTAAAATTATATTTATTCCGCAATGAAGAACAACTTCAATGCATAAGGCATGATTCCTTATAAAAGCAAAAATTACTATTGCAATTGAAAAAATTACAAATTAATTTCGATTCACTTGAACCACATGTAAACCCTAAGTAGATCTAGGCAAACTTTACCATAGCTAATGAAAAGACAGAATAAAATGCATTGTAGGTCCTTAAATTTGTCCCAAGCGGTCAAGTAGGCCCCTAAACTTATGATTGGTACACCTTAGGTCCCTAAACTTATTAAGTGGTTTAATCAAGGTCCAAGGCAAGTGTGGCTAGAACCGTCTGCTCATGTGGCGTTGAGATAGATTCCAGCATGGACTTATGCTCACGTGATTGTCACAGGAGAGGCCGAGAAACAATGGAATTTGCATAATAGCCCCTCATGTTTCAGCAAGCGGGCGGTGGAATTTGCATAATAGCCCCCTCATGTTTTCACAGTTCACATAAACCCAAATCAAACCAAAATTTAAAGAATCAACTATGAGACAAAAGAATCAGTGCCAAATTCAAGAAAACCAAATTGAATAGTACCTTGTGATTTAGGCACTTGAAGAAATCATGGTATGGGTTTCTCTCGGTTCCCAAAGTGAACCTCACAACCTCCCTCCAACCATAACAGTGGCAAAAGGACTAGCGGAATTAATCATCTCCCCTTCCTTTGAGATGAGCTTATCGAGTTAGATATGCTAGCCATGGCGCATATGAAGCAAGTGCGAAAAGACCTGGGAAAGATGGAACGGGGAGAAGGATTAGGGGGAAATGCAATTAGGTGGGATTAAATGGCCACCTACCAACTGTAAAAACATCTTAGCTATACCTTTATGCAAAAATGATCCCTCCGCAGCCACGTTGGACAAGGCCAACATGTCAACTCAATAGTTTTATTTGTTATGATCGAATTTGAACTTGGATGAATCACTTAATAAGTTTAGGGACCTGACATATGCTATTCATAAGTTTAGAGACATACTTAACAATTCGGGACAAGTTTAAGGATTTACGATATATTTTACTAAAAAGATAAGAGTAAGCGGGCAAAGCTAGAGAGGGACAAAAACCAAAGTATCTGTTCTCTCCTTTTTGCAGTTTTAGGACATGGAATTTTAATTTCTTTCTTTTTAAAAAGTGGAGTTTGTTAGTGTGACGTACCCTACCCCCTCCACCGTGCAAGCACAGGTGCGCGCACACCGTCAGTGAGGCGGCTGGGGCGAGAGACCAACCGTAAACCGGAGCAGCGTGACCGTGGAAGCAAAGGCGGCCCACCTACAGGAGCGAGACACCGCCAAGAAACACGCACACACCTCGATGACCACGAGGTGACCTCTCGATTGCCCAGGTCCTGCCCGCCTGACCCCTCCGCTTCCCAATCAAGCCCGCCGATTTCTAGCCCCGGATCGCCTCCCGCGGCAATGGGGGCCGCCTCCGAGGACGCCGTCAAGCAGCTCGGCCTCCTCATGGAGCAAGGTGCGTGCTTTCTTTCTTTCTACTCAAGCTTGAGCTGCCTGGGCTCTTTCTTGGGTACTCCTTTTGCGATTGTTGCGGTGATCTGACGTGTTCGTCTTGGTCTGGATCTTTGCAGTGGAGGCGCCGCTGAAGAGGTCGTTTCAGGTACGGATCTGGGGTGCCCTGTGGGCAGCTTGTGGCAGAGCTTGGGGTCTTGGTGCTGTTTCTTGTAGATTTTAGCCTCTGTGATTGGATCATAGTGTAGCTAGCTAATTTCAGTGCCCTGCAGATTTGATCTGATTTAGTGTGGGAGAGTGAGCTACTAGATTTCTTATTAATGCTTAGGATCTGCTAAATCTTTAGTTCGAATGGACCATTTCTGTTTATTTCTGAGCTTTTCTTGGTTAATGGTACATGCTAGAGGTATGATCATGTAGTCATGCACTGTTAGGCGAGTGGTGTGTTTGGAGAGTGGTGCTTGATCCGTGGACAGCAGGTAAAGTTGGTGCATTGCCAACATGTTGGCGGAGGAATGCTGGTGCTTGATTCGTCTAGTAGAGCTGCAGTGTAGTGGCTTTGCATGTTCTATGAAGTTCGTTATACTTGCATGGGTTGATAGTCGTTGAGTGGCTCGTGAATCACGCTGTCCTCCGCAAGGGATGGACTCATGGCATTGTGCTGATCTCAAATTCACTAAGTGGGGTATGTTCTTTTGGACATATTAGGCATTCAGTGTGGCATCTGATTAGGTTCACAGTCAGTGGCGTAGCCAGCCAATGGCTGGGCCTTGGGCCAGTCCAGCGGAAATAACGATGGTGCGAGAGGCACACCTCCATCACAAGCACCAAACAGCAAGCAATTTTGATCTGGGCCTCGGGTCATTGCCCCTGCGGCCCGAGGCCCAGCTCCACCCCTGGCAGTTACCTATTGTGTAGGAACTTTTTGAGTGCTATTGCACTGACTCTCTCTCTCTCTCTCTCTCTTGGCTTTTAATATTTACCACATGTGTAGCCTATGTCTGAAGACACGTGCTTAATCCTACAGCATTTCGAATTGTCTTGACATTACCAGTTTATGAAATGCTCTCTAAAAGTTAATAGGGAACAATTGACATGTGCTCTAAATCTTGAAGTTAAGAGGTGCCAACTTATTCTGAAGCAGATTCTATTGGTTAGTGCCTTAGTGGAGTGAGAATTCAAACGGGATTACTGCATCAGAATTCATGAGTACAGAATCGGTTCTATTTGTTGATGTGGTCAGGGTTGAGAAAACCTTCAGGAACCAACAAGGGCTGTGATTGGGTAAATTCTAAATTGAAGCTGGAATCATGCCGACTAAACTGAATTTTATTTATATGGAGTTATGTCACCATCTCATTTGAAAAAAAAGAGAGAAATATTGATAACTGATAATTCAATGTTTGTCTGATGTTTTTTACCAAAAGCTAGCTATTTTCCAACTGGAGTAAAAACTGGATCAAAGCCACTGGAAACCAATGCTGTTGCCCATTCATGAACCCTCCAAGAGCAGAATTTGTTACCTTGATTGTACCTGTAAGTACTACGCCTGCAATTAGTAATCAGAAAAGTGATATAGGGACTACTCTTTATCTAATATTTTCCTTTATTTTGTTCATTGAAGGCTCAGCAGTAGTAAATAAATTTAAGTGCCCCAAAAAGTCAACCTTGAGTTATATTCCTTTTCTGGAGTCCTCTCTAACTACAGCTACAGTAAAAGAAAAGGGCTACCATTAGTGAGGCAGAGATGGCCACTCCTATCTCAGGTTGGAGGTCTATTTCCAACTTTAGAGAAGAGAATGTTTAATATAATTTATGCTTTTCATTGGAGATTCCCATCATAAATAACTGTCTGATGTGCTGTGGAACAAACTATTATCAGACAAATCATAGATGATAGACCATCACTTGGTGCATCTCCAGCTATTTACAATTTTGAAAGAATGTCAGCATTTGTGGTTGCGAAGATGCTTTACATCACACATCGGAGATTGTCTGGAGGTTTGAGTCTGCATGCTGTTTCTGATCTATGTTTCTTTCAAATGCTTCATTCGTAGTTTCAATTGATAGAGTTGCATCAACACGACAGATATCTGCCTGCAGCATAGTATAATCAATACCATAACCAGCAGATGCCGCTCTGTTACCTCTGTATAACCTACCCCTGTACCCATATTATGTACTTACATGTGTGACTATACAAATCGATACATAATTGTATACCTTCTTAAAACAATATTTTGATTGCTAATCTTGAATTCCTTCACTTGGATGATTATTGGTATTTGATGTAATGTGATTGTTTGACTATTCATCTTAATCTGTGACTTTTAAGTGAATCGCTCCTTAAATCAAAGAAAAAATCTAAACATATCCTTTTTTCAGAATGTGCACCAGGGATATCCTAAAGAAACATTGTTGCGCTTCCTTAAGGCCAGAGAGTGGAACGTATCTAAGGCTCATAAAATGGTAATCTTTCTTATTATCTCGTTCAATACTGTAAAAGAGTGTTCCTCGAGTTACTGGTCACTTAATTGGTTAATAATATATTTGTTTCTGTAGCTTGTAGATTCTTTGAATTGGAGGATTCAAAACGAAATTGATAGCGTACTGGAGGTGAGTAATCCTTCTAGATGATAATCCTGCCAGATATTACTAAATCTGCACCAATAGGAAAGCTATGGCAAATCTTTTATTGATATACAATTTCAATTTCTTGTTGACCATACCCCATTTAAAGTGTTCGGTTAATTTAGTATTTATATATGATATACCACATCCAGTATTCTACCTGTGCTCATTATGTTTATGTTACATATTGTTTCATAATCGCTGATCACTGTTTACATTGGCCATATGCAGAGACCTATAGTCCCAGTAGATTTATACAGATCAATACGTGATTCACAACTTGTTGGACTGTCAGGATACACAAAGGAGGTATAGCTATCTACTTCCAATAGTAACATGTTTCTTATCTTATTCCTGCATACTATTTGTCTCCATGTGTGTCCCTGTGCGTAAGAAAATAGGCATACCCTTTTTATTGTTGGTGTTCTAAGAACACTTTATGCTTGCATTTAATTCATTTCTAGGTACACATCTACTGGCTAATCAAAGTGTTTTGATTGACACTAGAAAAGGTAAATATACTGAATAAAGATAGCTGCACTGAAGAGGTTAAAGTCATAACTTCTGTTGGTCCATAATCTCCCATGGAATGATGTCCCAGCGAGAACTGCAATGTTGTGACCAACCTTTTAGCTTGGAAGAGTGGGCAGTGCCCATCCTAAGGTGGAAAACCAAAGGGACTGTATAGTGTATAGCAAGATGTGACCTAAGCATAGGCATTGTAAAGTTCAAAGTAAAGTGTTGTGTCTTAGAATATTGTCTTGCTTGAAGCTGTGATCATTGCAGTTGACTTAAGCGACTTTTATTGTTAAGATTTGTAGGAATTTAGGCAATGTTCCTCTCTTATGGTTGTGCCTTTGAGTTTTCCCACTTAATGTCCTTTCCTGTAGAATATCAAATAAATTGTCCTTTCCTATAAGGCTATAATGCACCATCAAAGAGCCTTTGGTTGGGCATTTATAGAATGGGTCTGTGACATTTCCCTATAAGCTATATCATTGCTCACCGTGCACTACTTGGGGCTCTTAATGCCAAAAAAAAGATAGCAAGGCTTGTTTTTCTAGATGTTAATTAAATGTAATATAGACAAATTAACATATTTTTAATAATTTATTTTTCTCTCTCTTTCATTGGCAGGGTCTCCCAGTTTTTGCCATTGGAGTTGGACAGAGCACATATGACAGAGCTTCGGTAATTTCTCAGACGCTATCTGTTGAGTAGGCTACAGCAAAACCATGAAACTGGATGCTTTCACCTTCTGTTGTGTAAGCAGATATTTTTGTGAGGTTGATGTAACTTATTAGGTATCAACATTATGTCATTATCAATTAGTGACCTAAATAATTATCTCATACAACATAGCTGTGGCATTGTTCTTTTTTTCCTACTAATTCCACTTTGTGAACTAAATTAAAGCTATTTCCTTTTCAGGTCCACTACTATGTGCAATCTCATATTCAGATTAATGAATACCGTGATTGTGTAATTTTGGTAAGTATCAAGCTAAATGCTCCAATGTTAATAGAGTTAACACATATATTTTTGTCTTATGTTTATTTATATCACATTTAGCCCATGTTGACGAAAAAGTTCGGACGGCCAGCTGCCACCTGTGTAAAAGTTCTGGACATGACTGGTTTAAAGTTGTCAGCACTGAGCCAAATAAAGGTATATCTTATACGAATTTTTTTCTCAACGTTGTTCCATTTGTGAGCAAGTATAATGGTATCTTTATATTATACATGTATGGATGTTTACAATGTTAAACGTGACTGGAATAAGCATGCCTCTAACTAGTAACTAAATTGAGGCATAAGTACCACACTTCTTGAACACTATTGTCAGGTTTACCTTAACCCCGTCAATCCTTGGAGGAACAACCTAAACTCTTGAATGCTGACCGGTCCACTGTTCTGCTCAGCTCAGTATGCCATTCGAGAATACAAACAGAATGGTTAACACTGAAGTTCATGGACTAATTCATTACTTGTCCAGTTGTCCCATAATTATTTTTCTAATAAATTTGCACAGTGTGCTCATTACTTATGTTGCTTCTGGTAAGATGTGTTTTCTTGTTAATATGGATTACAGATGTTGACTTCAATATCAACTGTTGATGATCTAAACTACCCTGAGAAGACAGAGACCTATTATGTAGTTAATGTTCCATATATATTTTCTGCATGTTGGAAGGTACTATATTTTCCCATCAAAGTTCAGGCCTATAATTGTACTAGTAAATTTTTTAGTGAATACTGACAGACATTTCATTTGAGCATGCTGGTAGGTTGTGAAGCCCCTATTGCAGGAGAGGACAAAAAAGAAGGTTCAAGTTTTGCATGGTTGTGGGAGAGATGAACTTCTAAAGGTAAAATTATTTGCTATTATTTTCTTTCTTTTTAGTGTTCTTGTCGTTGCATAGATCCTGGGCACAGTATTATCACTCTTCTATGAATATGAGTAGCAAGAGTGGCGCAGAATAAAAGGGTAGCTGTCTTTAGCATTTATTTTCTTTGATATTCAAAGTATGGTGAATTGTTTCATTGCTTGAATAGTGTAGATTATGGACTATTCATCTCTTCCCCATTTCTGCCGACGGGAGGGATCTGGCTCATCTAAACATTCATCTACTGGTGTTGATGATTGCTTCTCCCTTGACCATCCTTTCCACAAAGAGCTTTATGGCCACATCAATGAGCAAGCATCACACAGGGAGCTCATCAAGCTGGGATCATTACATGTCAGCATTCCCGAGCCTGACCCAGATGACGCAAAGATTGTTGAGGTCATCCAGGCTGAGTTCCAAAAGATCGGTGAGCAGAACGGATCCACGAACGGCCACACGGTTTAGTGTGCATCTCCAGATCACCTTAACCGGTGCTGGTGCCCTCTGATGAAATTGATGCTGTCGTTCATGTCTGTAATTTGGTTGACAACCCCCCAGTTAATTGGGGGAATATAGTAGCAAGGTCTTGCACTCCCAGCAGATTCAAACAGTGATGCAAGCATGTGAGGTAATGTTCGAGAGATGAACTTGTCAGTGTATGGTCATGTTCCAATGTGTTGTGGCATTTGGTTTTTATCTGAAATAACGTTGTTGCGATAGTTAGATTTTTTTAGGTATTCCATTAAAGAAAAATAAAGAAAAAATAGGGAAAAACACTATTATATCTTTATGGATAATACAAAGAAAAAGAAAAAGGAGAGAGAGAGAGAAAAAAAAAGAAAAAAGTCACTTAAGGAGCCGCTGCTGCTCGGAATAGGGCCTTTATTAGATGGACATAAAGCCATAAACACCTTTTGCCTTTTGGTAGTATAACCTTATGTTGAGCTGTTACAAGGTTCAGCACAGTTTTATACAAGGATGTTGGAGAAGTGTTTATTGAGATGTGAATGATGATTTGTATTTGCAGTTACAACAAAAATGAGTTGAGAGAATGGCTAGGGTAGGGTGGGACTGGGATTGGGACCCATCAAGAATCTTCTAGCAAGAGCTCATGCAAGAAGAGCCTGGCAGGTGCAGCAATGCCTGTCTGGCCCTGTTCTTTTCAGCTTCCAAAAGCTGTTTTTCGGTTTTTCTACAGTAACTAGCTTTTAAACAGAGTATTTTTTTAAGATATAGTCTACTAGTTAATTGTACTACATACTTTATTGACTTTATTTATATTGGTAAAAATCGCATGTGAGTTTCTGTTACTTTGTAATATCTCATACAAACAGTCCAAAAACCACAAGCCGCAGTCAAAAAGAACAGGCTTGCACATCCGGTTGTTGAACTCCCTTGCTCTCCAAGTACTTGCCGACGAGCATGTCGAAGAACAGCCCCGCGCCGACGCCAACTGCCAAGTTGATGGTGTAGTGCCCCTCGACGCCAGCAACTTGATCCCCTGCAGCAGGTTGAGCGCGTCGTAGAGCCAGGCTAGCCTGCGCCGCCCGACACGCCGCATGTCCGTGGACGCGATCACCACGCTCGCGACGTGCCTGGAGAAGAGAAGAACAGGAAGGAGACATTGCCGATGGGGAAGTCCATCCCGGAGCCGAGGAAACCCTAGCACACCGCGGCCGCAAACCTCGTCACCCTACTATGCATCATGCATGCCAATCGAGCAGCAACTAATACAGCTAGGCCCGTGTGCAAGCGGCACGGATGGGCAGCGCGACAGCCGACAGCGCGTTCGACCGCGTACGGGCAGCTTAGACGAGCGACGCGATGGCTTGGGTGGCCGTGTGGATGGAGGGCGTGGTGTGGGCCGGTGCATGCAGGCGAGTGGCCTGCGGTTCATGTGACATATACGGGCAGTACGCGTGTGTTCTTTTTTTCAATCTACAGTGCAATCATCATCTACTCTTTTGCACAAATCTACTGATCGGCTTGGCCGACGACTCAAGTTTGCTCGCAATAGATTTAGAGCGGATTTGCACCGTAGAAGATAATCTAGAAAGGAATTTTTGTGAAATTTAAAGTGATCTAAATATAGGCAATTCAATCTATAAGTGCTTCGATGATTACCTTCGATCCACCAGAGCGATTCGTGCTGATAACGTGTTGAGGAATCGTTGCTGGCGAGTCCAGTCCGATCGTTTCCTCCTATGCAAGAGAGATGATCAAACCTAGGTAATGCAAATAATAGATTAAACACATAAAGAGATAGAGGAGAGAACCCCTGATTTTCTTTATTGCTTTCTTCTTCAGAAGTATAAGTTGCAATGATTGAGACCCCCTATTTATAGGCTAAATAGATGAATGTCCATTAATAGATCAGGCTTACAGACCCAGCTCAGATTTCCCTACAATTTTCACTTTTTTCCCAAAGACAACAAACATCATTTTCACTAGGACAGGCTCGTGTGCTCTATGGGCTGTTCAGACCGGTTAAGTTTCCTAGGCGATTGATTTTTGCTGCACCTATTCTTCAGGCTATGCTGATGGGCCGTCTGGGTTGTCCTCGTCTACCTGCACCTCTACTCTCTCTCTCTCTCTCTCTTTTTCCAGAAGTGGTGCAGATAGTATACAATTATTTCAGGCTTTCAACGACCGACAGGTCACGTGGTAACATATCACAAATTTCAATAAATCCAACAAACATGCAGTTAGCAACTTCGCATGACTTGAACTATGGATATTTAGGCGTGGGTTTTTTTAGCTTTTCGGTCGGTATTTAGATTTGATTTTTTTAATAATTATTATTTATCATACTAATAAGTTGTAGCAAAAGCTATAGACTATAGTCTAAAAAAAGAGGCCATAAAACATGAACACCACTGCAACACTGTTGGCTCACTTCTACTTTTTTTGTGTGCTACTCCTTTTGTTCTTTTTAGTTGATGATTTGACCGCTACTTTTTATAATTTTTCATTAAGATATACTAGTAATATTATAAAAATATTTTTAACGATAAATTTAATGATAGAATTTTTGTATAGCCAATCTAGTTTTAAATCTATTAGCGGCATAGATTCTAGAAAGTCAAGTAAAAAATAACTAAGGGAGTAACAAATTAGTGAAAAAGCCATCCTCTCAGAAAAAAAAATTAGAAGAAAAAAACGGCTCTCTTATTGGAGAAACTGTAAGTGCATTGTAGAGCAATAGCCCCAATATGGCAAAAAGATGAAAAAAATTGACAGAGATTTTTATTAAAAAAGAAGCTCCAATGAGTGACAAGAGAAAACTACCAACTTGCAGGGAGTTGATTCCTTAGCTGCAAATATGATTCCGTTTCTATTATGTATAAATTATTGTTCTGAAATAATTTTATGGGCGATTTTTTTTAGAGAGTTTGATCTTATTGCCTCTTCGCAACTTATTACAGGTTCTGATCAAAATCCATTTCAACTGGTGCACACATATTTTTTTGCTAGAGAGAGTTTAATTCTATAATCTTTTTGCAGCTTACCAGGCTAGAACACTGTGATCAGAAGCAATTTCTACTTTTTTGCATGAGTGATGTATTGCCAGAGAGAGTTTAAGAAAAGCAAGAGGGGGTGGCAGAAAAGACCGCAAGATTGGAGAAATTAGAAACCAGTAACCACACCCCCACCTACACACCCCCGCTGTCTTCGCCCACCTCCGTCGGAGCCGGCGAGCCGCCGCCCGCCTCGGCCCTGCCATTCCCCGCTGGTGTCCTCCGGCGAGGTAAAGAAACCACCTGTCCCCGGGTTGTTGGTGGCACCTGCGTTTCTTGCGCGGCTAGATCTGCGCGCATTTGGCGTTTCTGAAAATACACTGTGCTCAGCAGGGGGTTTCTGATAAATCGAGGAAGAGGTGAGATTTGCTCGAGATGGATAATGTTGCCGATGCTACGGATGTGGTGGCTATAGAGAATGGGGTCAATGGCAAGCCGACATTGCCTGATGGTGTAGAGGAGCATTTGGAAGAGCATGAGGCGCGGCCCAATGGGGACTATTCAGGGAGAGCGAGGTGATCAACCCGCCTGAAGAGGCGGGCGGGGAAGCCACCTCGCATCCAGATGGGAGGAAGCCTCGCCCTTCCAAGGTGAGTTTGTGACAATGTGCTCTGTATCTGTTTGGTGACAATTCTGTGCTGATCGGCGTTTTCTCTGCGATGTGCTTCTAGGGAACCCAAAGTCATGGTCCTAAGGTTGTAAAGACTAGGAGCCCAAAGAGTGGTGATGAGGGTCAAGCAAGGGAAACACTCCTGGTTCCTCTCTTCTTAAGGCACCAATTGCGCGGGCATCCCATGCAGATTCAGTTACTGGCTCCCAGACCAACGGCGATTCCAGTGTTGATAGGAATGTAAGTTCTCCTCCATTGTGCTAGAATTTGTTTACATTATGTTATTTGGAATCAGTTTTATAGCCAAGCCAGTTGGATCTCAAATAATTTGTTTGGTAATGGTTTTATCAGAAAACGGAAAGAACGAGTCTCGCCCAGCTGCCAAGGAGACATCATTGCTCGAGGACTCAAAGTATGCAGATTCTTTCCTGTATGTGCGTTCTTTCTTGTGTACCTGTATCATCTTTTTTTAAAAAAGGGAATTTAGTGATTTATCTTTCTAATTACGTTTAGCTCTTAGTAATTAAGATAAGTTCTAATCGAATTTGAGTGGTACCATGGAGAGGTAAACGTTGGGTTGCTAATGTTTGGTTAATTAAAAAATGGAAATATATCATTTTCACGTTTCTTAGAGGACCTTACCACAAATTAAGCTTACGGGATTAAAACAATTGTATGCTCACCTTTAATTCAGTGGAACAAATGCTTACTTGAGTTGTTTCTCTTCTATCTAGCCAAACCAACTTTTTTCATCTGTCTTGTCATTTATCGATCTACCACAAGTATTTTTAGTGTTGGAAGTTACTTCAGAAATTTTCAGCTTTTGGATGTCATGTACCTTATGAAGCCATGCTCAACCTCAAACCATTGAAATATGATGCTTCAGTGACTCAGTGTTAACCATTAGCATTAGAGCTGAAATGAATATACATATATATTCTTTTGCATCTAGAACGATCCTAGGGACTCCACTATTCTTTTTCCGTGTAAAATTATCTAGTGCAGTTGGATGCTCAAAGTCACTTTTGCCCTGTTATACTCATCCTCACAAATCCAGGGAGAAAAGGAAAACCCAGAAGCCATCAGGCCAGCATTCTTCCATCAAAAGAGATGAAGAAGAGTCAAATTGTGAAAGCACAAAACCTCGAAAGGGTGGCAGCACTCCTGCCTATGGCTTTACCTTCAAGTGTGATGAGAGAGCTGAAAAAAGAAGAGAGGTAATTGTTGTTTATTTACCGTGCTTTCCTGATTGTATTTTAAGAAAAAGTATGCAGATTTAACTATTTTGTTGACCCAATTTTGCTATCAAATAGTTCTATTCAAAGCTTGAGGAGAAGATTCATGCGAGAGAGTTGGAAATAAGCAGTTTGCAAGCGAAATCAAAGGTAACTATTTTTGTTTTTCTTTTCTGGGTAATGCTACCCAATCTTCCATCTATTATGTTGCTTGTTGATATTTGTTTCCTTATAATGCACAGGAAACTGAAGAAGCTGAACTTAAAATGCTGAGAAAGAGTTTGAATTTCAAGGCAAATCCGATGCCCAGCTTCTACCAGGAACCACCACCTCCGAAGGTTGAGTTGAAAAAGGTAATGCAGTGACCATAACTCGTGGCTACTGGCTAGCTTCGTTCTTTTTTACTTCAGAATTCATGAATTATGTAGCAAGTGAATTTATTACTATGCACTATGACTTATCTAACAACGTGAGCATATATGGAGCTATCTCTGATGCGGTGTGAATTCTACTGGACATTATCACCCTAACCGTTTTACCTATTGTGTACCTGAAACCGAGACTTCAAAAAATATGGTATTTGCTAAGTTAAAACTACTATTTAGCCTTTAGTTGTAGGCTTGGAGCTCTCATTTTGTTAGGATACCCTGTGGTCCTGATGGAGATTTTAACTGCAATTGGATAAAGTTTTTTTCTCTTTTGTCATCGATGATGATTTACCTGATCCTGGGCCTTCATAAACATATAGGAGAGATGAACACTCTAAGCAGAGCTAACTGATGTGAATTCATCATATGCACTGAAACTAATGCCTGTTACCTATAGGAATACTCTTAGTCTACTCAAATGCCAAATATGGAACTATTACAGATGACTACCAGCAGTTTCTTACTTATCAAGGTGACCCTTGTTAGCTGTTTAGGCAGTTCATCTCGTCTATTATGTCATTGTTTATCATTTTGAAGGCTGATTGTATGCCTCTATCATGACATGATTACAAAATTGGGAACTTGTTTACCCTATATTTTCTTTTATACGAATTAACATGATTGTCAGCATGCTTCGCTGGTATGAATTGGTTGGTATGTGTTGCGATTACGCCATTCATTAGCAGTCAAGCACTGCACGAGACACCCTTGTCAAAAAGGGACAATGACCCAGTTAATGAACTGCTGTGGTCAAAATTATGCAGCCGGCAGTTACAATACTATATTAGAGATTTCAAATGGATCTTACTAATTAGTTCCGACATGTATTTATGGAGATGTGGTGTCAAAAAATTGTTCTTTCTTTCTGCTGCAAGAACAGTATTT
The DNA here is from genome assembly GCA_036346245.1 of Bonia amplexicaulis. Classification (NCBI taxonomy): domain Eukaryota; kingdom Viridiplantae; phylum Streptophyta; class Magnoliopsida; order Poales; family Poaceae; genus Bonia; species Bonia amplexicaulis. Next base: position 13,363,751 of record CM070740.1, read on the forward strand.
GTGTATTTGTTTACTGTTTCAAGATACATTAAATTGGTAGCTCTAGCTCATAAGATACATTAAATTGGTAGCTCTAGCTCATACACCTATTGTGAGGTGCAAGAACTGTGTGCATGTTCTATTAGAATTTAGAAATGTTCCTGGCATCTATTAGGTCAAATTCAGCTCTACATTAAGGTAGCTGGGACATGGTTTTTCAGAGTAATCTACTGTTGTTAGACGATGAAAATTGTTCTCTGATGGACGCAAATAGAGTTTATCTTTCAAATAAACTTTATGATGGACACAAATAGAGTTTATCTTTCAAATAAACTTTAACATGTCCTAGCTTTTATAGGTTTGACTTTAACATGTCCTAGCTTTTATAGGTTTGTGCCTTTGTGCTCATTAAGGTCTATTATTTGTTGTAGATCCCTCCCACCAGAGCTAGATCACCAAAGCTTGGTCGTTCCAAGAACAAATCCGCAGCTGAGACTGAAGAAAATACCACCCTCCAAGCCGACCTGTCCGTCTGAGCCTTGATGAGAAGGTTTCTCAAAATGATGTAAAGAAAGCAACCGCATCGAACGCAGTGAAGAAGCCCCAGAGGAAGTCACTCCCCAAATTGCCATCAGAGGAGAGTGGTCCACTTGATGGGAGGCAGCAAAAGAACACCGAATTGAACACAGAGAACTTTCAGGAGTCAGGGTCACTGACAAAGCACCTTCAAGAAAGTGACTTGATCACCGATATCGCTCAGGAGCCAATCCGAGCTAGAATCTCTCCGACGAACAAGAATTCAATGAACAGATAGCCGTCTAGCAGAGATCATGGTGACCAAATCCATTGATTTGTGATGGAAGGTGTGCCTCTGGCTGTCCCATGTTGTGCTTGACTATTTCAATAGTAACTAGTGGCCTGTATTTTGTAACGAATTCATATTTCTCATCTTCCTGGAGTTTAGCGTCAGTATCGCTTGTCTCCATAGTTTTTGTTCATAATCGTAAGTGAGGCTCCAATTGTCCTTTGCAGTTGGTGTCAACTGCAAATGGTTCTCCTATTTTCAAGTGCTGCTATGGTCGAGATCAAATTTGTCGCCCTGATTGACTGTTATGTATAAGCGATCGATGAGAATTTTGCTGCAATATCCAGAGTTCTTTTTTTACTCATGTTGAAGTTTGTGTCTATAACTGAGATTAATCCAAATGTTAGAACTTTGTCTACCGAGCTAGTTGAGGCAAGCCATTCTGTCATGAGATTTTTTTCATGAACCATAACACGAACAATCTAGAGAAAGTACGCAGCTTGACCATTAGTTGTCTTCGATTTGATCTGTCTGCGAAGGTTCCGCCGTTTCGGCTATTTTGCGCAGGGGTTTTGGGGTGCGTCAGCACAGTAGCCAATCTAGGGCCTGTTTAATATAGGTGCGGTTTATGGTTCTTGACTGAAATTTTTAAATTTTAGCTGTTTGCGACAGAAATTATAGAGAGAAATATTCGCTTGCGATTTTGGTTGATACAAATATTGGGTTTTTAATATGTAGTACAATTAACTTGTAAACATTGTCTTGAAAAAATACTCTATTTAAAAATTAGTTACTATAGCAAAAACTAAAACTTATTTTTAGAAGTCGTTAAGAACAGGCCCACTACTGGTTCACTCCCCCAACATAGTGGTCAAAACATGTCATCTGGGCTATAATTCAAATGCTCAAAAGTTGGCAAAGTTTCAAACTAGAGAGCAAAGTATCGTCAAAAAAATATTTTTACCCCTCTTTTCAACTAATAGGGAAGTGGCACACATGGGGTCAAAGGGAGCAAATGCTTGCAAGGGTTTATTTCCACAGTAGTCAAGACTATTAACTAATAGATTTCATGCAGTACCAGTATCCACGGTAGACTGAAGGCGTAACTTACAAGGGCTGACTATATGAACAACATGAAATTCAAGCACATTTTAAATTTCAATTAAATAGGCAGTTCGTCAAGAAGAGCAGTTTTCGTCAAGAAGAGCAGTTCATACTTAATCCATGTGATTAGATTACTGATTACTTTGCATACACAGTAGGCGCATCAATCCAAGTCACAGAATTTGAGCATAAACACATACTTCATTTATTCTGAGAAGGTTGCTAAGATTACAGTCCTCAACAATCTGCCTGTAAAATCAGGGATCTGGCGAAAAAAACGACCATACAAGGTTGTCATGGCAAGGCTCTAGTATGCGCCTCGCAATGGCCAGATCCCCATGAAGGACAGGCATTCACAAGAGACACTGCAAGAAAAAAGCAACCCTACATGACCCACACACACACACACACACTACATAGAACAGCACACAGCACACGGCACCTCGAGACTCAACAGACTCTCAATAACCATACACACCGAACAAGCCCACAGACACTCCGGCATCAACAGCCTGGAAACCGGCGTCGACTACGGGCGATGCCAGCAGCCGAGCTCTGGTACTCCAGAACAGCCATTGGTGCACGGCGCCTGCAACACCATAGCAACGAAGCAGTGAAAAAAGGACACTGGACACTACGGCAACCTAAAAAACCAGCGTGGTTTATGACTATAATGGCAAGGACCAATGCCTGGATAGAGGGGCAGGACGCCAGTGATGGCAGCCGAAGGCTCAGAAAACAGATCACCTCCTGAGAGCTGATCTGTGAAAAAACGAGCACTTGGCTAGAAACGCCCCCAAAACAACCGGTCCTTGAACAAGTACGGAAAGCCCATCACGACTCATGCACGAGCCAAACAAAACCTGACTAACATGGAGATTTGACTGGTTGCGCTACTGCTAAGGACGTATATCTGCATCTGGAGGCGGCTGACCAAGTAGACATGAGCCACTCCGGCGACCAACCATCTTGTCTGCCTACGCGAGAATGTCACACCACCAGAGCTTCTTCTCCAGCGATGCAATGCTGTGGTTGCCGATCATGTCGCAGAACTGAAGATTGAGGCCCTCCAAAGACTGCCCCATGTTGCCCAAGAACGGCACACTCTTCTGAGTGACCTTCGAGCAGCCGGACAGTGAGAGGACACGAAGCTTGAGGTGCCTTGTGGATGCCAGGATTGCAATACCATAATCGCTAACCAAGCAGTTTGAAAGATCAAGCTCTGCGAGCTCAGTGCAGCTCTCGGAAATGGCAACAAGGCTTGCATCAGTTATCTTGCTGCAACCCTCGAGACTAACTTGCTTAAGAGATTTTCCATGCGCTTTCACCAGGGAAGAAACAGCTACATCTGTGATGTTCTTGCAACCACTCAAGTCAACATTGACCAGACCACCCTCGGAAGACTTAATCAACGGAAGAACCCCATTGTCAGTTACCTCACCGAGACCACCCAAGTCGACCTGTTCCAACTGAGGGCAAATCATCCCCACCACTGCCAAGCTTGCATCAGTGAAACCCGGGCAATCCTTGATGGTCAGGAAACGAAGTGATCTACAGAGAGGAAGCTGTGCAGGCGCAGAGCAGACATCCTTGATTCCCATGCATTTCACCAAAGAGAGAGCCCTGAACTTCTGGCTGCAGTTGAGGAAACGAAGAATCCCGACAAGAGTAACCCTGTTGCATTCTTCAAGGTGCAAGTTCTCCAGCGCCTTTGCTGATTCTGTGAAAGCTTTAAGGCCAGCATCCGACACATGTCCACACTTCCTGAGGTAAAGCTGCTTTAAGCTCGGGCAGAACTTGGAGATAGAAGTGAGTGCAAGATCGGTGAGCCCAGGGCAAGAGGTGACATTCATGCACCTGAGCTTGTGCAAGCCAGCAGCATTGGCCATCACCCAAAACCCCCTCTCGCTGACCGCAGCAAGGCGGGCAAGTGTAAGATCTGTGACAGCCTTTCCATAGTACCCAATCACGGCAAGTGAAGCATCAGTGATGTTCAACCCCTGGAGCCGGATCTTGGCAAGTGAGGCGGTAGCTGAGCACACGAGGCTAGAGATGCCCTGGTAACCAACATGCGCGCAGTTCTTAATGTTCACAGCCTGCAGCTTCGAGCAGCACCGTCCAATCGCCCTAAGGCCCTCGTTGCCAACACCAGAGCACGCCTCGATGGTCAGAGACACCAAGTTGGGGCACCCCTGCGCAACAGCAGCAAGGCCCTTGTCTGTGATAAGCGGGCAGCGAGTGATATCCAGACGCTCCAGCGATGGGCACCCGGCGGCGATCTCGGCAAGCCCAGCATCGGTCACAAGCGGCACATCCCACAGAGCGAGTGAGCAGAGGTTCGGGCTGCCACGGGCAACAGCCAGGAGCCCCTGGTCAGTGACGCCGCGCGTCGGGTGGCTCCCGCGGACGGCGAGCTTCTCCAGCCCGCGCCGGGATCCAGCAACAACAGCCATAGCGGCGAGGCGGACGTCGGTTGCGTCCTTGCCCTCGAGGACCCTCTCAACGCAGGGATCTACAGGGGATTCGTCTTTATCCTCCATGATGAACTCCTCATTGAGGTCGGGCAGGGACGGGGCGGCCGCCGCCGCGGCCTGGCCGAGTTCGCAGGACCGGATGCTGCCGAGGAGCGCGAGCCAGCGGCGGGAGACGCAGGCGGAGGCGCCGCGCTCGCGGCCGCCCGGCAGGCGGCGCAGGACCTCGAAGAGGCACTCGTCCGGGAGCGCGTCGAGCGACGGCTGCGGGCGCTGCCTCTGCTTCTTGCTGGCCCTCACGCAATCCGCCGCGGCGGCGGCGACCGCCGACGCGGCCACCTGCGACTGCTTCCGCTGCTGCACGGCACCGCCGGCTCGGCAGAACAGCCCAGCCAGCTCCGCCGGGACAGAGACAAGGCACCCGCCATCTGATCCAATCCAAGAACCCACCATCAGGCACACGCAAGAACACACCTTTCCTCCCAAGAAACCCCAACCAAACAAGAAACCAAGAAGAGATTTCTCTACCATCGCTTACCTCCGTAGGCGTGGAACGCAGGCATGCCGAATCGCCCGAGAACGAAGAGATCCCTTCTTCCAAGAAGAAGAGCACCACGAAGAAGAGCAAGAAGAACACAACCGCCGCCGCCGGATCTGAGCCGCCGGAGAAGGCCGGAAGCATTTACAGGCGACCGCCGGAGTGAACAGACAGCCGAACCCTATCACCACCGCGACAGGGAAAAAAAAGGAGTAAAGAAAGTGAGAAGGGGAGAGACCTCCGTTAAAGAGGTAGGGAAGTGCGATCTGGGGAAGAAAAGAAGAGAGAGAAGGGGGGAGGAATTTAATAATTGGAGAGAGACGGCAGCGACGAAGGGAACAAAGGGTTGCTTGCTTTGCTTCAGCTCTGGTCAGGTGTGGCGAGGCGGAGTGGATGGATGGGATGGCAAGGCGAAGGGAAGGGGCGCCCTTGAGGCTCCCAAGGGACGGCCAAAGCTGCATGCGCACAGCACACTCGCTCCCTGGATTCATCGAACCTTTTCTGCTCTGCTCGTCGTGGTACAGTGTTTGGGTTGGTTGGATGTAGGAGTGGATAAAAAGCTCGTGTGGCTCGTGGCTCGGCTCAGTTAGATACATGCTTGGCTTGGCTCGGCTAGGGCTTGGATTTTATCCTGAATGCAACTGAATTTATTTATTTATTTATGTTCTGAATGTAAGTTAATAATTATACAATTCGATGTTCTTGAATGGAAGAATGTAGTAGAAGACTAGAAGTAGGATAAGTATATTAAATCTAAATTTCTAACTAGGTTATACCCCTCGACCTCCTATTATATTCAGAGTTAATAGTGACGTGCCTACGTAGCAAAACTGCTAATTCCTGTGATAAATCGGATCAAGTAGCCAGCTGATTAGATGAATAAGGTTTGTTTTATTTGAATTTTGTTCTTTTTAAACAGTAGAGATTAGTTGCTCGAAAGGATTCTACCACAACAATAGCTGCAATGTTCTAATAGTTGCTATGTTGTAATAGTTCAGGTAGTGAATTTGAGGTAAGATAATTCTTGGGTATTATCGTATATGCAATCCACGTATGAGTGTACTTTTGTAAGGATGGCTAGAAGAGCTTATGATAGTCACTTGCGAGAGAAATATTGGCTTAGCTATGCAACATAATGGAGTGGTTATATCTGGTAATTTCACAACAATCCATAGGCACTCAGCTATAGGCCTGTTTAATATGGTTGTAATTTATGGTTTTTAGTTGAAATTTTTGAATTTTAGCTGTTTGCGACAGAGATTATGGAGAGAGATACTCGTTTGCGATTTTAGTTGATATAGATGTTGGGCTTTTAACATGTACTACAATTACCCTATAGACATCGTTTTAAAAAAATACTCTATTTAAAAGTTAGATAATATAGCAAAAATCAAAAGTCATTTTTAAAAGCTATTAAAGAACAGACCTGTGTCTCCATATATATTCTAATTCTCTAACGACATGGGCTCTAAATGTTTTACTGCGAGAAGTACAATTAGCAATTTAATACCGAGACTACACAGGATCGTGCGAGTGAATCACTAATGACTAGGATAGGTTTAACAAAAGTAGCTATCATGGGTTTCAAAGCATTTACAATATTGATTTTTTATACGTAGCTAACTCGCAGGCATTCAACTAAAAAAAATAAATGAAATACCCCCGCCGCACCACGAAAACGTGGGGAGGCCCACCGAAAACGTACATCCACAAAAAGCGAAGGAGCTTTCCCTTGAAAAGGCGATTCGGTATGGACCACATATCTCCATTCCCCGCAAGAAAGCCAGGGATTAATAATAATAATAATAATAATAATAATAATAGATATACGTACCAGCACGGTGCGGTTCGTTCATGTGTCTGGGTGGCGTGGGATCTTTTGAACAATAATCTATTTTTTATTTAAAATAACAAAAAAATATATACGACAATATTTTTTAGAGAAATAGACTTCAGTCGCCCTACGGTTGAGCGACTGAAGCCAGTCACCCAACGGCCAGACGACACACATGCAATCCACCGGCTGTTAGGCGAATTATTGCAATCGCCCTGCTGTTGAGCGACTGTAACTGCTGTCGCCCAACGGCCGGGCGACTGGACTCCAGTCGCCCAACGATCAGGCGACTAGGGGGTTAAATAGCTCGGCTGGACTCCAGTTATAATCTATAATATTCACAAAATCTTTGCAATCACCCTATGGGTAGGCGACTCCACCTGCAGTACAGTCGCCCTGTGGCTGGGCGACTAGTTCCAGTCGCTTGGGCGACTGGCCGTTGGGAGACAGGTTTCAGTCCCCCAAGCATAGGGTGACTGAAGCTTATTTCTGTAAAAAATATCGCGGCAAGTATATTTATGTTATGTCAAATAAATAAAAATATTACTCGTAAAAAAAAACTTTCGTCCGTGCGTGTCACGCGCTTTTCGTCACCGCACCACTCCCCGTCCGTGCGTGCGTGCGTGCGTGCAGGGAACCTGGACGCGACGCGCCCCCCCACCCCTCGGCGGCAGGCTCGTACGCCTCTCCCTCTCGTCGCCTGCCCCTCCCACCCATCGATTCCCCCTTTCCCGGTGATTCTCCCGTGTCGTCTCCGTCTTCTTTCGTTATTTGCCTCTCCACGTTGGTTCGGACGCATGGAGCACTGATCTCTTATAACGCTAAGGACTTATCCGTGAACCCACGAATCAACGTAGAAAAAACAGGACTTAACTATGAGCCGTCGGATCAACATAGGAAAAAGAATTTACTGAGTACAGAGAGATACTCACGTGTGATTTTGACTGATATAGATGAAATCAGAATAGTGCCTACTACTATCAACCTGTAAACCTATCTACAATAGGAGAAATTTTGTTATACAACGGGGACACAGATCGGTTTGTGCCACGAACCAATCCGGCGCTGACACGTGGTATGTAATTACCGGAGCAGTTAATAAATTTTTTTACTGTTTTGTACTGCAGTAAACAGATAAAAAATTATTTTTTCGTACCATATACAGTGCAAAACAGTAAAGAATATTTTTAAATAGTTGCTACAGTAGTGCATGCCATGTGTCAGCGCTGGATTGGTTTGTAACACAAACTGATTTGTGTCCCTGTTGTATAACAAAATTTCTCCTACAATAGACGCTCTATTTGAAATCTAGGTACCGTAGAAAACTAATAAATAAACCTACTAAACAAATCCACGTATGATTTATTGCTAACTCACGGGAGTAGGTAATTCGTTCCTTCGTCGGTAATCCACGGTCGCTTTTCTACCATGGCGTAATGGCGTCCCCGCTTGCCGGGTCCTCGTGGTTTCCGGAAGGTTTTGCTAGTGTGATACAGCCACTTGCTGGTTAGTATTACAGTGTACTCCACTTGGACAGTGTTGATTGTTTAAGCTGTATTGCGATTTCCCTAATGACCAAGTTGGCCAATGATTTGTGCTTTGGGTACTCAATTAAGACCCTGTTTGTTTCCACTTAAGATTATTATAATCTAGCTTATAGATGTAGATTATATAAGCTAGTTTATAATAAGTTGGTGGGAAATAAGCTGTCAGATGTTTGGCAGCCTGGATTATCAGAGTTATGAATTGTTGTATTCGAATGTTTAAAGACTACAATGCCCTTGAGCTTATAATGTTTAAAGATTGGGGAGTTAATGAATGGCAAATGTGGGTAATTTTTCTGAAGTTTTATGGTCATTTAGATAAAAGGTGATCTATAAGCTGAAATAAGCACCTTTTTTGAGCTTATTAGATTACAATAATCTAGGGTATTAGATTATAATAAGTTACCTTATAATTTAAACTGTTTATTTCTACTTATGTTTATAAGCTAGATTATAATAATTTTAAGTGGAAACAAACAGCGCCTAACTAATCGCTCGCGACGAGTGACGAGAAGTTTCTAGCAAGCCAACGCGCATAAAAGGATCATCATAAGCGAACGAAGTGCACCTGGTCATATATAGAGATGGATTCTTCCCGTCCGTTCTGATCCATCACACGCCGTCCAAAAGGGCTGCATCAGGTGATGGATGTGTCGTCTATGGGTCTGTTCTTTTTCTTCGAAGCTGACAGTTTTTGATTTTTACTATAGTACCTAACTTTCAAACAAGGTATTTTCTCAAGACATGGTCTACAAGTTAAACGATCAACACGTTAAAAGCCAACATCTGTATCAGTCAAAATCGCAAGTGAGTATCTATCTCTCCGTAATCTATACCGTAAACAGCAAAAATTCAAAAATTTCAGCCAAAAATCACAAGCCGTAATCATAGCCAAACATACCCTATGATACTCGGCCGGCCGGGAGGATGAAACGGCCGGCTGCCTCTCGATGTTGTCACGCCCCTCCTCTCTTTACCGTTGGGCGTAATCAACGGATATGATTGGAAATTGTTTATCCTCTATCTTATTTTACATTTTTTTCTTAAATTCAGAGGAGTGTTAGATACAAATACAAATATAGATAGTATCAGTTAACAAATATAGATCCAATAATGAATATTTTATCGAATAACGCACGACGAAAACAGAGATCATACATATAGCACAACAAAATTTAATTACTTCTTAATTGTGTGATTTTGGTTAAGTAGTTTTGAGCATTATCACAATGATGCTTACTGATGAATAAGACTTCAGGGAATCAATGTCTTCTTCCTCATGGACGGTGTCAGCTGTCGACTATCAAGTCGTCAATCTTACGAATAATATGAGAAAAATATGGATTCATTGAGATAGATCAGTGAGAGAAAAGAGATGATCTTTATTACTTATGAACTGGTTAAAAGAGGCCTACAAATGGGAATTAACTCGTCCTAATCTATCTTCCTCCTAATGATCGGAAGATTCTAATTGCATTGGCTTGTTTTCTGGATTGTGTGCGTCAGAGCAATCATGTGTTGGTTGTCTATTCTGGATCGAATTATCCTTATGTCTTTTCTTGCCAACCTTTAAATACCATTTAAGAGGTGCCAGTTATCCATCGGAGAAGACGTCTTCTTGAATCGATAAGTCCAATCGGAGAGATGGTTACTATAAGAGAGATACCCGAAGGTAACTAACCTCAGATTGTTGTTAGTGGGAGATAAACATGCGGCACAACTGCAAAGCAGTTGTTATCAGAGAGACAGGGTCGAAACGTTGTTCTGTTTGGACCGAATAGAGTACGTGTCTTATCCGTCGCACAGAACGAGTCCCCTGAAAACGGACCCTCAAACCAGTTCATAAATCGTCCGAGTGGTTTACTAGTCAGGCAGAGTGCACAGTAATTCTCCGATCAGGATACTCGGATAATAGCTACAGAAAGCTTACGACCACGAGGTCTTTAGAGCCCCAATTAAATATTAAAGCTATATTTAAAGGATCATGTAATCTTCATCAAAGCCTGTTATTGCTGATAGTCTAGTTGTGAGGAAACAAGTTAATTACTGTTGTTATTCTCTCTGCCCGAATATTATATTCAGATTTATTGGTTCTATTTATATTCAGATTTATTGGTGATATTGAGAAGCTTGTCTTACAGTAATCGACTCCCTTTGCGCATCAATGGGAGGTTGATCCGTGTCATCTCCTTCGTTAAATTGACTATCGCAAATTGAAGTCACTTTCGTTTCCGGCAACGACCAACGAGCAGCCAGTAAACAATTCGGTGCGTTCCAACGCGAATCGCGCTTGAAATTAAACTTCGTGGGTTTTTTTTTTTTTACGAACGTACAAATTAGAATCAAGACGTCGCCGTCAGTGCAAGACTCGCGGAGTTCGCACCTGCCCAGCCTAGCTCGCGTTGTCACTGCGCTGAGAGGCCGGGCCCAGTGCCAGTGAACTGGCAGCATTATTATATTATTATCTCTCTCAGCATCGGAGGAAGAAACGCTCTCTCTTAATTTTTTTTTCCATGACGAGGAATATCCCATTCATGTTAACTGTGCTAGATAGTTTTTTAACGGTTGATAATTTATATATATATTTTTTGAGACAGCAGTAGATAACGGAGACATCAACACGAACGATGCATATAGTTTTAAGCTCAGAAAACCGTTTGAAGAACCGCTTGAAGAAGTTGTCTGTTTGTTTCGGTTTTTGAAGTGAATCAAAAGACAAAATGAATAGAGTTATGTTTGTATTAACTTCTAAAAGCTATTTTTTTATGATAAATAGTTTTTTTATAATACCTAACCTTCAAATGAATGCAGTTTCAAGACAAGATCTACCAGTTGATTGTAATAGACATTGTAATTACTTTATTTATATCGGCTAAAATTGCACACGAATATAACTCTTTAAGCTTCTCTATAAACTATTACTTTTATCAGCTAAAACCAAAATTTATCAGGAAAAATCAATATAAACGTCCTCAGTGTATCCACGGGCCTGTGCTGGGTACATGGCATTTGATGCAGCAAACTTTTCTCAGCGTGCGTTGCAAGTGACATAACTGTGGCATCGAGCTGAATGCTGAACAGAAAAATGCATCGTGATGCGGCGGGAGTAGAGGTTCACCTGTCAGTAACCAGCAGCTGGAGTTTTTTTTTTTAATCAGCATTCAACCCCTCAGTAAAAACTGGTAGTATGCCATGAAATGTTCAAGACTCGGCAGCTTGATCTGCCCATTTCAAATCAAAATACAGCTCCAACCCTCGCAGCTTGTCAGAGCATGGGTGGCCCAGGGCTAGCTCCGCGCCTACGTGGCGCGTTCCAGATCACGCATCCGCCACGCGTCGCGATCAGAGGCAACAGCACCACGCCTTACCTCACCCATACTGTCACTGACAGCTGGGCTCACCACTTCCGAGGCGAATTAGTTTGACTACTAGTACTACTACTGACAGCTGGGCTCACCAACTTCCGAGGCGAATTAGTTTGACTACTAGTACTACTACTATCCGACTACGAGTAATTAAGCCTTTCGTTTGTCGACTACTCTTTCTATACAAGCTGTGCTCATTTAAGCTTAAAGCTTAATTTTTTTTGCTTATTTAGGCCCTGCTCAGTATAGCTTAAGTTTATTGGCTTAAGCTTATTTTTACACTATTCATAATTTCGTCTTTTTCTGATTTTTTGACTTTTTTTGAGCTTTTTGTCATTCTTTTTTCTCGTATTCGTTTGCGTTGTGCGTGATGGGCTAACATATTTTTATATTTTATATTTTTAAATTTAATTATGTCAAATAAGCATCTCTCATTCATGTTGTTTTTTTTCACCACCACAAGTGTTTTCGACCATAAGCTTTCGATTTTCGATTTTCAGTGAACCGATCACCACCTTAATATTGTTTAAGGTTTTTTACTATAATTGCTGTTACCTTTTCAGCGCAATTAAATTTTAAAAAAAGTTACATCATCGTAGACAATACAAAGAAATAAGAGATAAAAAAAGCAAAGATACAAAAAAGGACAAAAACATAAAAAAAGAAATTAAGAAGCTATAGGTATGTTCTCTCTGGCTATGGCTTTTAACATTTGGTTAAAAATTTTAAATTTTAGGTGCTCGCGATAGAGATATTTGCGTGCGATTTTGGTCGGTACATGTGATGAACTTTTAATATATACTATAATTAACTTATAGATCCTGTCTTGAAAAAAATATCCCGTTTAAAAATTAAACACTGTAGTAAGAATCAAAAGCCAGACATAAAAGTTGAAAAAATAGGGCTTATAAGCTAAAGCTTAAATGGGCCTAGCTAAATCTAGATTTATCGAATAACTTATAAAGTATAGATATATGTTTTTTCACTAAACATGTACATGAGTTACGACATTAATGACGGCGGCGAAACTTGCTAGCCGAACTATGCTAATTCAGAGCCTAGGCTTGTTTCGTATGGCTGCGGCTTATGAATTTTGGCTAAAATTTTTGAATTTTAGTTGTTTGTGACAGAGATTACGAAGAGAGATACTCGCTTACGATTTTCATTGATACAGATGTTGGGTTTTTAACGTGTACTATAAATAACTTGTAGACTCTATCTAAAAAAACTCCGTCTGAAAGTTAGATACTATAATAAAAACCAAAAACTATTTTTAGAAGCCGTTAAAGAATGGACCTTTTCTTTTTTTTTATAGAGGCCGATGCATTACCTCGACATAGCAGCAGAGTGAAGAAATGCTTTAATAGTCTTCTCTCCTTTTTTTTCCTTCACAGGGAAAGGAGATGTAGGGCTTGTTCTTTTTGGCTGCGGCTTATGACTTTTGGCTGAAATTTTTGAATTTTAGCTGTTTACGGTACAGATTACGGAGAGATCGATACTCACTTGCGATTTTGGCTGGTACAGATATTAAGCTTTTAACGTGTATTATGTTTAACTTGTAGACCCTGTCTTGAGAAAATAATATATTTAAAAGTTAGGTACTGTAGCGGCTGCCAAAAGCCAGCCGATTTGTGCCCTGCCAAACACCCCCATATCCAATGATCTAACTGCGAAGAGTCAAGGAGGATGCGCTGCATGCCGTGGAGCTTCGACTATGGCCGAAAAAAAACTCCGGTTTTCTGAGTTATTTAAGTTTGGTTTATTCTAGATTTAATTTAAACTTATCTTAAACTTTAAACGCGCTGAACTCAAGCTCGTGAGATTCACCGAACTGAGTTTGAATAGTTTGTGAGCATTGATTCGAGCTTAAATAATGATACATATTAACTCTTATCAAGTTTACCCGAGCCGAACTCGAGCTCAAACTTTTCTTATTGTTAAAAATTAGTGTATGATGAAATCATTTTAACTTTTATCGAGCTCACTCGAGCCAAGTTCGAGCTTGAATTTTTCTTATTATTAAAAATTAATGTATAACAAATTATTTTAATTATTATCGAGCTTTAACGGGCTCTCGAGCTTAGACCGAGCCAAAGTCGACCCAGGTCTAGTCTCAAATCCCAGCTCAAACTTAGCTCGAGCTTCTACCGCAATCGAGGCTAAAAAGTCAGGCTCGCGCAAGTTTAGCTCATATACAACCCTAACTCCGACTGTAAGTCCAGAACATTACACGGCACTGCTGAGACGCCGGCACGTGTTTCAGACGGGTTGAGCGAGCCACTGATTTTTTTTGTTCCACCATTTGCCTCGCGCTGGAACTCTGTTGAGAAAAGTCCACGTTACTTTTATCAATTTATACTCAAGGTCTAAATAATATTTTTAACTATAAAACTATTTATTTTATACCACCAACTACCAAAATTGCATCAAATCACCTCTCTCGTCCTAAACCACTCCGATTTTAAATAACATATTATATATTTTTATAGATTTCCTGCTAATTTCACAAATAACGAGAGGAGTGGCACGGAAGAGGTGAGATTTGACGTAAGAGAAGGACGTAGCATTTGTACGACACATCAGCAAAGCTGGTATATATGGACGCCACATCATCTATAACTAGAAGAGTAAGGGGTAATTTGCTCTGATTTTGATATTAGAGCGGTATAAAGTATGGTTTCGTAATTGAAGATTTATTCAGACTTTGGGTATAAGTTGAGAGGGGTAAAGTGGACTTCTTTCGACCCTTATTGACTGCTCACTTTCCGCATGCTTAAAACCGCTAAACATGACTACGTATGTTTTCAATATCTTTTTTTATAGGGACGTTAATTAGGATATACTTTCTCTGTTCTTTTTTACTTGATTTATTAGAATCCATACCGTTAAACTTTCTAATATTTGATCACCAATAAATTTTAAACTATCTATATTGACTATACGAAAATTATATTATTAGATTTATCATTAAAAATACTTTCATAATATTACAATTTTATTAATATATCTTAGCTTAAAGTTATACAAAGTAGTGATCAAAGTCGTATCTACAACACCGTTAAAACACAAAAACGTCAAGTAAAAAAGAATATATGAGTACTAAATGAATCAACAATATCAATCAACTGGTACATATAGAATACTTGTACCGGTTCATATTAGGCCCTGCTTAATTTGGTTTTTTGTGGCTTATGTCTTTTTTTACTATAGCTGGTTTATTTTACATTGTACCTGTGATAGCTTTTTTGTGCAATTAAATTTAAAATTTTAAAAATAGAAAAAAATGTTATTCCATCATGGATAATGCAAAAGAAATATAAGAAAAAAGTTTAAAAATCTAAAAAATAAAATTAAAGAATAGTGCTTCTAAAGCCAGAAGTTAAACCGGAACGATGAGGATTAATAAGCCGTTGTATTTTGTACCGACGTCACAGTTCAGTACAACCGCTGTTTGTACACGCGGCATCGATTACCTTACCTGTGATGCAAACAAGACCAGGGGTCCCTCGTTATCACCACACAGCACAGCACTTGTTAGGAACACACATCGGTGTACCACTAGTAGTATATAGGGAGCCCAGAGTTGGCTGGCTATGGCGTCTTGGCAGGTGGGCCCTCTCTGCAGCCGTACACCGTTCGGCCTCCGCCGCGGGGTGTCGGAGTATATGGCATCCCCGTGACGACGCCGCCGGCGGCCGGCTTGTTCGGGTCCAGCGCGACATACGAAACCGCTGTAATGATTAGCAAGCAATCACGACATATATGAAATTTAGCTCAATACCAGATTGGATTCACGTGAAACCGACAGCCAAAGAAATATATTTTTGGTCCCTCAATTTATACAATAAGACTAATTTACACCATTAAATATAAAACCATTTATTTTACACCTTTCAACTATCGAAACAAGAGAAAATCATCCCCTCACCCTAAACCACCTCGGTTTTAGATGACGTGGTGTCCACGTGTCAATGGTTTTTGACACATAAAGTCGTTTTTTATGACATGGTAGCCGCATGTATAGGCAAAAAAATTATAGGACCCACATGTTATCCTCTCACCCATCTCTCTTCTCTGTCTCATCTCTCCTACACCTAGGCCGCCCATGCAACGCTCTACGAGGCCGTCGTGATGCTCCATGAGGCCAACGACACCGCCAAGACCCTTGCCGCCAACGTGTTCACTGTCGTGCCTCCTAGGGCAGACCCGCTCTTTGAGGCTGCCGGTACCGTTGCCATGAAGCTCATGGCCAGCGTGTTTTCCAAGCGGCCGCTGCTCCCCAGGACCATCAACGTCGCTACCGACCTAATAGCCAACATGTTCGCCTTCCCCAGGGCCTTGGCCTTCCCAAAAACGCATGACTATGAATAAGGGTAGCCTCGTGAGTCAAGGATGTTTTGGTTTCTGCAATGTAATCACTAGATGAAGTTTGTAGCTAGTCACTATGTTTTTCATGTGCATGCCATATACATGGGAAAAAAATCTATGGAACCGGGCCTAAAATCACCCCTCTACAGGCCCCATCCTAGATTATAACACCTAGACAACACCAATCTCAAAGCAATCTACCCCCTTTCTCAGTTGCTCCTCTCCCCCAACTACTCTTACCTCCATGACTTGGAATTTCTCGAATCTTTCTACATCACCCTCATTCCAGTCACCGGCGTCGCCCTCTACTCGCCACTGTCCTCAACTGGTTGCAAACCCCATCCACACACGTGATGGCCCTGCCTACCCACGCCGTCCAACGTCACACACCATCCCCGTAACCTGCCCTAGCCACTGCTCCACAAGCGCTCATGTGTCACGTTGTCCCTAGTCAAGTCACCATGTCCTAAGCTCTACGGGGCCACGGATTGCCTTGGGACTCTCGGAGCTGCTGCCTTGGACCACACCGTAGTGCTAGCCCTGTAATGCCCTTTGTTTCTAGAAACAGGGATGTCGTACATCCCGCAACAGCCTAGGAGTTCAGCTGCAGACAGAAGAAATATCATGCTTGCTCACGAACATATAAAATGGATTAATTAGATTAAAATAAGACATAGCGGTCAACTTTAGAGATTTTAACGGGCATCCAAACCCAAAACTTAACTTACAATCAGAAGAATCAAAAAAAAACTCCACAGTAACGCTTAAGTGCGGTCGTAACTCTAACATGAAATCTTGAAGTATCTTTTTTTCTTGTAACCTCTGTTTTGATGAAAATGAAGTAAGACTGAGTACAACCAACTGTACCCAGTAAGTCACATGTGAAAATGCTATAACTACTTGCCAGGATTTTCCAATGATGGGGATATATGTGTTTTATCATTTTATGTGTATGCAATTTTATTTATAAATATTTTTTTAAACCCAAAATAACAAATCATATACTTCTTAAGGAATTTGGGGTTCAACATTTTGATTACCAAACTTGAACATTTCCAAAGCATTTTCAAATCTACTTATGCCTCGCTATTGGAATCACTCATTAAACACAGCTTCATTTACCAGAAGCATGACATATTCAAATACCATTTATAAATAATTCTGCAGAGTTGCCCAACTTTACCCACAAGATTTCTCAACTCTTATGACTGAGTTTGAGAAAACAAGGCTTTTCACTACCCATCTCTTTATGTAACCTCTACCCGATAGGCTATGGAACCAAACGCTAGGAATACGACAGCCTGATAGCGAGTGGAGCCTATCGTTGTGAAAGTATAATTTTACCGTCTCCATACCACATTCTTACACCGGCTATTTCCTTTTTTGGAACAGTATATTATATCCATATAGTAGATATTCAATTAATTTGAGCATATACTAGATCAGGTTTGACAAGTCAACGTTTGTGGTTGAGCAGTCATTATGTCCTGTACTTAGAATAAGGTTCTAGTTCTTAATTTTCACCGAGTCAACTTCCATCCACAAACCCTTTGGCAAAATAGCAAGTCTCTTAGCAATATAAAAAAGTTGAGTTCCTAGTCTATCATGATTATTTAAGTAGTATATTTAATATTAGTAAGTCTTGTTAAGGTGAATATGGCTATCAAATTAGATATAGCCTTTTATGTGGTAGGACATAACTAGTATCATGTCATTCTAAATGTTTATTATACATAAAATAATAGTGTGTAAATAAGATAATGAAAGCAGTAGTAATTAAATAATTAATGGAATGTAGGTTCAATATGATAAAAATGTGACTTGCCTCCTTTTCTAAAATCTTCGATCTTTCCTTTGTAGGCTTTCGGGCCTGCTTTAATTGCTCTTGTAATTCTTCTGCTAACCAACTTGCTGGATCTAAATATTAACGTGGGAAGACAAATGCAAATAAATTCCTGCTTAGCAGAGTGCAAGCTAGGAATAAAACATAATAAAATAACCAAAAGACACAAAGAAAATAGGTTTGGGTGGTCAAGGTTTAGGTGGTGCTTGATTTTGTTGAACGGAGTTGGGATTAGGCTAAATGGGTCCGAGACGATTGAAGAAGTATATAGGTGTTACATTGGTTTCTACGAATGGCTATGGGTATAGACGGTATTGGATTTCGAGTCCGAATATATCTGGGTGGTTTAGAGTTTTATTGGAGTCTCGGATGGTGAAACAGAGCTGGAAATAGTGTAGACGGCCTCAAAATGATCAAAATGGGGTATGTGTTTTTAGGGTTTCGGTGAATAGTAATGGTCGGAATAGTGCTAGGTGTGGGTTTGAAATGACTTCTAGGCTCACTAGGTTTTTATTGGGATCTGATATGGAAAAACAGAGCTAAGAATAGGATAGACTGGCTCAAAAGGGACGAAATAGACATAAATGTATATGTTTTTTGGGTTTTGGATGAACAGTAATGGACTTTACTGTTTATTGCAGGGTTTGCTACAGTGATGGTTTTTCACTTCTCAAACTGGGTTTTCACTGCTACAGTGTCGGGTCTGAACGACTCCTACCGGGTCGTGTGTGCCACAGTGGTGAACAGTGATCTTGTCGTCCTGGCTTGTTAACAAAATAGCCTTGTTACTGTGTGGCCCAAGAAATCACTGTGCACCATCTTCCTCCCCCACACCGGTACTGTAGCAGCCGAACAAAAACGGCCTTGTTACTACGGGGCTACGATGGTCGGTCATGAAATACAAGACTATGGATGGGTTCCTGGAATTGTTGGGGTTCCAATTTTGGGCTTGGTTTGGCTTGGAGAGCTTTGTAGAGAGCCGGCCATGTAGAGAGGTTTACGGTGGTCTCTAATGGCACAAGGGCTACAAAGATATTCTTCCTTGCAATTGGTTATTTTTTAACCATCTATGGGTGACTAGGGTGGCTCGAGCTAGGGAAGTCGGAGGTGAGCTCTCCATGGTGGAGGGGTGCGGTCGGACAGTGGAGTTAGACGCCGACGAGCTATTAGACTTGGGTGGCTTATGGAAATGTTTCAGTGGTGCTACTAGGGGTATAAAGAAGCTACAGAAGCAAGCAATTGGAACGTAATTGACTGAATGGCAAGAATTGAAGATTTGGCTTACTCGGGGAATTCCGGTGATTTGTGGCGATGCAACAGTGGTGGCTTACCTTGGTGCTGGTGTGATGAGCAAGGAAGGGCTCGGCGGTTCTTATAGGCGGTTTGTGTACAGGGGAGGATTCCATTGGCGCTGCGGCGCGTGTCCAACGGGAAGGCGCGGGTGACTTCTGCATAGCTCGAGAGAGGTCGCCAATGATGAGTGGCATCTCGGGCTTGGCATTCCTTGGTTTATACAAAGCGGTAGTCAATTGGGCAGGGGCTATCAGGACGACGGGTGGGGATACAGAGGGAGGGCAATGAGATAGGGGACTAGGCGGCCATGGGGCTTGGCCAAGTAAGTGTTGTGACATTAAATGGTTGTGAGGGGTTCAAGAGGATTGTACGTTAGCCTGGCAAGGATTGGCGGGGCGAGCGAGGAGAATTGTGGCGCGGTGCGCCGGCGAAGAGATATGGAGAAGATCACGACGTCTGATATTTTGTTGGACAGGAAACAGTGACGACCGGCAGGATTTTGCAGATGACTATAGGGAGTGGTGAGATCAGTGAGGGGAATCGCTAGGGATGGAGGACATGAGGTACTGAATTGGGCCAAGAATAAAAAAAATCAAAACTCCAAAAGAAATTCAAACACGTTTTGAATTTTGGGGTTTTTCACTCGCCACTAGCTAGATCTAGACCCTTCTCTCCGGCGGTAGAGGCTCTAGGTCGATGTGAGAAAGGGGCTTGTCGTCCTCCGACGGGAGAGATTAGTGGCGGAAGAGAGGAGTTCAGCAGCAGCAATGGAGTATAGGGCCTATTTTTTTCCTCCGAATCTAACGGTTTTTGGCTTTTGCTATAGTACCTAACTTTCAAATGGAGTATTTTCTCAAGACGAGGTCTACAAGTTAAACGATGTTCATGTTAAAAGCCTAACATCTGTACTATCCAAAATCGTAAGTGAGTATCTCTCTCCGTAATCTATACCGTAAACAAGCAAAATTCAAAAATTTCAGCTAAAAGCCATAAGCTGCATCCGTTGCCAAACAGACCCACTCTCTTGAATAGGAGAAGAAAGCTGCTTGAGATTGATTTTGTCCACGTGGCGTAAAATCTAAAAAGGGTCTTAGGTGGGAGTTGGGATCCCGTCTCATAGGATTTTCCCCCATATCCATGGTCCTGCACTACGGACTGATTTTGATTGGGCATTGCTAAATATCATTCAGATAATTTCTTTTTAATTATCATCCAGATATATGATTATTAGATAAAAATCCAACGGCCATAAAATTTTCCCCAACCCTCTTAAAAAAATCTCCTCCTCCTAAAAAATGAGACCGTTGAATCTCTAATCCAACAGTATCAAATCTAAATGATTATTAGAAAGAAAATATCTAGGATGATATTCTTTTGATTTGTCTTAATAGGGAGGCTTATCTTGACCGGCCGAATCGAGTGAGCTGCATGCAAGAGTTATTTTAGCACGAGGCAAGCACCCCCCGCCTCAAAGCCCACGCCAAGCGATCCGAGAGAATTAGCCAGCAGGTCAGGTCACCACAAAACCACAACCCAAATTACCTGCTTCGGCAAACACATCTTCCTCACATGCAGGACGGAGCCAGGTTAGAGCAATACCCTAAATTTTATAATAGACTTTTAATCTTAGAATCAGGACCGAAGCCCGGACAGCCCTGACATGGTGACTACTGCTCCATAAACGTTTTCAGCACGCGTACACACAGCACAGGTGAGCAAAGACGAGTGCTCTGCATCGTCACCGGCCAGGCCACTGCATATCCTGGCCGGCGACCATGCATCGATCACATAATGTTCACGAACAAAGGGCCAAACATGCACGTGACGTCTCGTTGATCACTGCACCTTCACCTCGGTGACGTTCCTCGTCCGCTCCGCCGCGCGCGGCACCGTCACGTACAGCACGCCGTCCTTCACCTCCGCCGTTATCCCCTCCACGCGGGCGTCGTCCGGGAGCAGCAGGCTCGCGTGGTAGCACCCGTACGAGCTCGCCGACCACCACTCGCCGTCGCCGTCGCCGTCCCCGCCCTCGCTCTCCTCCCTCTTCTCGCCCTGGATGACCAGAACGCCGTCCTCCACAGTCACACGCACGTCGTCCTTCCCCAGCCCCGGCACCTCGAACCGCAGCCGGTACCGCTCCTCGTCCTCCCGCACCTTCCCGGACAGCAGCCGCGACGGCGCCAGACGCTCCAGCGGCCGGCTCAGGCTCTCCGCCACATGCGACAGCGCGCTCCCGAGCCCTGCGTAAGCACATCAACGGCCGGCGTGCATGACATTTTCAGCTGAAGGCTGAAGCATTGAGGAGATGGTAAGTACGTACCGTCGACGAGGCGGAACGGGGCGAAGTCCCGGAGGTCTCTCCAAGCCCAGCTGCCGCCGCGGCGTGAGCGGTCCGTGATGGCGACCTCCCGGCGGTTCGCCTCGCCTTCCGAGGGAGCGCTGACGGTGGTGTCGGCTGCGGCAGACGAGAAGAGAGAACAAAGGTTCAGACCTCCAAGAGAACCGTCTGCCGCCGGCGCTGCGGCGTACGCCGGCCTTGCCAGAGCCGGCGCGCGGCCGGCGAGGGCCTTGCTGAGGCACAGGCGAGCTAAAGCCATCTTTAATAAGCTCTGATCGATGGATGATTTGCTGTGCGCGTTAGGGACCTACCACTCGACGCTTGCCACTCTGCTTCGCGTAGGGGATGGAGATGGTTTGCACATATATAAAGGAGGAAACGCACACAAGTAGAGAAGGCCGGGGAGGCATCTGGAAAGCAGAGGAACACTTCCGAAGCCTTCTGGGAGGCACCCAAGAACAACAAACAAAGCAGACCTTGACACAAACCTAGTCGCGCAATGTTATTTCGCATCTGTTTTCTTTCCCAATCTCTAGATGGATTTATTTGGAGAGAATATCACCAGGCTTCCAAGGGAAAAAAAATAGCTTTGCTTGGCTGGCAACATTCCATTGACGCAGTGGTTGTTCCAAGGTCGCAGGCTGATGGGCTAATTTCGGTACTACGTTGTCAAAATAACGGGAGATGCAAGTGTGCGATACAGATCAAGGCTCTATACTCTGCATCACACGACACGCTAAACAGAGCCGGCAAAAACACAACTAAATATATCAAGTTCTGCACAGGAGTAGACCATAATATTAAACGTAAGAGAACACAATTAGTTAGATAAGAATATGTCTCTGTCCACAAGACTAAGATCACCGTGGGTAGTTCCGTACGGTCAAGCATTAATTAATTATATATATATATATATATATATATATATATATATATATATATATCTACTATTATATAAAAGAAGTTGGTGATCATCGGTGTGTTCTCCTCTTCCCTCTTTACAGTTATCCGATTTGATCTGGCATATTCATCTCTCTCCTCTGCTCTCTCTCGGGATACAACCGTCCACCCCTCCATTTTCCACATCTCCTGACGCATTTTAGCCACCCTTCTCTCTCTGTCGCTTGCTCTCTAATATTTGATATGTGAAGTTGACCAGCCAGTAAGTTCCGTCTCACCATTTTATGACTCCGTTGCAACGCACGGGTCTCTAACTACTATATATATATGTGTGTGTATGTTAACTATATAAAAATAATACTGTTAGACTTATCCTACAAAATACTTTTATAATATGTATTTTATTATCTTTACTAGTATATTATAATAAAAAACTATAGTTTTGTATTGAAAACCGTAAAAAGTTAAAAACAACCTACACTTGTGAACGGATGGAATACATTACGAGAGGGATGGCTTCCTGTCTCCAGGATAATCCGCATCACCGACAAGCTTTGATAACCTAAAGTTCTCGGTACATTACACTGGCTAATAATAAGACCTCAAACAAATACCCTTTAATTAACCAGCTAATCATATAGACCTTCCTGCTCCCAGCTGTCCACGAGGAAATCTACCATTTCCTGCCAACAGAAAACCGAACGCACAAGTAAATACATGGTTTTGCAAAAAGAACGCGCGAAAAGGAAGATGATATGTAGCTCTGCATGAGATCTTACACCAAGAGGGATCGGTTGTGCAAATGCCTTCGAGCTTCCTAGCAGGCTCTCATATGTAGCATTCCAACTGCATTCAACAGTCACATACATGAAAAAGGCACCGGTGCCACGTTCAAGCAGTGTAAAAGTCACCATCGGGAACTAATCTAATTCATAGTATTACACAAGATGAGTTCAAAACAAAAAAAAGGTATTATTACACAACATTCTGCACTTCTGGAGTGTCACTAGTCACTACCACACTGACAGCCAGGTAATCAGCAGATTGGTGATACATACGTTGGCGATCACAGTGCGGCACACCTTATGGTGCCAATCTTTTAGAATCACGATAACAGGCCAAAAAATAACATAAACTGTGCACGGGTTGTTTTCCAAGCAGATACTCAAAAGCGTATTTCAAATATCTAATACTATAGAGCATACTACTAGTAGACTATTTTGGTTCCCATAAAACCTTAGAAAACTCCAGAACTTTGAGGTTCCATAACAACCAAAAAGGAAGAAAAAAAAGGGTAACTCACCCTATTTTTGGTTCTCGAGGTTTTTGGCGCTGAGAATTAAGCCTTCTGTTTCCAACCCATTGCTGTCTAGTTTGGTTCCATAGTAGAAGACCTGTAATTTTACAGATAAAAAAAAAATCAAAATATCAGTGAATAAACAACTAGTGTTTTCATTTTTTTCACCAAAAAAAAGTTGAGATCTCTCCTTCAAGATCAGGATTCAGGAGGCTTGGGAGGAAATGGTTTACCATGTGTCTATGTGACCGTTGTCAGCGGTCGAGACCACTTATCTCCAGCCATGAATTTAGTTAAACAATTTAAATGGCCTAATTTTCCAGATCATAAAGCATAGCTAACAAGTAACAGCAATTGCTTATCAATTAGAGTAGCATCATTTTGAAGTTGGAATAGCTACTGCCTACGGCCATGTAAGGTAATCATTGTTAAACATATGTAGCACGAACCATCATGTAGAATTGCCATGGTCCTCATTATTAAACACTAAATTTCAGAAGCACAAACACACCATGCTGAAATGCAATCTACACGAGTATGAATAAACAACTATTGATTTAGTGTTGTCTGAAAGTACATGGGAGTATGGGTCAAGCATAGTGGATGACTAACCAGAAAATGACATGGGCACCTATTCCAGTTCAAGCGATTGCATAATAGTGCATTTACCTTGATTCACAAACTCATCTGGGTTGCTGCTACTTCCAGCTCCATGCTGATCGCAAGATTGTGCCGCCGTGCTGATTGAAGACATACTACATTGGGATTGCATGGCGCTGATCTCCATTTCGTGTGGGCTTGTACTCCAAAAGTCCTCGGACAAACTACGCTGTTTTATGGAGTGCCCTTGAATTTTAAACCTTTTGAAGGTTCATCAACAGCTATTATTGGAGTAGGCTTCGCACATCCAAAACAATTTCTGCTCTGTTGTAAACCAGGATTGACCAATAAATGATTAGCACCAAGTACTTGAGAGAAGTTACATCAACAAACAAGAAAGGGCCATCTAAAACCTATTGTCAGATCAAATACCATTGGTGGATTACTACAAGCTTTGCACTAGTTACCAGTGTTCACTATGATCATTCCTTTCACCCATGAGACTCCAAGAACCATGCACAAAATGACCTTAAACTGAGGCTAGCTAGAACCCACAAAACATGGAAACACCTCTTGGTAGAGTGATAGAGTTGTGAGTACACGATTTCACCCACCAAGGTTCAAATCTTGGTATGCACACACGAGTGCGCAATAGTGGGAAAGTGCGTGCCCGTACTCCGTGAGGTCGCGGATTTATCCCCGGCACCCACAATTCTAGGGGTTTGCTAGGAGGCAGCACAATTGCATGCGCACGCGTGTGGTGTGTGCGCATGTTCATCTACCTTGTAGTCTCCCAAAAAAAGAACCCAAAAAACAGAAAATAGAAACAAACTCCAACTTGTCCATCAATCATTTGATGTACATTATCTACAGAAGAGGACAACTGTATTTCCCATTTGTCACATAGACCAAGCGGTTAACACAATTCCATATGCATTTACAAAAAGTAAACATAACCTATTCACAAGTTAAAAATTCAATTAAGAATACAAGCCAATTTGAGCAACCAGTTGCCTGTGGATAATAAGGTAATCAAATAGGCGCATCAATCTATTCCTCGCGTAATAAATACTAAATAAATAACATCTTTTCCTCTCCCAGACACAATGAAACATGCACAGGCGCAGAGATTCCCCTGTCTGAGGTGGAATCCAACCTTACACCAACCATGTCATCGCAACAAGCAAAGAAATTGTTGGAAATAATGTGTGTATCCACATGTTTCCAGTGAATTCCAAATGCCGTTGGTGGCATTGAATGAGTGCGTGCATGCATGCATATCCTGAAGCCATACTAATCTCTCTCTCTCATTTAAATTTTCAATCAAACTCTTATCTCCAGCTGACCACTTCCTTCGCTGAGGACGTGTGCACGTACGTGGGCTGTTTGGCGACAGTATCCTACGCGGATTCGATCCGAGAATCAACGGGTGAAGTAGTGCGTCAATGGGACGTCGTGGGCGACTGTGTCTCTGACCAAGGCTCCATAAAGAGCACAGGGAGACGTCCCTGGTCTTGATAGAGAACAACATGATTACACTTCATCTTCTTTCTTTACCTTCCTGTTCTGCCATTGTGCTGTGCACGTTCAAAACTGAGCTGGCCAAGCTGCTCGCCGTGCAATGGCAGCCCGGTGAGCGGTGTCTCTGAGCCTCGTCCACGTGAGTCCCTGCACGAGGGCGGTCTAGAGGTTTCTGGGCAGCACACGGCGCGACCGCTCGAACCTGTTCTTCCTCGACGACGTCCTCTCGGAGGCGCACGGTGAGACGGCTTCATCGACGTCCTTCTCTCCCGATGAAATCTTGGACAAGCTGCTGCTGAGTAGATGCAAGGCGACATCATCTGCATCCGCTGCTCTTCGGCCACGTACTCGGAATGTCTTCACTGATCAGACAAAGTTGCTCGCATGAGGAAGATCGGCGCTGCACCCAGTTGGCATCGTGTTGCTCTTTCTGATTTGCATCGAGGCACTCTGTAAGTGCATATTTCTGATTGAATCTCTTTGATTACTCAGTAAGTGTGACATTAGTTTACTGCATTGCCTTCTAGTACTCTAGACATCCAATTCGTGCTTTGCTTCTTGCACGCTACTGTGCTAGAGTATAATATCATGGCTAGCTTACTTGACCGGTGGATCATATTCTTGTTATATTGGTTGATCATGTACTGTGTTACTGCTATTAGCATGATAGGCAATAACTTTGATCTATACGACACTAGTTCATGCGTTTTGCTAATCTGGAGCGTAGCAGTTTTAATGCATCTGCTACTGTATGTGTTTTGCAACTCGTTAGAAGTAGTTGGTTCAATTACTTTATTGTTGCACAGTTTAATTAATGGGATTGAGTTAGTCACAAAGTATGCTTTGAATTCAACAGAAATCCCACTAAATAAATTACACGCAGATGAGAGAGAGAGAGAGAGGCGTACCCCACGCAGGCGACGATGCGGCGCACCCACGAGGAGAGTGACGCGCAGCCTAGCATCTGGTTCGCCGGCGTAAAACAGCAGGTAAACGCGCGCACGGTCTCCAAATCCGCCGCCGCCGCGCCGCCGAAACCCTAACCCTAGAAGAACCAGCGGGCGGGTTGGGGGAAAACGAAGGTCGCGTCGCCGACGCTCGCGTGTGCTTTCCCTTTCGAATTCGATCGAGAAGAGATGGAGCGGCTGGGAAGCTAGGGGTGTGACGAATGTGATATGATAATGGCAGCATCCTTCCTCCCTTATCTGTTGCTTGCTTTTGGGGAAGAGGTGGGAATCATTGCAGTTGGTTGGTACGGTACACCACAAACATAAACAGACCCATGCCGGCACGGCGGACCGGTCCGATCTGAAATAAACATTAACTCTTATGTGATAGCATAAGTAAAATTATTTAGAATTATTGTATTTTTCTAAGCGCGGACAAGTAACTTGGCAATTTGACACGAACGTCTCTTGGTCTTAGGTGCCCAAAGAAGCAAAGCGAAAGAAGGTGCAGGGAAAGCAAGGCAAGGCTTCGGGGGAAGGGAAACCAAAGAGAGCGACGGGCGAGCAAGGCGGCAGCATCGCGACGCCCCGAGTTGCTTCTTCGTCTTGCGGGGAATTTGAATTTAGCCCGGTGTTTGACTGGGTCGTCGCCCATCACCATCGTCGTCAGACGTAGCTTGCAACTAGCGAGTCTTCTCTCCCATGTAATTCTGGCGTGATGTTCTGAGGTCAGGCTGTGCGTCAGCGCCTCGTGTTTTTCTTTTCGGTCGGCATATTGTACGGCCGGAGATGGGCGTACGCGCCTCTCATTTCGATGGCTGCTTTGCTGTTACGATCGAAGGTCATGTAACATCCCAAATTCTGGAAGTTCAAAAATATGGAATATTTAAAAAATATCTTGTATTTTGCTGGCCTTCAAATTTCTTTCGAATATTTATTTGAAATCTTCTGAGTTTTTGGGTGGCATGCAAATTATTATATTAAGAAATAATATCCAAGTTAAAAGGAATGATGGTGTTAATAAGAGAAATAGAAGATCCAAGGATCTACACACAAATTAACATTTAAATATTAAATGATGGAAATAAAAATCAGAAATCAACATACTTAGGTAAAAGAGAAGGAAAGGCTAAGGAGTTTCTAGAACTCACATCCAAATAGCTGAAAATTTAAAGTCTAAATTTCAAATGTCATGCAAAAACAGAGGGCAATAATATTAAGGGTGAAAAAGAAATCTAAATTAAAAGTTTAAATTTTAAAATAATGCTTGAAGCTTATATTTCTCTTTCCTTTTCTCTTCCATGTGGGCCCCACTCTTTTCTTCCTCTCTCTTTCCCACTCTCCCGACCTCCTTCTCTTCTATTTCCCCATGCGCCCACTCCCTCCTTTCTTTTCTTCTTCTCCCTCCTCTCTTCAGTGGCTGCGCACTCTCCACGTCTCCCTCTTTTCATCTCTCCTCTGCGTTGATTGCAAGCATGCACGCTCAAATCTTTCTAGGATCCTCCTGCCGCGCCGCGCTTAGTCCCGTCTCATCGCCAAGAATGGTCGCCATTAGCCGTCATCGATCAGTCTCCGCGGCAACTTTAGGAAAAGTGGTAGTCGATAAGAATATAATAAAATTTTATTATTAAACGTCAATGAGACAATTAAATACTCATGTGCCTCAATGAATTATTAAATTAACCATTAGGAGGATACTTCGAATAATTAGTAAATAGAACCCTATAAAATACCACTGCCTAGACTGCTAGGACTACATGCTCCAAAGATTAATCGAATAAACCAAACACATATGTTTGTCTGTAAGTCTAACTTAGTTCATGAAACTTTCTTGATAAATACAAAAATAATAAAAGATATTATCAATAAAAAGATCAAGTCATCGTAATCTACCACCAACCTTGTCTCGCACCACCCGAATCACCCATTAACTCATAATAAAACTAAATCAAGATTGTTCGGATTTATGTGGGTCTTTTGAGTTATTGTCTTTATTCGTGTTCAGTCGTTAGCACGTAATTAGAAATTGGAGTCCTGAAGAATCGAGGGATCAAGCGTGATCTAGTGCGAAGTGAAGATAAGGACCAGAAGCCCCAGAGAAAGCATTGGGTGATCTCAAGACCGCGGTAAACTGCGCAAGACGAGTCAATACTTTGATCATGTTGAGCCTATATTTTCTGCAAATTACTTTGGTTTAAATTAACAAATTGCATGCTATTTTATACACAAATACATGTTTAATTTAAGATCCTAGTTATATGCCCATGTTTACCTTGATTAATATACACCCCCTTTTTGATACTTGATTATGTGAACCTTGTCACCCTAGCAAAATTATGATAGTAACCTTTCGAAAATAAGTCCGTAATTATATGCCATGCTTAGTATTGCTTGGATATTCATGGACGTGAGAACGCCAGAGCATCACTTTATTCATGGGAAACTGGTTTGGGCAGTCATGGTGATAATGACTGGAATATGTTGGAATGATTATTTTATGTTCTCAAAAGCCCCAACTTGCTTAAGTATCCGGGCGGATGGTTCGAAGGTGTGTGAGTGGTGCAGTGGAAGCACAAAGTGGTTAGTGGTAGAACCGCCTAGATACCCCTAAGGACCGAATCTTGTCATGGCCTCCTATGTAAAATCGTACAACCACAAGTCTGTAAAATACAACTTGGCTAAGTAAATTTATCGAAACTCCCGGACTCATCTCACTGGTAGTGGAGAGAAGTGGATAAGCAAGGGCAAGGGGAGGCCTAAAGGGACACCAAGGGGAGGGTGAAGTTTCTCGGCTTTTCTAAGCGTTGCGGGGAGTGCAGCCCGGCTGCATTAGTAACTGTGGGGAACATCCCGTGCATAGATGGGACCCACCGCAAGTGGGCAGTTTCCCATAAGGTGAGATGACAAAAGGAACTAGATACTTTGGAAAGTCACTGTGATGGTCTGCTCAACCACATGACTAAGGAATCGTGTGGGACAACGAGTTGATTGTCTCTTGTGGTGAAAGTGTACAAACTCTGCAGAGTCAAAACTATTCGAATAGCCGCGCCCACGGTCATGGGCGAACATGGGAACTTAACCAGATATAGTTCTATTTCAAAAATTTTGTGGGTGGGAATGGAAAAGTAGAGGGCAGTGCAAGGCCCTGATTTGAGTTGCCCTGGGTGTCGCCCAGTGATAAGTTAAGCGGCTATAACGTTGAAGGATTAAGCATATGGTACAGATACCATGTAACGGTGGATGGAATCTGAATCGCTACTATTATTGCATTTTCTTACACATTATATTTTGTTCAAACTGCTAGGTCTCAGGAAATTTCTATGTATTATATTTCTAAATAACGATAATACTTAGCACCAAATAAAAGGCCAGGAAGAATAAATAGAGATGTAGGGAGGGAGATAGTTGTTATGGTAAAAATATAAAATATGCTGGTGGATTCATGTCGATCATAAAAGGGAAACAATAATGTGGATTCTGGGAGTAAATTGGTGGAGTCTAATTGAATACATGGGCTAGGTAGATGATTTAAATGATTCTTGGAGAATTAGGGAGTGTAAAGGTAATTGCTGGATTACGACACTGTTAATTAATATAAATCCTTGGGAGACGTTAGCGATAATGAGATTGATAGGATTTGAACAAACACTGGATGGATGAACTGAATTTTTGGAGACTTAGATATGATAATTGGGGTATAAACTTGATTATTGATATTCTTGGTGGAGGTATACTTGATTATTGATATTCTTGGTGGAGGTATACTAGTGAATTAATTAGAGATAGATAATATAAAATAAGGTGGATTATTGGAAGAGCCAATTTATGGTTTTGGGGATCAATGACCGAAACGATTGGAGTGTTAGGAAGTCCTAATACGAATGATTTTGGTGGAATAAGAAATTATTTACGTTAGGGGATTATTAGAAATTACGAGATAAAGAATTGATGAATACCCATCACAAGAATGGATTATTAGGAATTTATGACACAACATATATCAGTGGATACAAAATAAAAGACACCAGACTTTCACTAGAATGAAGAGCTAATTAAACTATTTAATAATGAGCCTAAGATTGGATTTATGAATTAGTGATGGATATACCGACCCATGTACAGAATTGGTAACTTCAATTCGATTATTGAATATTTTGAATGATGCAATAGAAATCATTTGCTCGGTGGGTCACAAGTGAAGGTATTGGATTATAAATAAGTTGTATAGTTAACAAGTTGGCAATTGGTGAATATGAGATCGGGATTATACGATTTTGGTGAAATTTGAGATTGGAGGAATAAATTTATAGGGAAGCTAGGATTATGTGAGAATCAGACACCCATGGCTGGATTAATGAAATGGTGGGTTGCGAAATGGAAAGTGTATAATCGAAGGATTAAATAAATGATGACACTCGCCGTTCGGAGTTTTAGATAGTCATAACAACACCATAATTAAATAATAAGAATAATGCTAAGAGCATTTTCTGGCAAATAAAACAACCCGAGCTTCTCCTTTGATTAGCCATGCATACTATTTAATTGCATTCTGTGTATTGGCTCGCGGAGCACGGTGGTTAGTGTGCTCACATTCGCTCTCATAACAAATCCAGAATCAGGAATCGGATCACTACGCATCAGTAATACTTTGGTCTTGATGGCAAAGAAGATGAAGACGTCAAGGGCTAGGTCGTGAACCTCCAGTTGGCTGCCTATGTGCATGTCCTAAGGGTTCACCTTGTGTGCTTCGTTTTTCCGCTGCTGCAATTCACTGACTTCGGCCTAATCGGCCCATGTGTAAGTTTACTATTTTATTTATGCTTCCGCATTGTATGTATTTGATATTCATTTTCTGTATCTGTGAGCACTATCTACTGATCCAGGGAATAGTGCAATAAATCACAGATGATTTCAGATAGTAAAATCTGGGGTCCCTGCAGGTCACTTGTACCACAGAAGCATCCTGTAAGTTTCTTTTTTTGGAGGCAGCGCACGTACTTGTGCTGCTGCTCAATTTTGCTGAAAATGCCCCGGAACTAAGGTCATGTTCAAAAATATTATGGTTTTTATTTTTTTTATCTATGACTTTTAACTAATTGTGAGAGAGATTAATGCAGTAAAGGATACCCACGTTGAGAAGTGTAAAATCATGTGGTAATAGACCTATAAAAATGATGAGTATTTGACATTGTTTGTGTTTTGCTCGTGTCAATTGAGTTTAATTTTTATGAATTTGAATTTCCACCCGTGTGTTTCTGGAGTCTCCGGTCAGACCGACTTGGGGCAGCTGTCTAGTCGGCTGTGTTGGGTGGCTTGACCGGAGGTTTTCAGCGGTCTAACCAGCTTAAGCCGCGGTCAGACTAGCCTTGTTGAGGCCTCCTGAGAGGAGCCGTGTTGAGTCTGTTATATCGTTTTGGTTGTGAGTCACGGCGAGTATTGTGCAAGTATTAGTCATATGAAGTCTATG
Organism: Bonia amplexicaulis; assembly: GCA_036346245.1. NCBI lineage: Eukaryota > Viridiplantae > Streptophyta > Magnoliopsida > Poales > Poaceae > Bonia > Bonia amplexicaulis. The sequence continues at coordinate 13,395,965 of CM070740.1, forward strand.
CATGTGTGAGTCATGACGTGTGTCCATGTATATGTTTTACTAATAGGGAGTCAAATGAATGTCATTTGTACTTGGATCGATTGTCTTTAATTTTTTGGTGTGCGGGTACTTTGATGATTGTTGCAGTCAGCGGCAAGACCGAGGCTACGGAAGGAGTTATGAGGCCATGACGTGTCGTATAAGTCTGGGTGGAGCAACATGTCAAGCTGAGAAGAACAAAAGAAAAACAAGAGTCGTAAAGACAATGTATGCATGTGATGTGTCAATTAAAGTTGTGTGTTTCAAGTGATGACGTTCCTCGGAGTAGGCATATGATCTTAACGGTAAGGCGTTGGACATCACAGACTGTGGTTTGATGTTAGTGTACCATGGGACTTAAGCGTTTCAAGTGGTGATGGCCTCGGCACAGGCGAATAATCTTAGTGACAAGGCATGGGCATCGCATTGCTCGGGAAGGCCAGTGGGTGGCAATTTGGAAAATTGTCCGAAACTTGGTAGAGTGATGGTTTGCGCGGGTGGAGTGATGTTTGCAAAACCTCGGTGCTGATCTAAGTGGTTTAAGTCACGTCTTTGTAGTTGGAGTGTGTTTATCGAGCTTGTGAAGTCTTTGGAAGTCACGATTAGAAAAACGTACAAATGTATGTGAGAGTAAAATCCATTTGTGTGTGGGTTACCGGGTTTTTCTATATGTAAATGGTGTGATCTGGTAAGGAGTGACTGGTTGTAAGGGTTAAGTGAGAGGTGAGGAGCCTCAACTATATAAACTTTGTGTTGAGTTGAGTCTTGTAAGAGATTAGAGTGTTTAGGGTTAGGATTTCCTTGTGTTAGAGTCTTGTGTGTGTGCTCTTGGTTTAGAGCTCTGCTATCCTGAGACATTGGCTATAAAATATTTCTCTTCAAATGAAATGAACATCTAAAGTTTGTTCAAGTGAGTTGTGCCATGATCCCCTCATGTGCTTTCAATTTTCTTAGTTTTCTTGTTTGGATTTCTTTGCTCTTGAGTTTTTTCTGGTGCCAATGACGTGTAAGAAGTGAAGATGTTTCCTAGAAACAAGATTCCATCCATCTATGTATAATTTGGAAGAAGTTCTTGAGTTTGCTCAGTTTTTTTGAGAGAGGTGATTTTTGGGTTTTGCTCTTGTGGGTGTATTGGGTTGAATTCGTGCAGTGTTCTAGCTTGTTATGATATGTAAGAACTCATACCAGATCACCTAAACCATTTATGATTCATGAGCAAGAGCAGATCGAAGTTTCTATCTTTTGATTGGTTTTGGTACACCCTTCACTCAAATAGAAAATGTCATAACTTTGGTAACGATTCTCTTATCGTTAATGGAACAGGTTCGTGACATCCTATAGAAGGTGTATACCAAGTTTCACGTCATTTGGATTATCGGGTCAAAAGTTACGTGTATTTTAGGATTTGAAATAGTGCTACAAATATTGTTCATTTGCTGGTTTTACTGTGCATACCGGTCTGACCGCTACACGCTGGAGGTCTGACCGAAAGTACTGCTGATTTGCCTAAAATTACTGTTCATAGCGGTCTGACTGCTATTCGCCAGAGGTCTGACCATTGTTGAATTGGAAGTATGACCGGGACAATTTTCAGGTCTAATCGACCTCCATTTTCGATTTGACAGATTGCTAATTCCGGTCTAACTAGTGATTGTTGTGATTTTCTGGAGTTTTTGCTTTCTTGGCTTAAACCTTTGATGGTGTTATGAATTTGGTTTTTCGCTGCATGATGTCATTGATATTTGGGGAAGATTTTGAAAGAGTCATTTAACCCCCCTAACTCGTCTACTTGATCCTATAAATAATTTATAGAAACCACCTTAAAAAACAACTCTGTTCAAAAGCCGGTTTCTAAAAACCAAAAGTCAAAAGTTGTTTGAGACAAGGCCTAAGCAACTTTTTAAGCACCTACGGAGTTAAAACCGTGGGTTGCCCAAGTTTTGTTATGTTTTTCAGATAGACATTATACCTTTCAAAGTTTCAGGCTGACTTTCTTGCGCAGTTTTTTTAATTATTTATGAACTGTACAAGTCGATGTCTTTTTTTCTAACGGGGGAACTGTGCAAGTCAACGTGAAAGTAAAATGGATTAACTGCATGTGGATTTTATCATGTTTTTGCTTGTTCCCCATTTTGTAGACTGTTTTTTTTATTCTTTCTGTGTGCTCATCTGGTTACCATTTTTCAACAACAATAACAAAAAAAACATCTGATTTATTTTACACTATTCATAAATTTCGTCTTTTTCTATAATTTTAGATTTTTTAAGTTTGTTACGGGTTTTTTTTCTCGTTTTTTTTTGCATTATACGTGATTGGCTAACATGTTTTCTCTTTTTTTAAATTTTTTTAAATTTAATTATGTCAAATAAACATTCGTCAGCTACAATGTTTTTTCAGCCAGCTATAGTACTTTTTTAGCCATAAGATACCTAAAAAAAAGCTCTTTTAAGCAGGGTAACAATGGCACCATGTTACACGCTACAGCGTGCATGACATGAAAAATATTATAACACTTCAACACCTAACTACTAGCTAGCTGCACAGTATTTTCCATTTTGATGGGATCATTTTCTTTCTACTTCTGAATATACGTCGGCAAGTGCGTAGGATGCCTACCAAGTACCAACAAGAAATCAAATGATTACAGAGAGTGGAAAAAGGCAGAAGCAGACAGCAAGTTCACAGCAAAGCAAGCAACCCCAACAAGAAGCCGCCACCACACTGATCCAATACCGCAGCTCCGCGTAGCTACCATTTTTTAAGTTTGGTGACGATGATTACAGATAAAAGTGCTTCTAGAAACCCAATTAAGCCAAAAGAATGGCGTAACCAATTATTATTGTACAATACAGTACTACCAGAAAAAAAAGAGGCTTTTTTACTTTTGTTTTAAACGAAGGGGATCAAATCATGGCTAAGGGCCGGTTTGGATGTCACAGCATTCGAAAACCGGTCTTTGAAAACCGCGGTTTTTCAGGTGTGAGACGTGAAATACCACAATTTGCAAAAAAAAAAACATAGCTTTTTTTATGGTATTTGGCAAACCATGATTTGTTTGGTAGTTACAGTATTAATTGCAGAGTTTTATTTTTTTTAATAGATATTATGTTGAATAGCCACGATAATAAAACTAAACAAGTCTATACGTGGAGATTTTCATCGTGCATCTTTATTGTAGTTAGCTTTACCAGACTTAATTAGAAGCCTTGAGTACTTTATATATGGACGATATGTATTCAATTGAGCCATTGATCAAATGGTAGAGGTTAGCAAATCTCAGCCGATACGTATGTATATGAAGGTAGGATCAAAGCACGTAACATTGTGTAGTATACGGTATAAGGCAAGAACGGGGGTTTTTTTTTTACTTTCAACAAAGTCTCAGGAGCGCTTGAAATGCACAGGAGTACGCAGAGAATACGGAAGTTCCGAGGCGGCTCAGTTTTGAGAAGAAGAGGTCTCAAGTGGTTTTTTTTAAAACTCCAAAAATACCATGGTATTCTGAATACTACAATTTGTAAAACTCCATTGTTTGTTGCATCCAAACACTTCAAAGTTTTTGATACTATGCTATTCTTTAGAAACCATGGTATTCCTTCAAAACTCCAAGAATACTTTGTATCCAAACATACCATAAGGTCCCGCTCATTTTGGCTTGAGTTTCTTCTTCTGACTTATTTTTTACTATTAATAAATTTCGTCTTTTTTGAACTTTTGGCTTTTTTAGCTTTTTTGTCGGTTCTTTTTTTCCGTATTTATTTGTGTTGTCCGTGATGATCTAACATATTTTTTCTATTTTTAATTTTTTTTAAAAATTTAATTACGTCAAATAAGTCACCTTCAGCTATAGTGTAATTTCAGCTAGCTAAAGTACAATTTCAGTCATAAGTCACTATTTTTTAGCTCCACGTGGATTGGGCAGGATCTAGGGCCATGCCTGGCCTATCTAAACAAGACCTTAGGATTTTACCCACTTCCGAGAAAAGAGCTTGTATTTTTACCCAAAAGGGGAAGAAAAAAGTTTATATCCTTATTTTCTCTACAACATTCTGATATTTTCGACAACGACAGAAATGTAGGAACATTTCCTAATACTCAAACCAGTGAATGCAAGAAATTGGAACGAACTATTTGAGCCACCTCCGGCACCAAACTTCAAGAGCAAAGTAAAAAAAAAGAGACGATTGCAAAAGTGATATAGCTTTAGGGCCTGTTTGTTTCAGCTTCTGGCAGCTGCAGCTACTCCTAGAATCTGCAGCTCAAACAAAGGGCCAGATTTTCATCCAGATTCTAAGTAGCGGAAGCTACGAATCCGAAAATGAACTAGTAGAAGTGGGGTTATCCACTTCTCCAGATTCTCAGATTCTCCGTGTTGGATTTTGTTCGAAACAAACAGGCCCTTCGAGAGAGTAGGGGGAAATATATAATCCAATAATGCCGCAGCGGTCAACCACAGTAGAGCGTGAGATCATCGACGGTGGCGCACGATGCGATCCCACCGGCCATTTCCATTTCCACCGAAGGGGAGAGCAACTTGCAACCTCGAGGCCTAGAAAAATGAATTGATAAATAAACAGCGTTGTTAATTCTCTTGTGATGGTGCGATCCCATCGCTATCGATCCTCGGCAGATAAAAAAACATAAAAAAAAACATATCATCAGAAAAAGACGAAAGTAAAAAAGGTAGAAGCTAGGAGCTATAAAATCCAAATGATCCCTACTGGATTTTCGATTGGGTTCATGAGATAGCTAAGCTAGATTGCTTGCATCGCAATCTTAACCGAGAAAATTTGGGTTAGGAAAATGACAGGGTAAGCTACCACTTGTCTGCTTCCTTCCTTGCATCTTCATGTCGCACTCGCACTTGATTAATTAGGAGCCGGTTATCTCCAAGAGCACAGCCTGAGGTTTCCTTTCTCCAATCTTTTCCTTAAAAGAGAATTCGACAGTGATACGGTGGCATGCTTGATTTGAACATGGTATTTACCCTTCACATGGATAGATACATGGAGGCAAAATGTAGCTACTGATCTAGTAGTAGTACATTATGGATTGTTACAACCCTGAATTCTATCCCCCAAGAAGGTCAAGCCAGTTACTGACCGTCTATGGGCCTATTTGGCAACTGCTGCGGTTTATAACTTTTGGCTGAAATTTTTAAATTTTGGATGTTTACAGTACAGATTACAGAGAAAGAGATACTCACTTACGATTCTGGATGGTATAGATGTTGAGCTTTTAATGTGTACATCGTTTAACTTGTAGACTCCGTCTTGAGAAAATACTCCGTTTAAAAGTTAGGTACTGTAGCAAAAGCCAAAAGCCGCCAGTTTCGAAGGAAAAGAACATGCCCTATATCTATCACGTACATATTTGATTCCTACAGATACAGAGAGAGATCTAGTGCACAAGCACATTTTGGTACACAAGTGCACAAGCTTTATGTTTGAGTATCAAATTAATATGAAAAATTCTGAAAAAAAATTGTAGCTCCTTTTACATAGCTAATAAAGCATGGAGAAGGTGATGATAGGCCTGTTCTTTACGGCTTCTAAAATGGCTTTTGGCTTGTGTTACAGTATCTAACTTTTAAATGGAGTATTTTTTCAAGACGGGGTCTACAAGTTAATTGTAGTACATGTTAAAAGCCTAACATCTGTATCACTAAAATCGCAAGCGAGTATCTCTCTTCGTAATCTCTGTCGCAAACAACCAAAATTAAAAAAATTCAGCTCAAAACCATAAGCCGCAGCAAAAAAGAACATGCCGGATAACCCGATTTTAGGAGATGGAGGAAAATCAATAGATGGCCCTCCCATATCAAAAAATCTCCAAATCCCCAAAATATTAGTTTCACCAAACCCAATAATTCCAGCCTCTGTCTATGACTCACCAGAATGTGTGCCGCACCTGCCCTGCTTCCAGGTAATGTCATTGCTTTCTCTCAGAACAAAAAATCAGAGCAAAGCAAATAGTACAATGGTTGGAAGAAGAGTAAGCAAAGCAAACAGTACAATGGTTGGAAGAAGAGTAGCCTAGTCCTAATCTGTTCTGCACCTGACGTGCATGCTCAGAATATACTACTCGCAGTCTCGCACGGCTATGTATCAGAAGAAGTGGATAAAGGAATCTTCCTCACCAGTTGTGAAGATGCCTCTGCTTGTCGTGCTCCGGCACCAACCTGCTTTCGGCCCATCCGAACGGGATCGCGTGTGCGACGCACAAACAACCCTTCCATATCTGCACACACGATCGAACAGCTTCGCAAGCCGTCACGTAGAGAACCGATCAAATCCCACGGTTTTCATGACACGAGAAATTAAGGGACGGTTCTTAATGGCTTCTAAAAATGATTTTTAACTTTTATTATAATATCTAATTTTTAAACGAAGTATTTTTTAAAAACGAACTCTACAAGTTAATTGTAGAACATGTTAAAAACTCAATATGTGTATCAATTAAAATTACAAGCGGATATCTCTCTCCGTAATCTGTCAAAAAAAATTAAAATTTAAAATTTCAATTTAAAACCATAAAGCATGACCATATCAAACAGACCCTAAGATACAAGCACCAATTATACGTCTAGAGCGCATGGATTTCACACAAAAACGAAACTAAATGAATGTTATAGAAAAAGGGGACTAAAAGTCTTCTTCGGAACACGAGAGTTTCATAGGGAAAAAAAAACAAAACGGTTCAGTTCCTCTGAAACACAAAGAAAATTTCTAGATTTCCTGCTTCTAAATGGGTCCTAAAATATCCGTAGGAATGTGATGAGATCGGGGCCTCATGTAACGCACCGCGGGTGAGGCGCGGGCCGCAACCCCGCGCAGCTTGAAAACAAGGCGCGCGTCGCGGTGGATGAGACGTCCGATGTGAACGTCTGCGCTGGTCGGCTGCCACCGCGTCCGTGTCCGTCGCCGTTGCACGGCCCGCAGCTTGCGCTTCCCGCGAAAAAGGGGAAGAAAATAACCCGTAGCTGTGGCTGCCATGGTTGGCCCACCTTTCGGCGTATGTCTTATGTACCTCTTATCACTTTTTTAAATTCTAACTATCTGTTTAACAGATTAATTATATACGATTTCAGTTGATACAACTAAAACCGACACAATATCTACTACAACTAATTTATAAACCCTATTTTAAGAAAACATCATATCAAAACTAGTTATTGTAGCTCTATATAAAAAGCGAAGCCCTTTTGAATCTGTCCTTCTTTTAGCTTTGATTTTTCTAGAAGCAGAAGTAACATGACTTCTCAAAACAGTTCTTTCAAACCTGCCGTTCGCGTCGCTGTTTCCGCAGCAAAAGAACAGGGGCCAATGCGATGTTCGCACGCGTGACCGTGGAGTGGTGAACCCGTTCACACGGAACCTTCATTAGTTCCAACTCTGGCCGTGAATTAGATTACCCATCCGTTTCTGTTTTCCAGTGAATCTGATACTCCATAAATAAATTCACACAGACACCGGGATCTCGTGCGGGTAGAAAAACGTTCGGTGTAAAACTCACGCGTGGCTCGTGTTCACACGAGGCCTGCTCAAAAAAAAAAAACGAGAAGAGAGGAAGAAACGAATAGAGATATGTTACGACGACATGTACCGTAATTTCCAATTCACAACAGCTCTCAGATCCAAGCTTTTCATTCAACTTTTTTTTTCTTGCGAGTGCATGAGAGCAGAGAGCCTATTTACAGAGGAGAGCTTTCCTCACCCAAACGAAAAAAAAGAAACTAAAAAGATTAAAAAATACCAAAAAAACACCATTGATGCATCCACTGTACAGAGGTGTAGCAGAAGTCAACAGCCCGCCTATCAAAGCAACCAAACACAAACAGCGACACAAGGAGGAAAGAAGAGACAAAGAAAGGAAGCAACAAAATCAAGCAAAAGCAGGGGACTACTTTTCAGCTCCGATTGAGCTCTTGTGATTGATCGAGCACGGCGGCCGGCGGCGAGGCTTTGGTTGGCTGTCTGGTTGGTCAGTAGGAGCATGCGACCCGGTGCATGGAGCGGTCGCGGAGCATGCCACGGTAGAGCGCCTCCCGGTTGGCCGGCATCCGCTCCGCGTCCGCGTCCGCCGCGCCCCTGCATGTCGGCTCGGCCGGGAGCGGCCTGGCCGCGCCCTCATTGTCGATGACGTCCTCGGCGAAGCGCACCCTCTTCTCGACCTTCCCCCCGCGCCTCCGCTTCTCTGCACACGATCGAGAACCGAACAGACCGTGAGAAATCCCATCCGTCCCATATAAAGAAGAAGAGAACCGTGCGTGCCAAGCAAGAAACTTCGGGAGATCGATTGTTTTACCCACCTGAAGAGGAGAGGCAGGGGCGGAGGGCAGGCTCGGACGACGACGACGAAGAAGAGGCCTCGCCGTGGGGCTTGGCGGCGCGGCGGAGGGAGAATATGACTAGGGAGCCGGAGAGCGCCATGGCGGTGGCGGCGGCGAGCGCGAGGGAGCCGCCCATCGACGACGATGAAGACGAGGCCATGGTAGGTAGGTGGTTTCTTGTTGACACCTCGCTGGGCGTGGGAGTCTGGGGCGGGTAATAAAGGCGACCCGGGACGAGAGAGGAGAGACCGTTTCACAGTTAGGCAATGCACAACGATACATGTAAGTTTATGCCTCAAGAGTATTTTTAACAGTATTATCTCCCCTACCTCCTAACTATATTAAATAAGTAAAATTCTATATAGATAAAAAATAATGAGAAGAGATAATATACTATCTATAAAGTAAAAAAACAACTTGAATCCGTAAACCAATACAAATAGTGAGACAGGGTGAGAAAAAAGTTATGGTAAAAATAATATAAAATAGAGCATATACAATAGTCCGTCTCTTAAGATTATTTTTAATATTTTCACCTCATCTAAAAATAACATTAGAGATAACATCTCTAACAGTAAATTATTTTCCTAACTGGAGGAGGTTTGGCCCGTTTGGGCGTGGTGGCACAGGTTGGGTGTCCTACCCTGCTGGAGCTGGGTGTCCCCTCCACACACCGGCCGGTTAGGGGTGTTAAAATGGCTTGCCTTGCTTATTTCGACTCTTTATTAGTTTTTTGGTTTTTAGTTTTTTAATTGTTTTCTATTTTTTGTTTTTTCGTATTTGTTTATATTATTCATGATATGTTAATCTATTTTTTTAATTTTTATTTTTTTAAATTTAATTACGTTAAAAAACCATCAGCAGTTATAATTTAAAATAAGGTCCTGTTTGTTTTGACTTAGGCTCTTTGACTTATAACTTAAAGCTAGCATTTTAGCTTAATTACCTTATAAGCATCTAGCTTTTAAGCAAGTTAGGTATAAATCCTGTTTGTTTAGACTTAGACTTTCTGGCTTTTCCTTAGTCTTCAATCACGCATGAACACGTAAGAAATTCACAAATAATACACGAACACACAACAATCAGTGCCGCGCGGCGGCGAGCATGGGGAAGAAGGAGGCCGCCGGTGGCGGGCATGGGGAAAGGGAGGCCGGCGGTGTCGTGGCGCGGGGAAGAGGGAGGTTGGCGGTGCCGGGGTACGGGGAAGAGGAAGGTCGGCGGATGTGGGCGCGGGGAAGAGGGAGGCCGGTAGCGTCGGGCGTGGGGACGAGGGAGGCCGGCAGAGGTGGGCACAGGGACTAGGAAGGTTGGCGGAGATGGGCGTGGGGACGAGGGAGGCTAGCGGCGTCGGGTGAGGGGAAGAGGGAGGTCGGCTGCTGTGAGCCTAGGGAAGAGGAGGCCGACGGCGAGTGTCGTGGGGGGAGATGGTGAGGGAAAAGAAAACGGAGTAGGAAGGAAAAAATGAAAGGATTTAGAGTTATATATGAATGATATTTGGCGGGTAATTTTGACGAACTTAAGTGGCAAAGAGATATTCTATTCCGCAAAAACCAAAAAAAGCACCTCTCCAATGACTGTTGGCTTTTAGGCTTAAAATGGCTTAAGCTTTTCAGAAGTTGAATGAAAAAGCCACCTCTTTGTTTGGACTTTGACTTTTTTACTTATAAGCTAGATAAAAAGCCAAAACAGATAGGGCCTAAGTCAGCTAAAAAAAAAGCTTCTAGCTTTCTCCAATCGAGAAACTAAAAGACAAAAACCATTTTAAATGAACCTTAATTATCTCTTTTTTGAAAAATATCACTTAATTATCTCTATTAATTAGTTGGACTCTGATTAATCGATAGTGGACTTTTTTTTTTGGACGGAGGTCTTACACAGGATTTTCATGAGATTGTCGCCTTGCACAAGGACCAGAGTAACGTTTCCAAGTATATATACTGGTTCATCATATCTCATATCACGACCTGTGGTCTTGCTTTTGAACGCATAAGTTCCATAGGAAACAATTTACTTCCTCGGAACCTGAAAAACAGGTCATGTTTTCCTCAAAGAATTATATATCTTTTTAAAATAGAGAGATCATCGTAAATTTCAAGTATATGCACCCTCGGATTTAGTTGAAAGAAGCATGACGGCTAGCCTGTCGGCGATGGTTGGCGGATAATATTATATACCGGATCAAAATCTGCAGCAACACATGCACGGATGCAGCAGCTGTACGTGCGTAAGCACGACGGCATCCCATGCAGTCCATGCATGCCTGACAAAACTCCACCTGGTTTTATCCGCACGTTTCTTCTCGCCGAGGTCACAAGATGATGCATTCCGGCCGATGCCGTCGTAATTTGTCGCGTTTTTGCAGTCCACGGAGCGTGTCAGTGACAGATCATAAACTCAGCGTGTTCTTTTTGGTTCCCGTTTATAACTTTTAGTTGCAACTTATAACTTTTAAATTATTTATATGTTTTATAGTCGATATAAATAAAATCGTTATATTATATACTATAATTAACTTATAGATCCCGTCTTGAAAAGATATTTTGTTTAAAATATAGTTACTATAAAAAAAATTGAAAATCAATTTTTAAAAATTAAAAAGAAAGACCACTAAACTGAAGGAGGTGCTCATAAAACTGATCTTCTGTCTCTAGTGACGGATCAAAAACTAAAATGAAGGGTGCTCATAAAACTGATCTTCTTCTGTCTCTTAAATTTGACGACCTCCTCTGTAGATAGATAGAGGTGCTCAATGCAATATCCGCTGTCCGCCCAACCTAAGAGTGGGCTCTAGCGTATCTACGTCTGTGATCTCGTTTAGAAGTAGGGATACAATTGAATTATATTTGACGGATATTGTTTATACTATATCCTAGCCTATATCTTTTCTCAGATTCGGTGTTGGATACAGTAAGACCGAATGTGAATTCAAAGAATTCAAAATTTCGAATACGGTACCATCGGGACGGACACATGACAATTTCGGATCGAAAATGGATATTATAGGTAGATAGTATGTGCATACATAAGGGAATATATACTGAACCATATCACCATGACTTTGAGCCTTCAATTAGCAATAAATTCATGTAGATTACTTAAGTATGATAGCCGACACAACACAAATTCAACATAAGTGGTAAATTCATACATAAATTTGAAGATTGATAAATTCATACATAAATTTAAAAAACGATAAATTCATACATAAGTTCAACATAAGCGAGAAGGATTGGTGGCGATTGGCTGGAGTGGCTGGATTGTGGAGTTAGGTTAGGACTTAGGTAAAATCTAAACCGATTGGTGTCAATGATGGTTGATGAGCTGGGCCAATTGGGGTATTAACTTAACTGTCGGATATCCAGTTAGATAGTATCCGGTTTACCGTTTACCAACGCTATTCAGTCAGATTTTAGCTTTTTCGTTTTCGCTATCGTATCCGACAACAACTATCCAATACCAATTGAATTTGATATTAGATACTAAATTATTTTTCTATATTCGATACTGATCGAATTCGATACGATGGATAAGAATTAATCCACACCGTTTGCACCCCTGTCTGTCTGGATGGCACGTTTCTTGAATCTCTCGAGCCTCCTCCCCTGTATTACACGTGTTCTCCTTGCCAGCTAGAAATAAATGCACATATTTTTCTATGTTTCGGACGCAGTATTTTATGGGTCATCCTTCGCATTTTACGCATGAACTATCATCAGATCATGTACCTGAAATAGTGAAAACAAATGTATATTTATATTGATTTTTATTAAAAAGTTAATATAAATATTTGATATTTCGAATTGGTTTCTATACTCCGCTCACTCTTATTTTGTCTCTAGTGATAAAGGGGTCACGGATAGCTCATGTGCCCTACTTTTTTTGTCTTCATCTATCTGTCTCACTTTCTCAACCGCTCATCCACTTCTTCTAAAAACCACTTCTTTCAATCACTATCACTTATTTTTAGCAAAAAGATATTAGTCATAGTAAAAAATCATCAACCGCAGCAGCCAGTATAAACGGACCCTAAACAATGCCTGCTCGATTGTAGAACAGAAAAAAAAGTAACAAATACCTTATCCAGTTTGTACCTGTCAAAACCACTTGTTGTCTAATGGAGTATTTTTTTGGGTGGTGCTTTGCAGTTTGACTTTGTGATTTAGCCCGTTGCGACGATGAAGAGCCAACTGGGAAGTGTGTTAGGAGGCTAACTATAGTGCAGCACGACGTCATTTGTCGCACGGCCAACTTAAGGGGGCTTTGCCTACGTTAATGTCAATTGTGTCCATGGGAAAAATAACACACCAGGATAGGGGATAGAGTTGGACCTGCTAACGTGACCATGTGAAGAATAGCACGTTAATCGAAAATGAAAAAGAATCGCCGAATTCAGGGAGCTCCGTTCGTTTCAGTTTAAACTTCTACCTTTTAACTTATTTTTCACTATTTATAAATTTTATCTTTTTTTGAACTTTTAGCCTTTTTAGCTTTTCTGTCGGTTCTTTTTTTCCTGTATTCGTTTACGTTGTTCATGATGAGCTAACATATTTTTTATTTTTTTTAAATTTAATTACGCCAAATAAGCCACCTTCAGTTACAGTAACATTTCAGCCATTACAGTGCAATTACAATCATAAGTCACGGCTTTTCAACCTAACCGAGCGCTACAGTATAGAAGGAGTCCAATTCAGCAACAAAAAAAAGCTAAAAAGATTGAATTTTTTCTTCCCTTTACGAGGTGGCCACTGTTGAATAACGATAGTGCTCCAGTACCTTGATTTATTATTCTTCTCGTAAGAAAAGGAGGGCCGGTCACCAGTAGTGGTATACTCCTACACTCCCAGCAGCCCAAGAGATTTGGGTCTGTTCTTTTAGAATTTTTTTGCTTTGATTTTTTTAGAAGTCGAAATAAATAGAATGGGTTTTGCAAATAATATTTAAGTTGGCTTCTCTGAAAAGCTTTTTAAATTCAAAATTACGTCGCTGTCTATTACTTATATAAAAAACACATATGAAAACCATAGTCACGTTAAAAAAAAATCAGCCGTGGCAAGAAAACAGGTCATGAGAAAGGGACACCTCAGGTTCGGCACAGCTTCCTAGATACTGTCCGGCCGAAGCATGCAGCGACGCCGCATTACTGCACTCGGAAAAAGAAAAAAGAAAAAAACGAAAAAAAAGGACATGACCTGCGGTAGGAAACTACTCCCTCCGTCTGACAGGGTTAGTACGCGCGCCTATCTACAAGAACATAAAATTAATTTGCCTGTATATATTTCGGACGTAGTAATACTCTATTTAAATAGAATCAAATATAATATAATTTTATTAAATACTATTTAAATAATATATCTTCTTGTATACGCAACAGACTGCCACCGTGAAACGGAGGGCACGTGTCCATTCCCGACAACGTAGGCGACCGACGGACTAGCCGGCGACCCTGGTCTAGCAGCGACCACTGATCGCCACGACGTACGAAGTATCGGCAGAAACGTACAGTCACGCGTCTCGCTCTCGGTGTAGTTAAAAAAAGCACATAATTTTTGACCGACTAAAATTTTACGGAACCAATAAAAAAGAAAAATATAATATCTAATATTATTTATATCAGACTATATGTAATAAATGGTATCTATTTGTATCTACTCTAATTATATCTCTATTATCTAATTTTCCATAGGAGTATAAATGGAACAGACAGTTTCTATCTACTGGATCCTATGACCCAAACCATCTCAGCATAATCAAAGGTAACACATTATATGTGTAGGAGGTGACCCTAGTTGCTAAAACAAGATTAGCATGTGAACATGAGATTAGTATGTGGTAACATCGGTAGTCTAATTTCTTGGATCAATGTCTGTAGCCGTTTATCTGATTGACCAAATGTTTATGAAGTGAATACGAAAGAAATAAATAGATATTTAATACTATCTGTATTTATCTTTGATTTTAAAATAATATATAAAATAGAATATAAATAAAATATATCTGTGCTATCCACTCAGATCGCACCTATAGGCGGTCGGTCCATCGCACGTTGGCTCTCCTCCGGAGCTGTCTCGTCTACTTCCGCGTCGCTCTCCCTCGCGGCGAGGCTGGCCAGTTGGCTTCCGCCGGAGAGCCGTCGCTGTCGGGACACTTGTCGCCGGCTCGGCGGCCTCCAGAGCTTCCAAGGTGCCCTTTGGTCGCGCACGAGCGACGGAATTCGGCAGGTGTCCGCGGCGAGACCGCCACCTGTCCAGCCCGCGCCGACGCTCTCACAGCTCCAAGGAACCAGCCAGATACCTTGCCCCTAAAAAAATATATAAAATAGAAAAAATAGGTCCTCTCATGACGAATAATAAAAAAATAAAAAACCCCTAAAAAAAGTTAGAAAAATACGAAATTATGAAGCTAAAAGCTAAAGTCCAATCAAACAGGGCCGATGCAAAAAAATAAAAAAAAACAGCTACACAGAACCAACGATGTGCTGCCACTTTATCGATCAACAAGCGGTAGAATACAGGCAGGCATGTGTTCTGTCTCGGCACGTACAAAATTCGCCGCGAAAAATCGTATGGATTCATGTGAAATTCCGATGGTCCAAACAGCCGTGAAGTTTCTGCGTTTCCACCGAGCAAGGCAAGGAACAGGGCCGTGCCCGAACTGATCCGAGACTGCAGTCGCGCGGTGGCAGTGCAGGAAATTGGTGATCGACGTGGAGCCAAGAAGCTCTTTTCAACTTATTGCTTATAAATTATGATTTTTCTAAATAAGTAAATAGAATAGTTTTTCTATTGCCTTTCTAAAACGATTTATTAGTTTATCAATATTCGATACGTTCGTATAAGCAATTTTATTAAGACCAAAAAAATTAGCCGTATCTATAAACTATCAACCGCAACAAAAAAAAAAACTCATATAGTACAACAACCCCACAGGAAAGAAAGAAACTTCCCTCGGAAAGAAAGAAATTTCCCTCGGGTTTCCTACTCTTTTTGAAGAAAGAAAGAAACTTCCCTCGGAAAGAAGGAAACTTCCGTCGAGTTTCCTGCTCTTTTTGGAGGCCTTTCAGGTCTTCACATTCTGTCGTTGGGTGTACCGTGTACAGAAGTTTTCGACATATGGTCTCCTAAGGCGTCTAAGAACAGCCAAAAGACGCAGAAACGTACTCCTTTGTTTGCATCTGAGCTTTAGGTCAAGAGTGGATTCTTTTGATCTTATGGTTTAAATATTTAAATTCTGACTATTCGTGAGAGAGGATATACAGAGAAAAATAATTATATGTGATTTTGGCCGGTACAGTTGAACTCAATACAGTTTTTACTATAATTTTTCTATTGACCACGTCTTAAAAAAACGTATCATTTAAAAATAAATTGCTATAGACAATATAAACATAAACCGATTTTTTTTTAAAAAAATCAGGCTAAATCTTGCTATGGAGTTTCCAGCAAGACCTACAGAGAACAAACACTGGTACCCGAAATTGGCACTCAACACCATGCAAAACACTTGCAATTCCTACCCGTACAAGACAGAGCATAATCTGTAGTGCACATAATTTCACAAAAATGCATCCATCTCTGTGCAAACCAAAAATTCAGATGTGCCCGTGAAAACGACAATCCCACACATACTAAGGTACCGCTCGGTTAAACTGAAATAAGTTAATGTATGATTAAAATTATATTATAGTTGACTAAAATTACACTGTATTTGATGGTGACTTATTTGACGTAGCTAAATTTAAAAAAAATAAAAAAAACATGTTAGCCTATCATGGATAATACAAACAAATACGAAAAAAAGAACTGACAAAAAATCTAAAAAAACAAAAAATCAGAAAATGATGAAATTAGAAATAGTAAAAATAAGTCAGAAACTAGAAGCTCAAGCGCAATGAGTAGGGCCTAAAGCACGACCAAATCTATTATATAATATTAGTCTAATGACCGTGCTTTGTTAAGATTAAAAAAACCAAATTATTTAGCATGTAGATATTTTTGTGATTACAAGGAAGATGCGCATGAACACACTATACACATGCTAGTGTGTCCCTATGTACATGCCAAGAAATACTAAGGCTAGACACAAACCCACAACCTCATAAAATTCCTACTGAAGCGTAACCTCATAAATTTGTATCATACCGAACAATGGTAATAATGCTACTGTTAGAGATTAAAACTCTCTTAGATCACTTGTTGTTCCACTGGTGTACATTATTGTGCATATGTCATCATTTTTCTTTGGAGGAAGTTCATACTTCTCTTCACCACCCAATAGTTAAAATAGATAGAAGTTAGTCATTGGAATATTAGATGACTATCAAATCATATTGCTCACAAGGTTATCCTTAAAATTATATATAGAGTTGAGACAGAAAAAAGAAATAATTTCTTTAATAGATTAGCACTTCGAATAGTATCTTGGGCCTAAAAGTAAGATGTTGGGATTACAATTATACAAGGATTAGTCGGATGTAGTAGATCGGATTATGTGTACATTAAATGGTACCGACATTCTTTACATTATACCATTACAAATCTAAAACATGTAAAAATACCATTACACATACAACTATGATATATGCATGCTATAAATTGCATGCATATGCAAACTAGAAGATTGTGACAAGGAATATTTTGAAGTATTGCTTTGGACTATCATGCGACCAACATTTGATTTCATTGTGGCACCTAGATTGCATTATCAAATTAGATTTAGCTCTAAGCAGATTTGTGAGGGAAAATTTGTGATACCCCCTTACTCAACTTGGTAGATACCACCTCTAAAAAATTTTGGTGGATACCACGGATCATATCACACTACTACAAAAAGGCTAATACTAGATGTCTCATCGCAGACAGTTTATCGAAATTGTCAGTATTAAATACAATCACAGACGATTTAGGTTTAAAGACCATCTGAGTTGCTGCCAGCACTAAAAACCGTCTGTGAAGAGGTAATATCACAGACAGTTTTAACAAGAACCGTCTATGATAATTGCGTATGAAATTTCAGTCTCTCCCCACCACGTCACCGATCCACGACATCTCCAAGATCCCGATCTCACCCGTCCATTCTCTCTGTATCGAATGGCAAGCACCGGTCTTTCCCACCTCTCGCACCTTATTAATCCCTCAAGATGCAGGCCCCGCCATTCTCCTCTTCTCCCTTTCTCACCTCGCACGACGTCAATGGCCTCGAGATGTAGTGTCGAGACCCAAATATGCAAATTCGGACCACCCTGTATATACTGCACTAGTCTAGGATCACGCTAGCGCACAGAGTGGAACATAGATAAAATATCAACCATACACACGGTTAACCAAAAGAAAGACTCAAATATCAAGTGTTTATCAGAGTTGCGACCTTATGGTCAAGTTACACTTTGAGAGACGGAAAGGCTAACAAATTTAGCAGCGAAAAACACAACGAAGATGAAGTGGCCATTCGACATGCCCACAGGCAATCGACTGGGTAGCGAAGTCCTAATATAAGAAATCGTCGAAGTATCCTCCTTCACACACATCTAGCTGGTATGGTTCTTCTTTTTCATCTAAGCAAGTACGGATATAGCCGTGAGTATATAGAGTACTCAATAAGTCGTTTGTAATAAAGATGCAATATAGTATGCAAGACTTACTAAATGATGGGTGAGTGGTTATTTTGCAGAAAACAATAATTTTAAAGTAAATACAATAAATAAATTAAAAGCGAACTTTAAAAATGATTAATAAGTAAATAATCAAAGGAACTGAGAGTAACCATAAGTGAACCGACCATTCATCCAATAAACCACTCGTGAACTAACCATGTACGTAATGAACTACCAGTGAACTCATCCTTCAGTTCCCAACCTAAGCCAACCATGTTTTATGAAAACTCTACCCCTCGTGTCAAATCATCGAGCATTGTCTATGATCGATGACACGACTATTCGAATAGTTTTACACTCCGCAGAGTTTGCACAATTTTACCCACAAGACATGATCGTTTTATATTGCCCTATGATTAACACACTACCTTTGGTGTGCATAGATAGTTCATGACAAAGCCTTTACCATATTCAACCTCAATCCAGTTTTGCCCGCTTCCTTAATGTAGATCCATGGCTACTGCTAAATCGCATTCATATAAATGACAGAATCGAAATTAAATATCACAAATTAATTGGCCAGATCTATCCCATACTGGACATATGGTTGTACAATAAGGCTCAGATCAAGACACAAAGTTAAGTCCTTAGACAGTACCCAGGCAAACATCCACATCCAAAAAGTGCTAATCATACTCCCCCTTTACTACACGATCATTCGCCCAAGTGAATACCATTTTGTATGACCACCACCCATGATACTATTCATGCTATGGTGCACAAGTTTTATAATTGTGGTTGACCACCACGATTTAATATCTCCTTAAATCAAAATTGATTAATTAACATGTGATGATGAATCCATCGTAACTATAAGTATGGCTAAGCATACTAGACATACAACCCATGTGACAACTAGTATTGTATCGCTAGATAAATACCTATCCTATGGTAACAATGGAATTATGGCATTCCAATTATCAAGTGATGGATTAATCAAGTTGGACAATAACTATCAGATACAAAGGTTTGTATTAAAATAGAAATGCAAGATACTTTAAAACAAAATAATAAATAAGTAGATTTAAAAACTAGGTTTAACATGATTAAAGGCATGACTTGCCTTGGCCTTACTCAGTTAACAACTCTTGAACTTCGGTTCCTTTTTCTGCTTCTTCGAAGATGTTATCTAACAGGATAGAAAGCGAATGGAATACAAATAAAATCAAATAAAATTCAAAATGAACTCCAAAAACTTCAAAACCAGAACCAAAAGGTAGAGATCAATTTTAGATGAATTTAGGGAAAACAATCGGGTCAATCGGGGCTTGGACGGAGAAGAATGGGCTCTTAGAAAATTAAACCTAAAGAAAATACTGGAAATTCAAAAATTCTACTATGCTATGAACCTGGTGCATGGAATAGCAGGTCTTTGGTGGACTCGACGCATGGAACAATGCACCGTGCATGGCTTAGATGACGTGGCGATAGACTCGACATTAGGGCTGACATGGTTGCTGAGGTGGCATGACTCGTGGACGAACACGTCATGCTAGGGCTGAGGTGGCAGCTAGCATGGACAGTTGAATTGGCTGGGCTGACATCATCCTAATGATGCCATCTGGTGTGGAGTGCAAAGCGACGCTGAGATCCAACGGCTTCCAGAGAACCACGTGGATGAATACCAACCATCCGATCAAAGTGTCGGTGCAGATCCGATCAGACGATCACAGGGTGAATCGGACAGCTGGGCTGCTGACGCGTGGCACACGACTATTAGTTACTGGGGACGAAGCATCGGCGGTGGCCGAATGGTGGTGCGCGCGGATAGAGGTGCGTGGCGATGCGGTGCGGTGGCCGAAATGAGGGCGGTGGCGGACGAGGCAAGGTGCTTACCGACAGAGATGATGGGCACGACGGCGCACAAGTGAGCTGCTCGGGATGGCTCAAAACATGAGGGCCAGCGCTATTTAAAGCACGAACGCCAAGAGTTTGAGGCGGTCACGGGTACGGAGTCCGAGATGGGTGCAGCACAGACGGTGAGGAGTCTGTCGTGGACACGGCGGTGGTGAGAGCCCACGATAAAGATCAAGCGCCTGACAGGTAGGCCCCACATGTCGATGACTCAAAAGGATCGGATGGCCAGGGTGCAGGGGCGCGGGTGAGAATGGCTATCGTTGGTTGACGCGTGTCGACCA